>JARQOC010000002.1:607674963-608129016 GCA_033576535.1 Allobates femoralis | reverse complement strand
CCCATCTGTCCTCTGTCTGTGCCAGGGGGTGTGTGTGTGTGTGTGTGGTCCCCCCCGTCCGTGCCAGGGGGTGTGCGTGTCTCTCCCCCCCGTGTCCGTGCCAGGGGGTGTGTGTGTCTCCCCCCCTCTGTCAGTGTCAGGGGGTGCGTGTCTCCCCCCCCCCCCCCCCCCCCCCCTGTGTCCGTGCCAGGGGGTGTGTGTGTCTCCCCCCCCTCTGTCAGTGCCAGGGGTGTGTGTGTCTTCCCCCCCCACCCTCTGTCGGTGCCAGTGGGTGTGTGTGTCCCATCTGTCCATGCCAGGGGGTGTGTCTTCTCCCCCCCCCCCATCTGTCCATGCCAGTTTGTGTGTGTCCCTCTGTCTGTGCCAGGGGGTGTCTCTCTCTCTATCTCCCCTATCAGTGCCAGGGTGAGTCCCCCCCCCCCCCCATCTGTCCATGCCAGGGGGTGCATCTCTCTCCCCCCCCCCCCCCCCTGTCAGTGCCAGGGGGCTTGTGCGTCTCACCCCCCCATCTGTCCTCTGTCTGTGCCAGGGGGTGTGTGTCTTCCCCCCCCCCTTATCCTCGTCCCTCCCCAGTCTCCCTCTGTCCCCTTAGTGCCAGGGTGTGTGTCCCTCTGTCTGTGCCAGGGATGTTCTCTCTCTCTCTGTCTCCCCTATCAGTGCCAGGGTGTGTGTCCCTCTGTCTGGGATGTTCTCTCTCTCTCTGTCTCCCCTATCAGTGCCAGGGTGTGTGTCCCTCTGTCTGGGATGTTCTCTCTCTCTCTGTCTCCCCTATCAGTGCCAGGGTGTGTGTCCCTCTGTCGGGATGTTTCTCTCTCTCTGTCTCCCCTATCAGTGCCAGGGTGTGTGTCCCTCTGTCTAGGATGTTTCTCTCTCTCTGTCTCCCCTATCAGTGCCAGGGTGTGTGTCCCTCTGTCTGGGATGTTTCTCTCTCTCTCGTCTCCCCTATCAGTGCCAGGGTGTGTGTGTCCCGATTCTAACATTCTGTTTCTTGTATTGTCAGGTTTATTAAGCGTAAGAAATTTGATGATGAGTTGGTTGAGAGCAGTCTTGCCAAATCCTCAAGTCGTGCCCGTGGCCCCAGTGGAGGAGAATCGGGGAGATTGTCGGGCAGTGAACCTTCCTCCAGTGAGAAGAAGAAGGTGAGTGAGCCACACATCCATGACTATCTCTGGTGATATCTGCTTTCATAAAGCTTTGTCCTAATGTCCTCCGGGACCCTGTGAAGGTTCAGGTATTTGCAGCCTGGGATTGTTAGTATTTGTAGCAGTGAAGTGTCTATCTCCACCTCCTGTTACTGAAGTAGCGATGTGCTGTTAACTAACAATAAACCATGAAACATACATGTGAATAGGGCTATGTCCTTTCTTCTACCGTAGGTAAAGAGACTGTTTGGTGGCCTAGCCTTAGGAAAGGTCAGGAATGTCAGATTGGTAGGGCTAGTCCTGTGTTTGAGACTCCTAACCGAGGCTCCAAAGACTCTATTTGCAGATTGGTAGGGGTTTGACACTCGGCACCCTACTGATCAGCTGTTCCTGGCATCCGCCAGATGTGACTGGTTGCGCAGCTGCATACTGACCACAATGAGGTACAGCGTATTTACCTCTATTCAGAGGGTGAATGTGCAGCACCCGCTGTGGCCACCATGCCGTGGATCGTTCTGTGCAGTGTAGCTCCACTCCTCAGCACGTTTGGCCACTGCTGGCCCAGTAACAGATGACCGGTAGGAGGTCGCATCCCCATAACCTGGTATTCATGGGCTATCCTAATGATAGGCCATCATACCCCAGATATCCCCTTTAAAGTGATCCTGTCATATCCAGAAATGTTATTTACTTTCATCTATATGGTTAACATGTAGGAAAGTAATGTTAAAGACATGCCTGCTTTACTGTAAGCATGGTTTACACAGAGATAATGAACTACTATGTGTCCTGTATCCGATCAGACATGGGGGCGGTGTATGGACCGGTTACAGCCAACACTCACTATGCTGGACTGTAGTCATTCACTGGACTTTGACTGCACACACACGCTGACATTCAATGTGCTGGGGAGTGACTTCAGCCACCGTTCACTGATGAGTTATGACTAACTGCTCCCTGCACCACCTCTGTGACTGAACCGATTGACTGCAGGGAGGACACATTATTTTCCCCCAATAGCCACTCTTTAAGTAATTTAGGGTTTAAATAGCCTTAAGTCATAATTTGTATGTGGACTGGAATTAGCGATTAACCGCTGCTGTCTGCTCAGAACTGAAAGTCTCATAGGCATATACGAGGCTGTAAGTTTGGGACAGGATGTGCAATACAATATGTATATGGACTGTCACTGCTGGAACCCTGTCTAATGGTGGGTTTACACACAAGGATATCCTTAGAAAAGTCACGTGGTAGACATCGTACGAACGATATGTATATATCGTTCGTGCGTTGTCACACAAGGATATCGTGAACGATATCCATTTTGGCATTGCGCCAGTATTGAGGGAGATTTTTCCATCCGATGCTGAGCAATGCCGTTAAAAAAAAATGTTCCAGCGCTGTGACAGCAGCACTGGCACATTATTGTATGTTAAATTAGTTTTCAAACTGTTATATATTAAATGTGTGTGTGATTTAACATGTAAAAGCCGCTCCTGCAGCTGTGTGTTACATGTCGGCACAGAGCAATCAGGAGCGGCTATGAAGCCGGTGTTGCAGGGGTTAATAATCTTGTGACACATGGCCCCAGGGAATGCCCACACTCCCTGGAGCCATGTAGTACATTACATTTGCAGTGCAGGGGTTAAATCTTTCAGGTAGCAGAAGCCGCACATTGTCGGCTCTGCTTCATTCATTCTTAAACAGCCGGCGGGTAGTGTGATTTGTCAGTGCTGCGTGAACATTTACTAAACTGTTTTGTGAATAGCAGAGCTGTCCTCTGGTCTGGTGCTCAAGCTGCCTTCAGCATAAGCGATCATCACCACAGCAGAGGACATCTCGTCGTATACTGTAATGAGGCGATGCGCAATTTGCGTACATCTACTCATTACATTATGATGAGATGCCTCTGCATATAGTATATTTTGCACATTTTTTGGGGGAGATTTTTAATGGTGGTAGTATACCTCGCATTGTCAGGCAGCATAGTAAGTGACGATCATTATGTATGCTGTTATACAATTATCATGTGGTCACCTGCTCTGTGTGGCATCGCCTTTAATTATGGCATTTGGTGTTTTTAAATAAAGAGTAATTGAACATTGATTGTGGCCTGACTCCTGGGAGTTCTTGATGAATTACATGATGATTGGAGGGCCTTGAACTTTAAAAGGGTTTCTGAAACCATAGTCAACCCACATAGCATGTTATCAGTGTTATGAGGTGTAAGATTTACCACTCCAGCATCATCAGCATTGCTATACAAAGCTGCGCCTTTGTGCCTCTCTGCACTGAGCGTACGACACCGGATGATCGCGTCCCTGCTTCAGAAAGGCTCACTGCGCGAAATCGGAAGTAGCTGCACTTTTTTACATGCACACTATGCCTTTCTGAAACCGGGACGAAAAACACCTGACGTCAGACGCTCAGTGCGGAGAGGCACAAAGTCACGCAGCTTTGTATAGCGATGCTGATGAAGCTGCAGTGGTAAACCATGGTATTACTCCCACATGGGCAAAATATAATGTTGTTTTGTCTGAGCTTTCATCACCTATTAGCTCAGTTTGTGACACTTTTGTACCACACAGTTTCAGCAGATTTCTTGGTTCACGGTGTTGCTTTTTTGGCCCCTTCCTGATAAACAATTACCCGTTTCCATGAATGTGGTGCAAATCCTAAAATATGGGTTTTTGACATAAATTATGAAAGTATTGTGTCTCACCTATCCAGATATTTATACCCCATTGTGTGTTTTATTGAAGCAAGTTTGCAAGACCGTGCCAACCCCAGCGCCACCATCCCCGGTACCGAGCCCCAGCATCACCAAGAGGATAAAGAAAAGTAAGCAGCCGCTGCAAGTAACCAAGGACCTGGGCAGGTGGAAGCCGTCAGATGACTTGCTCCTTATCAACACAGTACTGCAGGTAGGATTTCACTGCAGTTCTTTCCCGAGAAGCTGCATGACGTTATTATTGTCAATAGCCCATTATAATTTGTATTTGCCACCTTGATCTTCAGACAAATGATCTTCAGGCCGTACATCTCGGTGTGAAGTTCAGCTGTCGCTTCACTCTCAATGAAATCCAGGAGCGGTGGTACGCTCTGCTGTACGACCCCGTCATCTCTAAGTGAGTATTCATTTATTTTGAAGTTTGACGTTAGAAAATTAGCTTTAATCGAAGTGTAGTTTGACATTGAATGTATTTAGGATTGGCAAAATGAGTCACAAGTGCTTTTTTTTTTTGCAGACTATCATGTCAGGCAATCCGACAGCTGCATCCAGAGGCTATCGCTGCCATCCAAAGCAAAGTGCTATTCAACAAGGCAGAAGAACAGTTGCTATGTACAATCAGCTCGGTGAGTGAGAGAGTGTCTGCTGCCAGTGTTGGCTACACACTATGAAAAATGCTCCAATCTTGGCAGTTTTAAACTCCACAGTCAATAGTGACCTCTGTACCAAGGTGATATTACAGAAGAGAGGACACTCAGTGAGACCTCTACTACTCCCACAATAAGATTGCTGGGTGCAGATGAGCTGTCATGAGAGCCCTAGGCCTCACAACCCCTGTGATCAGAACCAATTTACATCACACAATAAATGAGTGCCAAGTCCTTCTGTGTTGTAAACATTTATATTGGGAACCTAATCACTATATCATGGTGGGCACGTGTAGCCTAACTTGAAGGGGTTTTCCCATAAAGTTTATTTTAACCAATAAATCTTTGAATAATAATAATTTCCACAACTGGATGCTATATAAAATATTTGTGCGCGGAGATAATCTTATATACGTGTCTCTGCTATGTACTGTGTAATGGATGTGTCTGACCGTACAGGGACATGATCTGATCATTCCACATCTCCTGTGCTGAAAATCTTATATATGTGTCCCTGCTATGTACAGTGTAATGGATGTATCTGTCCGTACAAGGACATGTTCTGATCATACCACATCTCCTGTGCTGAGATCTTATATTCGTGTCTCTGCTATGTAATGTGTAATGGATGTGTCTGACCGTACAGGGACATGTTCTGATCCTATCACATCTCCTGTGCTGAGATAATCTTAGAAGAAAAAGTTTTGGTACCGTCTTAGCCAGTTGAGAAAATGTTGATTGCTCTCAGTGGGAGAAACAAGTTAATAATCTTGTAGTTGTGATACCTTTTAATGGTTAACAAAAATAAAACCAGTGATGCTATAAGGCGAGCTTTCGAGATGTCTTAGGTCCCTTCATCAGGCATGGTATGACAAAATATTGAAAGAAACTCATAATATATACAAGAACAACTGGAATGAATTTACATTTAAAGTCAACCTGTCACCACCCCCCCGCAAGCTTCTGCAGCACTAAGACTGCATTATGAGAAGGTGGCTATAGCACTTATGCGCCCTAGGTTCAATGCAAAAAAAGAGTTTTATAAAATGTGTTCCAAACCTGACCCAAGACAGTGAGGCGGGCTTTACCAGCGTCTATCTCCCTCCTCTGTGGTGTTGGTCATCCCTCTCTGCTGCGTAGGTGCCACCTCTTCCAATATCACCGAGAATCTGGCACCTGCGTAGTGCCGCCTGGGCATGCGCAGTGCGAGCTGCTCAGAAACCTCCTGCCTCCCACTTCAGCTTTTAGCGCCTGCGTGGTCAACCTGCCCCTCATTGTGTTATAAAGTATTCACAGTGCGGGGCGGCCAATTCGGCGCCTGCATATTCCCCATCCATCCCTTGGTCTCTCCCCACCTCCCACTGCCTCTCTCTTCCGCACCGCAAAACGCCAGGTCCTAAGATCAAAAGCGAGGGCCCGGCACCGAGGAGAGAAGCAGAAAGCATCGGATCGCAGCACGGAAAGTGTGTACACAGTGTAAAAATACAGCAGTGAATTAAAGCTACCTTTACTCCATCATCTATCTTTCTAGCATCTATCAATCTATATCTCTGTGTATTTATCTTTCTATCTATCAATCTATCTCTATCTATCTTTCTATTTATCATCTACCTATCTGTTTTTCTCTATCTATAGCCGGTGTCACACACGTCAATCTGATCGCTGACAGCTGATGGCTGGTGAGCTGTCACACAGGCAGACTCACCAGCGATTGGTACCAGCGACATAGTGGAAATGATTTAAATATCGTTTCCACAATGTCTGCAGGCTGGTATCCATGGTACACTGCGGGTAACTAGGCAGCGCGCGCTGCCTAAATACCCGATGTATACCTTGGTTACCAGCCTTCTCCACTCACCTGCTGGTATCCAAGGTACACAGCGGGTAAATACCGCTCTGTTATATCTGAGGGCCTGGCTATAGACAATTGACTTCTTAATGTGTTTCGGGTGGAAACTGTCCCATCTGAGGTATGTGGGATGGTCAATCGGTTTCCGATACACCGATCTCTGGAATGAACCATTAGAATTTTTAAGGTGGTATACAGAAAGTTGATTTCTGTTTTTGAGTGGTCCAGTGTCAGGTTTATGGTGGGATGAAATTTGTTGAAATTGTCCTGGAATTTTAGAAGTTCATGTTCAGTCTCAGTCCTGATTATTAAGATGTCAATGAAACGGAAGTACGCCAAGGGTTTGATGGGGCAGGAGGCTAAAAAGTCATTTTCCAGTTTAGCCATGAAGAGGTTGGCATATTGGGGGGTCATTTTGCTTCCCATGGTAGTTCCGGCGCATTGTAAATACAGTTCTTCACCAAAAGAGAAAATGTTGTGTGTGAGGATAAATCTGGTGAGTCTTAGTATTGATCCAGAAGGGATCCCATTGGCTTCAAGAAACAGTCGGCAGGCAGTAGGTCCATCTTCGTGTGGGATGTTAGCCACCATGGATGTGGAGTCCTTATATTCCAAGATGGTACTCTCGGGTAGGGGACCTATTGTAGAGAGCTTATTTAGAAGGTCTGTTGAGTCCTATATATAGCTGTCTGTCCTCCTTACCAGCGGTTTAAGGACATTTTCCACCCAGAGATTCTTTCAGTGAGTGTTCCCACCCCTGAGATGATCAGTCTCCCTGGGTTACCTGGCTTATGAATCTTGGGAAGCATATAGAAAACTCCCATCCTTGGATCCTCAGGAATTAAGTCCAGAAGGTTTGTGGAATCTGTACCCAAACATTTGGTGAGTCTTCCATCATATATTTTGAAGTTGGTTCCTCATCCATCAGCTGTCTGTCTGTGTGCTTCTTTGACGTAGATAATCTTATATATGTGCCCTTGCTATGTACTGTGTAATGGTGGTGTCTGACTGTACAGGGACATGGTCTGATCATACCACATCTCCTGGCAGGAGAGGAAGAAAGAGTATACAGACATTACAGCATGGGATCAGAGCTGATTCTTTCTGTGAGGTAAAATTATTTTTAAAACAAAGAGGGAAATTTTTTACCTCGAATTATTTGCGATCCCATGCTGTATACCTCTTTCATCTTCCCTGTCCCAGGAGATGTGATAAGGTCAGACCATGTTTGGGTATGGTCAGACACATCCATTACCCAGTACATAGCAGGGACACATATATAAGATTATCTCAGCACAGGAGATGTGGTATGATCAGACCATGTCCCTGTATGGTCAGACACATCCATTACCCAGTACATAGCAGGGACACATATATAAGATTATCTCAGCACAGGAGATGTGGTATGATCAGACCATGTCCCTGTATGGTCAGACACATCCATTACACAGTACATAGCAGGGGCACCTATATAAGTATATCTCGGCACAGGAGCATTTTTTTTTTTTTTTAAGCGTCCAGTTGTGGAAATAATTATTTTCTCAATCGCTTCATTGGGGGACACCAGACCATGAGTGTTATGCTGCAGTTTACTAGGAGGCGACACTAAGGCTGGTTTCACACTACGGATTTTTCAGATCCGATGCTGTCCGATCAAAATCGGACAGCATCGGATCCGAATTTGGCCCCATGCAGCCCTATGGGCATCGGACCGAATCGGATGTGCACTAAATGGCATCCGATTTGGTCCGATCCGATTCTGTCCGATTTTATTATCGGTGCAAAAATCGGCACATGCACCGATTTTTGCACCGATAATAAAATCGGACAGAATCGGATCCGAATTTGGCCCCATGCAGCCCTATGGGCATCGGACCGAATCGGATGTGCACTAAATGCCATCCGATTTGGTCCGATCCGATTCTGTCCGATTTTATTATCGGTGCAAAAATCGGAGCTTGCTCCGATTTTTGCACCGAAAATAAAATCTGACAGATTCAGATCGGACCAAATCGGATGGCATTTAGTGCACATCCGATTAGGTCCGATCCCTATAACATGGGGCCCTATGGAGAAGGGTCCGAGGAAACATCTGATGTCTCCTCGGACCCTATTTTACTGTATTGAGCATGCTCAGTACAGTAAAAATGCTCAACTGGGAGCGCAGGGGTTAAAAAAAAAAAAAAAAGTTATTCTCACCTTCCCCCGAGCCCCCGCCGTCTCCCGCCATCTTCTTTGAGGCTCCCGGTGGCTCCCGCAGGCTCCCGGTGTCAGCAGAGGTCTTCCTCTGCTGTTCAGGACCTGCGGTGATGTCACAGTCATGTGACTGCGGGTTACCATGAGGGGGGTATGGTAGGCACTGAAGGTTCCCTACCAGGGGTGTGGATGCAGTGACCAGTACTTTCGCGCCGGCCCTCCACACCATTCCTGGGCCGCACTTCACTTTATGCCCCGGCTCCGGCCTGCTCTCGTGTGGCTCTGCCCCCTCTGGCCTTCTGACCACCTCCCGCCTGCCTCCGTTTGATGTCACATGTGGCCGGAATGCCTCCCGGCTGCCCCCGTGTGACTTCGTCTGCAGCCAGAATGTCTCCTGGCTGCCTCCCTGAAGGGGCGATCCGGCTGTTTTTTTCGGCCCTTCTCGCATCATTGCGAGACTTCCTGTGTGCCTTTTCTCTGCGGTCCTCCCACTTCCTCCCCACATGTGCAAGCCTGTACCTCCACACCGGAGCATCGATATCCCGGCGGTTACCGAGGCTTACAGCCCCTCTGCACAGGGGGACACCGGATCGGGGCACAGCTGCATCGGAGGCCGAACCTAGGTCTGGGATAAGGAGCTCAGTAGATCCTGCTCTGCTGCAGCTCATTCTATTGATTGCCCAACTAGTGAACCAACCAGTGTGACATATATATTGCCCATATATATAACCTGACTAACCATGCTGAGCTCAAAGACCTCCACAAAGACCCCCAAATCTTATACGGTCTCATATGACTCTTGCATTACATGCCACACCCAGCTGCCTAGCAGACACTCTACTTCGCACTGCCAGTCATGTGCTCCCACCAGGAGCCCCCCACCAACACCGCACCTTCCTGTGCCCCTAATCCACCTGACTGGGCTCTGGTCCTCACACAATCGTATGTTGCAGTCCATGTCGCAATCCATGAACAAGCTCTTTACTACCTTAGTCCAGGCCCTGCAGAGCCATCCCGCACCATGCACCTCCTCGGGGTCACAGGTGGACTCCCCCATAAGCGAAAGCACGCCATATAGAGACAGGGTTCTTTCACCTCCCCTATCCGGGAACTAGTATCGGCCTCGCATCCTGAGCCGAATGTGTCCTTTGACTTAGATTCTTCCGAAACGCAGGCTATGGTCGAGGATTTAATCACGGCTGTCAACTGGACACTTAATGCGGACGACCCCTCCCCTTGTGACACCCCAGACCATGCCGTCTTTCAAGAAGGTCAAACTCACATAATTATTTTTTGCAGATCACCCTGAATTTCAGAACATCCTGAAGAAACATAGAACTTGCCCAGATAAAAGATTTGGCAACCGCAAGGCCATCGAGGCTCGTTACCCCTTCCCCCCAGCCGTAGACCAGGACTGGGTGGATTCTCCACAGGTTGAACCCCCAGTCTCCTGTTTGGCAGCAAGAACCTTACTTTCTTTGCCAGATGGATCCTCTTTTAAGGACCCAACTGACAGACAGGTGGAGCAATTGACGCGCTTGGTCTTCGAGGCGTCTGGTTCATCTCTCTCACTATCCTTTGTCTCTGTGTGGGTTGCTAAAGCAATCATGACCTGCGCAGATTCTTTACACTCCTCTACGAGATAGCAGTCTCTTTCCTGAGTTAAAAGACCTAGCAGCCCAGATCTCAGTAGCTGGGGAATATCTTATGCATGCGTCACTGGACTCAGCCAATTGCGCAGCCGTTGCAGCCTCGAATGCCATCACAATTCTCAGAGTACTCTGGCTCAGAGAGTGGAGAGCGGACTCCGCCTCCAAAACATCCCTAACTAGTCTTCCATATCTTAGTGGCCGCCTCTTTGGAGAAAGGCTTGACAAACAAACTCATTTGGGATGTCACCGGAGGAAAGAGTACCTCTCTTCCCCAACATAAACCGAGACGCCCTTTTGTGTGGCATCGGCAGACGTAATTTTGTTCCTTTTGGAATTCATTCAGCTTGTCGGTCTCCTGCCGGTCGCAAAGGACGCCCCATTTCCCCCTCAGGGACAGGGGATCTCAGTCCACACAAAGCCAAACGCGGCCTGACAATCTTGGTCCAAATAGCCCAGACCGAAGGGATGTAGAGCCCATAGGTTCTCCTCATCTTGACTCTCCCTCAGCTACGGGAGACACCACCTTCGTAGGCAGCCACCTTTCTTTATTTCGTCACGTCTGGCTCGCCGTCACAGAAGACAGGTGGTGGGTCTGGTGTCTTCTGGCTACAACATCGAGTTTGTTTCCCGAACCCATCCCCCACGGCCTTCAAGGACTTCTATTCAAACCTTTTCGTAGTTCCCAAGAAGGACGGTTCTGTCCGCCCCATCTTTGACCTGAAGCGCCTGAACAAATTCCTCCGTCTTCGCCATTTCCGCATGGAGTCCCTCTGCTCCATCATTACATCAATGGAGGAGGGAGAATTCCTAGCCTCTATAGGAAAGTGTAGATACGCATCTCAAATATCTATCTCCCAGGTGCATCAACAATACCTACGCTTTGTCATTCACGACAACCATTTTCAGTTTGTCGCACTGCCCTTTGGACACGCCACGGCTCCCAGGGTTTTCACCAAAGTCATGGCGGCTGTTATGACAATTCTTCACACTCGTTGCGTAGTCGTCCTACCCTATTTGGACGACCTACTGATCAAAGCCCTTTCCTTTGCAGACTGCGAAGAGAGAGTTCATATTACTGTGGACACTCTCTCTCGCCTGGGGTGGCTAGTCAATCTAGCCAAGTCTTCCCCAGTCCCGGGTCAGACGATTATCTTCCTGGGGATGGATTTCGATACCTCCCGCGGGTTGGTACTTCTCCCTCAAGACAAGTGCCAGGCTCTGCATCATCTCACTCCATCTGCCTGGGCATGAGAATCCTATGCAGAATGGTTGCAACAATGGAGGCGGTCCCTTTTGCCCAGCTGCACCCCAGGCCCCTGCAGATGGCCCTTCTTTAAAGGGAACCTGACCCCTGCAAATCACCCCCAACCCTTTTAATACCTGTCCCTGCACCCTGAAAGATCATTAGCAGCGGTCCTTTTCTGTAAAAAATGCGTTATGTAACATTGTGAAAAACACCATTATACACTTACATGTCAGCGACTTCTTCACCTTGAATAAGTCTCACAGGGCGTTCCATGTGAGACTAAACCCTCCTGAGCCGTTCATTATCACGCCCCGATGGGCGTGATAAATAATTCTAGTCCTCCTCGCCCTGCTGTATGGGCGTAATAGCCAGTGTGACGCTATTTGTGTCACATCTGATCCTGGTGACGTCGGTACACCCTTTAGGTGTAAGCCGACCTCACCATGCGCATGCACAGCTTTTCATTTACCCCTAAAGGGTCTACAGACATCACCAGGACCGGATGTGACGCAAATAGCGTCACACCGGCTATTATGACCATACAGCAGGGCGGGGAGGACTAGGATTACCTACCACACCCATCGGGGCATGATAATGCACTGCTCAGGAGGGTTTAGAGTCTCACAGGGAATGCCCTGTGAGACTTATTCAAGGTGAAGAAGTCGCTGATATGTAAGTGTATAATGGTGTTTTTCACAATGTTACAGAATGCATTTTTTACAGAAAAGGACCGCTGCTAATGATCTTTCAGGGTGCAGGGACAGGTTTTAATAGGGTTAGGGGTGATTTGGAGGGGTCAGGTTCCCTTTAAGCGTGGGACAGGAACCCTACACCTTAGACAGGACCTTTCGGCTGCCTGCTAAGGTCAAGCAGGCTCTATGCTGGTGGCTGCGCCAAGCTTCCTTCTCACAGAGGGGGTCCTTACTTCCTGCTCATTGGCCAGTGCTCCCACCGATGCCAGCCTGGTTTACCGCCACCACACATCGCAGGGTCAGTGGCCCTCACGGGACTCCACACTGCCCATCAACCTTCTGAGATTCGGGCCATTTTCCTGGCTTTACAGACTTTTCATTATCTTATAGCAGGTCGCCACAATCGCGTCCAGTCAGACAATGTCACAGCAGTGGCATATGTCAATCATCAGGGAGGCACTCGCAGATAGCACGAATTGACCTGGTTAGTGATCTCAGCAGTGCACATTCCGGGCATTGACAACTGGACTGCGGATTTCTTCAATCGTCAGGGCATTGCATCCGGGGAAAGGGCTGTATATCCGGAGGTTTTCCAGCAGATATGTCATCGCTGGGGACCCCGGACGTGGAGCTCATGGCTTCGCGGATGAACACTAAGGTGCCCATTTTCATGGCTTGGTCCCATGATCCGCTGTCGGTGGGAGCAGACGCACTTATTCAACCCTGGACTCCGTTTCGCCTGCCTTATAGCTTTCCCACTCTCCCTCTAATACACAGAGTGGTGAGAAAGATCAAGGCAGAAGACGTCCCCGTCATTCTAGTAGCGCCAGATTGGTCCAGGCGTGCCTGGTACGCTGATGTAGTGCGGCTTGTCGCCGACACACCCTGGCACTTTCTGCGGAACATGCCCATTCCATTTGTGTTAAGAGCGCACTCGACACATGCGGTAGGGGCATCCTAGGCCATTTGACACCAGGTATCTGCCGAGCAGGTGTGCAAAGCTGCCACCTTGGTCCAGCCTGCACACTTTTGTGAAACACTACAATGTCCAGATGCGAGTGTGGGTAGACGTATCTTGCAGGCGACTGTCGCTCATCTTTAGAACGTATGTCTTGCAAAGACTGTTTTCTCCGTTCTATAGTTTTTTTTTCTATATATATTCACCTTTTTCCAGCAGATCACAATCTCCTATGAATGCTGGCTTGCAGCTGGCTTTCACAGGAGGATCATGATGACAAACCACATATTATCATTTATAACATAATTGCACCACACAGGTGTAGTCAGCCGTTACCTGTGTGTTTCTAGTCTGATGACCCTCACTAGCCTTCCAGCTCCGAGAGTTAATAAATATTTATCTGCATTCATGCAAGGTTCAGCTGACCATGTGATGATGATGGTCATTTTTTGATTTATGATTTACTTTGGATGTATTCTCACTGCTCTTCACATTATGATAAATTGTTGTCCTTACAGAGCTCTCAGCCCTCACTGGAGACTTTTCAGGATCTACTGAATGATCATCCCGAGGTTTTCTACATGTCGCGCACAGCTAAGTCTCTCCAGGTGCACTGGCAGCTTATGAAGCAGTATTATCTACTGGAGGACCAAACCGGTATCTAGCTCTTGTGTTGTCTGTTGTATTGCACATACACATGGAAGGGGTTGTCCCCATTCACTTAATCTCTGACCCAGGGTGGATTTTGGTATAAAAATAAAAGCCCAAACCACACACCCCTCCCAGCCCTCCGGTCCGTCTCTGCAAATGCTGCTTGTGATTGCAGTGTCTGCAGCGCAGATGTCATATCGGAGTGCAGCAGCCAATCGGTGAGCTAAGTGGCTATGTCAATGTAGACGGAGGATTGCTCCACTCAGTCACTGAACTCACTAATGGGCTGCCAACATGATGTCAGCACTGCGCGATCCCAATCACCGGGAGTGAAGACTCCCTGGTGGATCCAGGGATGATGAGTACATGCTATTTTTGTGTACCAAACTGCACCCAGGGATGAAAACAATCTGAAAGGGGACAACTTAACCTATTTAAATGCTGGTAATCAGGACTAATCTCTTTTTTTTTTTTTCTTTTCGTTAATATTACAGTTCAGCCTTTACCCAAAGGAGATCAAATCCTAAACTTTTCTGATGCAGAGGATATGCTTGATGATACAAAACTTAGGTGAGAACTTGCTATTGTAGTCTTTACTGCAAAAACTTGAGGAGTTGGATAATTATCTCTCCAGAAATCTGTGGTGGATATGTAATTCTGTTAAATTGAAATCTTTCCATTGCGTTCAAAGGGTTTTTACCATTGTCTTTATATTTGTACATAAATGTTCTCAATTTGTGTGTATGATGCATACATGTAGACGTTGTCTTCTCCATTTATTGCTCACTCCCACTTGTGTATAAAAACCACTCCAACTCTAATCCTGAAAATTTGAATGAGTGTCGTGTATGTCATTCCCCGTGTCATGCCAGTATGAAAATGATTATACTTGGCATCCATATGCCGTCCATATTTAATGCATTTTTTTTTAAGCAGCTATTATTCTACATTCATTTACAGGATCATTTACATTATTCTATGCTACAGAATGGTAAAGTACCTGTTAAAAACAGACGACATGTGGATGGCCAGTGTGTCATTCGTTTATTTTTCTCACCCATAGATTTACATTGGCGAGTGTCATCCAATATACATGAAAATACACAGCCTAATTACAGCTGCTTCATTGATTAACATGAGTGCAATCTGATTTTTTTTATCACATTGATCTCGGCATATTTGTGCCCTAGTGGGAGCGAGCCCTATAGCCCCCGTCGCACTAAGTGAGATCGCTGCTAAGTCACAAATTTGGTGACGCAACAGCGACCTCGCCAGCGATCTCGCTTAGCAGTGACCGGCCCTTGCTGTAAGATCACTGGTTGTATCAGAGTCACCTGGACCACTTTTTGATCGTTGAGGTCCCGCTGGGCAGCATGCATCGCTGTGTTTGACAGGGACAACGACCAATGACCTCAATACTACAGGTCTGGAAACAGGGACCCAACGACCTCTGTATCATTCTGGATCATTGCTGCGTCGCTGATGAGATTTGACTGTTTGACATCTCACCATCGATCCCAACAGTGACGCACCAGCGATCCCTACCAGGTCGTATCGCTGTCGGGATCTCTGGTGCATTGCCAAGTTTGACTGTACCCTAAGTCTTGTCATTTTGAACAATGGGAGCCTATTGTTTTGCATCATTTCCAGGTACATAGTATAGTTATTGATCCTGATTGGCCAATTCTAAAAATTTGGAGCAATTCATTCACTTTCTAATCTTATACATTTACTAAGTGGAGTAATATGTTCTGCTCAGTCTTTGATTACTTCAGTTCTGTTATTCATTTGTCTTTTATGTTGACGCTGTGATTATTTTATAGGGATTCCCGAGATGAAGTTCTGGAACATGGTAAGTTGTTCTGCTTGTTTTTACCAAAATACCAAATTAGTCGCCTCCTAATAATTTGAATGAAGTGAACCACTCCAAATCTGCTGTAACGTCCTTACGATGGCAACAAAAGCCGGAAAGATGCAGTCTACTTCATTCTTACACTTTTCTACTGTACATTAACTATAATTTACCTGTGTGGTTCTGATTCAGAATTTCTCTATCGCCTCATTGGGGGACACAGGATACCATTAGTGTATGCTTGCTGCCACTAGGAGGAGACACTAAGCCAATTAATGAAACAAAAGAGTTAGCTCCTCCTCAGCAGTATACACCCCCAGTCCGGAGGGACAGCCAGACAGTATTAGCTTAGTGTCCATAGGAGGCACATGTGGTCTAAAGACTCGCATGCGTTTTACCTTATTCTTTAATGTTCATTTTCTTTTTCACTTTTACTGGATTTTCTGGATACAGATGAAGATCCTAGACGGGCGACGCCTCCCTTGGGTGCCGCTTTCCCACAACTATCAACAGGCGGGAACGTGGAGTGTCGCCTCCTCGCACCCCCTCCTGCAACGTTGGCTCCATCAGGGCTGCGCCTGCTTCTGAGATTTTTTTGGGCGACTGTTCTCCCCCCGCACTGATTTCCCACCACCATCAATGGACGGGCACGTGGCGTGTCGCCTCCCTGTAACCCCTTCCGCATCGGCGCAGACCCCAGTACCCCCAATGACAACTGATGACCGGCTCCTCAGCCCCCTTACAGGGGCCTGAGTTGAATCATGCAAGCTTGCACTATGGATCCACGCAGCCACGGCCGGCACCTGTTCAGCATCAGCCACACTGGGCTCCCCAGCTTCCCGTATTATGTCCCCAGACATAACGTATTATGTCTTCTGCCTGCAACTACGGCCAGGAGCCCTGTCCACTTCCAGTGCACAGAGTCTCCAGATATCATGTATTATCTCTTTGTCCACAACCACGGCCAAGGGGTCCTGTCCACTCTTCAGTGCACAGTATGTCCAGACTTCACATGTTTGTGTCCTTACGTACAATTATGGCCACGGCACCTGCTCACTGTCTAGTGCACATTGCCTCCAGACATCACATGCCATGTCTTGCCTGCAAATTATGGCCACAGTACCTACTCATTACCTAGTGCACTGCATCTCCAAGCATCATGTATTTTGGTTTTTGTCCACAACTCCATACAACGGAATCAACTATGGCCACGCAACCTGGCCACTACATTATGTCACTACATATTATGTCTTTGACGGGGTGTGATGCCTGGAAAGATGCCTCTATTTTAAATGTTGTGATTTTTCTAAATAAAGCAAAATTCATCATATGGAAACAGGTGTCAGCTTCTTCGTTTATATGTCTTTGCCTGCACCTATGTCCACGGAACCGCCTGACAGTGCTCTGCCGTCCAGATGCAGTCGTCTTCAAAGGATCTGTCTACAGCTCATAAATGGTGCACTTTACATCTGCATTACTTAATTACCGGCATCAGCCCCTTTATATGTGAGCATGACTCAGCCACCATGCGTTTTTATATCTGTCTGTTTGGAAGTTTTTTTCTCGGCTTTTCACACTCTCTAGCGTTTATACCTGCCCGCATCAAGAGCGGCTTGCAGGCTTACCTAATGAAATCTGCTATATATATATAAATAAGGATGCTGGGATCCCATTTCTTTCAGGCTTCCCGTGCCCCTCTCATGACGGCTACGGGATCTGCACCACTCCAGCAACATATCACTTCCAGAAGCTGACTGCCTCCACTAGCCCCTATCTTGTAGTAGGTGAACTAGACCCACAGCTATCATGTATCCTATAGTTGTCTACTTCAGCAGCTTCCGAGCTCAGGCCCACTTCTCAGTGAGCCTGCAATCCACATGCCACATCTTGTTCGCAGCAATATCGGAGATCGGTCTTATATCTGTAGTTTCTCTAGTCATCTTCCACGACAGCATAGGAGGTTGCCTCTCCACGCTCTTATTCGGAAAGGAAGCACATGAGAGGTTAAAAGGACCCTCCCTCTAGCCAGTGTCTTACAAAGAAGAATAGCAAAAGAGTAACAATAACAGTAACGCATTCCAGGAATAATCAAGGAATATAGGGAGGGAATTAAGTGCTGTCGTGGAAGGTTCCTAGAAACTGAATTAATGGTAAGAATAATTCTTTTTTTTCTAGTCTCCTTCCACGACAGCATAAGAGAAATACCAACGAATTAATACCTAGGATGGGACTACGACCTGCAGGACTTTCCTGCCAAAAGCCAAATCCCTATTGGAAGCCAGATCCAGACGGTAGTGCTTTGTGAAGCATGCAATGAGGATCAGGTACTCCGGTACTCCGGAGAAGCCCCTGCCCTGTCCTCCCAGGTAGCAGAGGTAGATCTGGTGGAATGAGCAGTAACTGCTGTGAAAAGTAGGATTCTGTAATGGCTATCTTAATCCAGTTGGCGATAGTACTTGTAGCCACTTTCTTGCCCTTATGCTGACCTAAGGGCTGGACAAAGAGCTTGTGATCCATACGTCAGGGCACTCTCACTTCAAGAAAATGGAGCACTGTACTACGGACATCCAATGAATGGTATTCCTCCTCTGTTGGAGTCAGCGGATGTTAACAAAAGGAAGAACTATTGACTGGGAGCTATGGAAGGCCGAGACTACCCTGGGAAGAAACGAAGGGTCCAGGTGAAGGACAATGCTGTCATCCCGGACTGGTAGGTATGGTTCCCGGATGGATAAAGCCTCAAGCTCCCCAACTCGTCGGGCAGAAGCAATCGCCACCAGAAACGCTGTCTTGTGAGACAACAATCGGATACCACAGGATGACAGTAGTTCATAGGGAGGGTGAGAAAACCCAGTAAGGACAACAATGAGATCCCAGGAGGGTGTAAGGACCCTAGTCCGTGGACAAATACGACTAGCAGACACCATGAATCGCCGAATCCAGCAATGATTTGCAAAATCTGTGTCAAACACGGAACTGAGAGCTGAAACCTGCAGTTTCAATGTGCTGGGTTTAAGACCCAGGTCCAAACGATTGTGGAGAAAATCCAAAATTCGTGATTTATTGGGTTGGAGTGGGTCAGGTGGAAAGGAACCACACCAGGAGGAAAATCTCTTCCATCTCTTATTACAAATTGCATTAGTGACTGGTTTGCAGATTTTTTGCATGGTGGCCACCACTTTTTTCAGACAGGCCCAGAGCCCTCAGCACCTGGGCCTCCGAGACCATGCAGCTGATTTGAGCTTCTGCGGATCCGGATGGAACAGATGACCCTGAGACAGCAAGCTAGAGTCCGGACTCAAAATGACTGGTCCATCGACTTTGAGTGCCACTATCAGGTTGTAACAACTCCTCCTCAGCCATAGAGGGGCTACCAGGATAGTGGGGACTCCTTCCCTGATCTTCACAAAGAATGAATCGGGGCACTGGACATCTTGTACCAATATAGCAGCAGATAGTCATTCAGTCGCTGTTGTCTGCACCTCCAACACCCCCTCCCCTGCAATCTGCACCCTGCTTCATGCCGGAAGGCTGAATAAAAAAGCCTGAGACCAACTTTACATATGGGTGAGTGCCTCCTTTCTTTATATATTTCGACTATCCTACCCTGATCTTCCTCAGTGTTCTTGCGAGAAGGAGGATAGGCGGGAAGACATAAGCTAGAAGAAAGTTCCAGGTCTGGGAGAAGGCGTCCCCACGGCCTTAGGGACCCTTTTAGATGCCGTGTGCGGCCTCCCGCCACTGTGTGCCCGGGGAGGGGGGGGGCTGTGCCCGCCTCCCTCTGTGTGCCCGGGAGGGCCATGTGTCGGGGGACTAGATGGCTATGTGCGCTACTATTTTTCTTTTGCCTCTACGGATCTGTCATTGTGTGCTAATCCTGTGACCTATCGAGGGATCTTTCAAACGTTGATCATGTGACATATAACAATTGTTGGGAAGGCCCTCGCCTTCTAAACAGCCTGGGTAACTGGTTACTTTTAATTCAACCCTGGTCCTCGCTGTGATTAGTTTTTCACTTAGTCGAAATCACCGGTTGACATAGTCTATGATGTTCCCTGAGTCAAATGAGGTGGTTGTGCAAAATTTCACAATTGTAGATGCGACAGTGCGGATTCCTTTAGTGGAGACGGACGGAACACACACACCACACACCCACACACACACACACACACACACACACACACACACACACACACACACACACACACACACACACACCTTTTATATATTACATGTTTTGGGTTACTAAATGCCAAGAAAATAGGTCCATTTAAAACTGTAATACCAGTTGAATTGTCTAAAATACAAACAACAAAGTAGGTATATGTATGGGAAATATGGTGAATCCTGGCACTGATTAAGTTAATGTTATTTATGGTGTAGTAATAAACCTCAACAGATAATAACAATAATGTATCAGTGTTTTGAGGGAATGAAAATATTACACATTTAAATGTATAAATAAAGTATAGTTTAAAATTTACAATGAACAAAAAGTATTTAAAAGGTAAAATTTAATTACTATGTCTTTAATATGTAGTAAAAATTGCTCGCGCTAGTGCATGGATGGATGTGGTAGTATGGCAGGTATGTTACCTATGATCTGATGGTAGATGCTAGACTGTGTGTTCTCCTTCCACGTCTGACATGACTTGTGTCACGTGCTAGGGGGGTGGATGAAGGATGGTCCAAGGCCGCCCTTGCATGAGTCTAGTGGACGGGAAGAAATTATACCATGCCCACCAAAGAAGGTGGTTATACCTACTGAATGTAGGGTGTACCTTGAGGTGGGTGTGAGCATTTTAGTTGGTAGATGTAGCGCTTGTAGCCTTATGCAAGGGGGGAATCTTGCTGCCTCCCCGCTTGTGGGTCTTACTCACAGATCCCCGCTACCATTCTAAGAAACACTACAGCCATGTGCCTGCGTTGTGGTTTTTATGTAAGTAGATGCAAACTGAGCAGAAATATAGACACAACACTTTTAAGGCCCAGTTAAACACACAGATAATTGTGTAGAGATTGTTGGCAGATTCTCTGGTTGCAGTGAAATCATGGACACATTGTTCCATTTTGTGGCCGTGTACAAATGTAACAATGTGTCCATGATTTCACTGAAACCAGAGAAACCGTATTGCAGTCAAACCGTATTGGGACGGTTTTTGAGGGGATGAGATGGGGGTTCATAAAACCCGTCAGTATCTGGTGAAAACCAGGATTCATCTGTGAAGAGAACACCTCTCCAGCATGCCAGATGCCATCGAATGTTGACATATGACCACTCGAAGTTAGTTATCACGACAAACTGCAGTCAGAGTGATGGTGGGTTTACACGCCGCGATATCGGCGTCCAACTCCGACCCAACTCCGACAAAAAGTCATGTGGGTCGCGAGTTGGAGCCGATATCGGATGCGCGTTGTACTGTTTCAGTGTACAACGCGATCCTGGAACGATGCCAAAACGATATCGGCGTTGAATAGCAGAGCTATTCAACTTCCCGATATCGCAAGGCCGTTGTAGCAGGATCGCTGCGTGTGACAGCCCAACTCCGATGCGTACTCGCACCTCACCCATTAACTCCCATGTTAAATGGTCGTTACTGGGTTGGTGGGCGTACACATCGGAGGGACGTTGTTTCCCGATATCGCAGCGTGTAAACCGCCGATGCGATATCGGGAAAAGCGCTCAAAAAATGCGCGCTCCCGCAGCGTTGCCTCCGATATCGCGGCGATATCGGGACGTGTAACCCCACCATGAGACCCTTTTATTGTGACCAGCCTAAATCATACCTGTGCAATAATCATGTCAAATCAGCATTTTGATATGCCACACCTGTGAGGTGGATGGATTATTTTTTTTTCTGTCTGATTGGGGATGATGAAAAACTCAGGTCTGAGCTGCCTGATTGCCTAACATTAGAGATATCCTCCCATTGCACTTCTGTGAGTCACACACCAGTGTCACTCTGGCCTCAGACAAATGTGTGAAATATATATGCAAGAGAAAGGTCTTTTGTGTACATAGAAAAAGCCTTAATTCTCTAAGTTCATGAAAAATAAGAGCTAAAAACTAAAGTGTTTATAATCTTGTTCAGTGTAAATATATGTGTGCGTGTGTGTGTGTATGTGTGTGTGTGTGTGTGTATATATATATATAATATATATATTGTGAGGTAGCAAGGGGAATGGTGGTAGAGGGACGCTATGTTTCCCCAAGGATGGTGAGCTACTGCATGTATGGGATGGGAGATGCTTACATGAGCATAGGTAAGGTAGGTGTGGCCACCGTTACTGAGAACGGTGGCTGTTGGTAAAGCCTGTTATGGGACCTCATCTATGAGGAATGGGGGAAGGTTTTTGGGCGGGCATCCATTCCTCATCTCCCGCCCCAGGCTTTTGAAGTAGCTGGGAGGGAAAGACAGGTGAAAAAGGTTAGGCCGGAAGAGACGGCTGTGAAGGTGTTGTGAGATGAGATCAGACTGGAGAGGAGTTCAGTCTGGGGAAAAAGTAGCCTGTGAGAGCACAGGGAGCGTGTACCGGACCCCAAGGTGGGGTAGGACCCCTCGGCGAGCTCCAGGAGGAGCAGGTTTAGGGCCGACGCTATTATCCTGATGTAAGGACTGTTTTTTTTGTTTGTTTTGCCATTGTGTGAAATAAACCACACTTGTTTTTGGACTGAGCCTGAGTGTCACTGCCTTACTTGCTGCTATAGAGACTGATCCCTACATATGGTGGAGAATGCGGGCAATGCAGTAAGGCATACACTAATCGCTGTAGAGGACAAGTTGTATGTCCTGGGTGAAGCAAGCCCTAAAGCAGCGCTCAGCAATGGAGGACGTTGTAAAGGCATTGATTGAAGCCAACCTGCAGCAGAAGCAGCAACAGCAGATGTATGCTGAGGCGCTGCAGGCCCAGCAGCACAGCCATACGGAGGCCTTGAGACTTCAACAGCAAACTAACCAACTCCTGATGGAACAGTTAATAGCCCTGAGGTCAAGCGCACCATCTGATCCACAGCAGGACATCAAGAAGCGGGTCCGTGCGTCCCTCCAAAAGATGACCGCAGGGGACGATGTCGAAGCTTTCTTGGCGGGGTTCGAGAGAGTGGCAGAGCGAGAGAGTCTGCCGCCACACCAATGGTCGGAGGTCGTAGCGCCATATCTGATTGGAGAGCCCCAGAAAGCGTACTACGACCTGAGCGAGCAGGACGCCCGGGACTATCAAAAGGTAAAAGCCGAGATTCTAGCTCGATTAGGTGTGAATGTGTATCTCCGTGCCCAGAGAGTCCATCGCTGGGCCTATGTAGAGACTGTAGCGGTCCGGTCTCAGATGTATGATCTCGTCCATCTTGTAAAGAAATGGTTACAGCCAGAGCTGTTGTCCCCAGCGCAGATGGTGGAAAGAGTGGTACTGGACAAGTTTGTGCGGGCCTTGCCCCCAGCCATACAGCAGTGGGTGGGACATGGGGACCCTGTCGATGCCAACCAGCTGGTCGGTTTGGTGGAACGATATGAGGCCACCCAGATCTTGTTAAAAGTTTCTTCCCCAGCCCGTGTGCTCCCCAAATCCCGCAAGGTCACTGACCCTGAGAAATACAGGACTCTGACCCGCACCCCCACCCCTGCAGGTCCTCAGGCAAGGAAGCTAGAGACTGTTGTGTGCTGGAGGTGTCAAGAGCGAGGACACATTGCTGCAAACTGCCCTATCACCACCGATCCTATGGACTGCAGTGTGGCCCGGCGTGTCTCCCTCTATGCCTTCCCGGTATATACCGCTGCTTCCCCGGAGCCTGCACATATCTCTCCCATGTGTCAGGTTACGGTGGCGGGATGTCCTGCAGCTGCCCTCTTGGACTCGGGAAGCCTTATCACCCTGGTGCATGCCACCTTGGCTGGGTCAGCATCCTACACGGGACGTAATGTGGGGGTCTTATGCATTCATGGGGATTTGAAAGAGTACCCTACAGCCATAATCACTATCCAAACCCCGAAGAGGGAGTGTCTTCATGAGGTGGGAGTGTTAGAGTCCCTGCCGTATGGACTGATCCTTGGGAGAGACTTTCCCCTATTCTGGACTCTGTTACCGGGAAACGGACCCTGAGCCTGAACCTCGTGATCCCGACTCAGGGGTGCCAGCCGTGGGAGTAACAATGTCCCCTCTAGAGGTATTAGCGGGGGAAGCCGACGAGCTTGGGTCGGTACCTGAGTTCGCAGAATTGGGAGTTCCCTGTGACAATTTTGGTACTGCACAGCTCCAAGACCCGACGTTAGATCGGGCCAGGGAAAATGTTATTTGTATTAATGGGGTGTTTCAGTACCCAGGAGCAGACCAGGTGTTTCCCGACATGGCTGTCAACCAGGATCTGTTATACAGGGTTGACAGAGTGCGGGGTGAGACCTTGGAACAGCTGGTGGTTCCGCAGCCTTATCGCCCGACGGTGCTCGACTTGGCACATAGGCATGTGCTGGGCGGACACCTGGGCCATAAAAAGACTCTGGAGCGAATTCTGCAGCGTTTTTACTGGCCGGGAGTGTTTCGGGAGGTGCAGCGGTATTGCGAATCATGCCCCGAGTGTCAGCAATCCGCTCCTATGCCGCACTTCCGTAGTCCCTTGGTACCCCTGCCCATTATAGACGTACCATTTGAAAGGGTCGCCATGGATCTGGTGGGTCCTCTGGTCAAGTCTGCCCGAGGGCATCAGCATATCCTGGTAATCATGGATTACGCTACCAGGTATCCAGAGGCGATTCCACTGCGGCACACCTCGGCGAAATTGATAGCCAAAGAGCTACTCGCTGTGTTCTGCCGGGTAGGAATCCCTAAAGAAATACTTACGGACCAGGGGACGCCGTTCATGTCCAAGGTTACCAAGGAGCTATGTAAACTGTTCCGGGTAAAGCAGTTGCGCACCTCGGTCTACCATCCGCAGACAGATGGCTTGGTTGAAAGATTCAACAAAACCCTAAAGAGCATGCTGAAAAAGGTGGTATCCAGGGATGGGAAGGACTGGGATTGTCTTCTACCATACCTGATGTTCGCGTTTCGGGAGGTACCACAGGCCTCGACATGTTTCTCTCCGTTCGAACTCGTGTATGGTAGACATCCCCGGGGCCTGCTCGACATTGCCAAGGAGGGATGGGAGCAGGAACCCACCCCTCACAAAAGTGTAGTAGAGCACATCGCGACCATGCAGGACCGGATGGCAGCGGTGATGCCAATAGTGAAAGAACACTTAGAGGAAGCCCAAAGAGCTCAAAGCCGGGTATATAATAGATCCGCTAAGGTCAGAACTTTTAACCCGGGAGACAGAGTCCTGGTACTAGTGCCTACTGTGGAGAGTAAATTCTTGGCAAAGTGGCAAGGGCCCTACGAAGTCCTAGAAATAGTTGGGGAGGTCAACTACAATATATCAGCCGGGTCGGAGAAAGACCGAGCAGATATACCATGTCAATCTGCTAAAAGCCTGGAAAGACAGAGAGGGTCTGGGTACAGAGGGGTCTCCAGCTGACCGTCCTCCTGCACTGACTTTACAGGCCAAGGTGGTGCCTGAGGGGCAGTGGCAGAAGTGACGATAGCCGAAACCCTCACTAAAAACCAGCAGCAAGAGTCTCGAGAGTTTGTGGCCAGGAATACGGATGTATTTTCAAAGCTGCCAGGGCGTACCTCGTTGATTACACACGACATTGTCACCGAGCCCCAGGTAAAAGTTCGGATGAGGCCATACCGAGTACCTGAGGCACGGCGAAAGGCCATTTCAAAGGAGGTTCGTCAAATGCTGGAGTTAGGGGTTATTGAGGAGTCGAAAAGTGAATGGGCTAGTCCCATTGTGCTTATTCCCAAACCCGATGGGACGATACGGTTTTGCAACGACTTCCGGAAGCTGAACGAGGTCTCTAAATTTGACGCTTATCCAATGCCACGAGTAGACGAGCTCATTGAAAGACTCGGGAAAGCCCGGTACTTCTCCACACTCGATCTAACTAAGGGATACTGGCAAGTACCCCTTACGGATAGCGCCAAAGAGAAGACCGCGTTCATCACCCCGGAGGGTCTGTTTCACTACCTGGTGTTGCCATTTGGCTTACATGGGGCTCCAGCCACGTTCCAAAGATTAATGGATATCGTGTTGAAGCCTCATCAAAGGTACGCCTCGGCCTATCTGGATGACGTCATCATTTCAGCAGCGACTGGGAGAGCCACTTGGCCAAGGTACAGGCTGTGGTGGACTCTCTCCGGGCAGCAGGGCTGACTGCCAACCCCAAAAAGTGTGCTCTGGGAATGGAGGAGGCACGCTATTTGGGGTATGTGATAGGGCGAGGTATGATTAAGCCTCAGGTCAACAAGGTCGAAGCCATCTCAGCCCCATTGACAGACCTTCTGAAAGGAAGACGGCCCGTCATGGTAAAGTGGAACCCCCAGGCCGAGCATGCCTTTCTGGTCTTGAAGACGGTGTTATGCGGGTCTCCCATCCTTGTCACACCTGACTTCACGCAAACCTTCATCGTTCAGACAGATGCATCGGAAGTAGGGCTAGGTGCAGTTCTTTCTCAGGAGGTGAATGGGGAAGAACACCCCGTTAACTACCTGAGCCGCAAGCTCACGCCTGCAGAGAAAAATTACAGTGTGGTCGAGAGAGAGTGCCTAGCCATCAAATGGGCCTTGGAAGCGTTGAGGTATTATCTGCTGGGGCGACGGTTTCGGTTGGTGACTGACCACTCCCCACTCACGTGGATGAGCCAGTCAAGAGAGAGGAATGCGCGAGTCACCAGGTGGTTCTTGTCGCTCCAGAACTTTAACTTCACGGTGGAACACAGAGCCGGGAGGCTGCAGGGCAATGCCGATGCCTTGTCCCGGACTCACTGTTTGGGGACAGGAGTTCATCCCCCCAGGGCTGAACTGAGGGGGGGGGGGGTGTGAGGTAGCAAGGGGAATGGTGGTAGAGGGACGCTATGTTTCCCCAAGGATGGTGAGCTACTGCATGTATGGGGCAGGAGATGCTTACATGAGCATAGGTGAGGTAGGTGTGGCCACCGTTACTGAGAACGGTGGCTGTTGGTAAAGCCTGTTATGGGACCTCATCTATGAGGAATGGGGGAAGGTTTTTGGGCGGGCATCCATTCCTCATCTCCCGCCCCAGGCTTTTGAAGTAGCTGGGAGGGAAAGACAGGTGAAAAAGGTTAGGCCGGAAGAGACGGCTGTGAAGGTGTTGTGAGATGAGATCAGACTGGAGAGGAGTTCAGTCTGGGGAAAAAGTAGCCTGTGAGAGCACAGGGAGCGTGTACCGGACCCCAAGGTGGGGTAGGACCCCTCGGCGAGCTCCAGGAGGAGCAGGTTTAGGGCCGACGCTATTATCCTGATGTAAGGACTGTTTTCTCCTTCGCCTCATTGGGGGACACAGGACCGTGGGTGTTATGCTGCTGTCCACTAGGAGGCGACACTAAGCAGAATCTGCAAAAGAGTTAAGTGGCTCCTCCTCTACAGCATATACAGCCTAGAGCAGGAAGAGCTTCTCCAGTTTTTGCTTAGTGTCGAAGGAGGCACACCTACATCTATTTTTTCTTCCAATGAAGAAAAGTGGGTCCGGCGTGGCCCCCGGCATGCTCCCTCCTCGGCCACCCACTGTTGGGGCGCTGGGTTGAGGTTGAGAATCCATACATATGCCGTACTCCTTTCTCGGCCTCCCACTGTTGGGTTGCTGGGTTAAAGTTGAGACAGCCCAGCATAACATCCACCTTCCTCACTCCCTCGGGTCCTGAGTTGAAGCCAGAGCTGGACTTTCTGCCAGATGACGTCCCCCTAATCACCCTCTGGGTGCTTAGGCTGAGGCACCACAGGTATCAGCAGCACATGCTGCATTCTGGGCTGGGACTCTGGATGGATGCCTGCAGAAGCACAGGCTCAGAGACTACCCCCTAATCTCCCTATGGGTCATTAGGCTGGGCACCACAGGTACCAGCAGCACATGCTGCACTCTGGGCTGGGATTCTGGAGCAGTCCCCCCTAATCACAGCAGTCCCCCTAATCACCCTGTGGGCTATTAGGCTGAGGCACCATAGGTACCAGCAGCGCAGCTGCACTTATCTACCCCAGGATCCTGGTGGGGTCCGGGTACAGCCCCACTCAGCCCTGCAGGGCCAGAGGTGTCTACCTGTCCCCCCTTCTCCCTGCACAGCTTCCACAGCCCAAGGCAGGGAGAAGAGGTACTCAGCTTCCCCTACGCTGCCCTGCAAGAGCAGGCAGCAAGGTACCTGGGGTGGCAGGGACCCGTCATGGCCCCCCTCGCTGCCAGACCGGCGGTTCTGGATCCATCCCGGACCTCCGCGCCGACCCCCCCCGCCATTGCGGGGCCGCAAATCACGCTAGGCCCCGGCTTCAGGCCTAGCGTGGAAGGCACCGCCTATCCCCGCCCACCGCCCGCCCTCCGGATCGCGTCAAATGACGCGGCGCCGCATCACGGAGAGGGGCGGGAAGTTCCTTTGGGCGCTTGTTATGCGCGCCCATTCAGGTTCCCGCCCCCTCCTTGTTCCTCCCGGCGGCGCCAAAAACGCTCTGGGCGCCATTAGGATGTGGGCACAGCACACTGTTAGGCACGGCGGCCATATACAGTGTGTTATGGCTATGGGGGCATATATCAGACCAGCAGGGATTGTCTCCCTGCTGCAGCTCTCTGCCCCCTGCACACCATGAGTGACAGGCTGTGGGCACAGCACACTGTTAGGCACAGCGGCCATATACAGTGTGTAATGGCTATGAGGGCATACAGGTTATGGGGGCATATATCAGACCAGCAGGGTTTGTCTCCCTGCTGCAGCTCTCTGCCCCCTGCACACCATGAGTGACAGGGGGGGGGGCAGATGCAGGGCTGTCAGCAGGGATATGAGTCCCTGCTGCAGCCTCCTCTCCCCCTGTACACCATGTGCAGACTATGCCACGTGTGACAGGCTATGCCACGGGTCACAGGCTATGCCATGTGTGACATGCTACATAGGCATTTACGAGGGCCAGTACAGCAAGTGGGCTGACCGACGTGTTCTGCCCTGAAATACTCTGTGCTGCTGTGAATACAGTTTTTTGTGAATATTTCAACTTCATCAACTGCTGCAGCACAGTGCTGTCATCACCAACATCACAATGATGTACCGTGCCCTACAAGATCTCCCCTGACATACTCTGTGCTGCTGTAAACCTTTTTGTCAGCAGCTACACATAATCTCAGTGAAGAAATTAGGCGTCAGACTGTTCTCAGTACGCACAGGGGAGAAGTGATCCACTCAATGCCCTATGGATGTAATGTGTTTATTTTGTGTCGTTACGATGACACGGCTTCGCCTATGTTCACATCCAGCGAGCAGAGTTCCTCTGCCTAGTGCGGGTGACACACTAATAGGCACAGCCTGGCTTTCCTTGCATCGTGTCAGCCAATGATGCCAGTACCTATCAGAGCACATAATGCTACATCTAGGTAGACAGTTTTTACGTCTGTGACTATGTCACAGCTTATGGGAAACTAGCATGCAGCAGGATGATGGCTCCGACGTCTGATGGTTTTCGCAATCCAACCCCAGACTCGGACCTTTATGCATCTCCAAATCAACGTCCCATCTCAAAGGAAGCTAAATGTCGATAATTCGAACATTCAACTGTGTCTCGCAGGACGCAAGATCGTACCCATGGGACCCTCAGCGCCCCACTTACCATAAGGGAGTTTTGTTGGATTTGGACTCCATGGCAAGGCTCGTACGGTACCCTATCTGACAACAGGTTTTTCCCTAGGGTCACAGTTCTGCTGAACAGAACACAACAGTGAGAATCGGAGTCCGCTACCATGCCTTGAGGATGCCAATCGCAGCACCAGACGGTGCCTCACTCGCAGTCAACAATCCAAATTGCAACCTCTTGAGAATTCATTTAACGGATCATCGTCTAGATCAACCCAAACTCGATCAACGCACATGTAGCGATCACAGACAACCCTCAATTCAGGGAGTCGTTATGCCTGTGCTACACGCAGAGCGTGTTTAAAGGTTCTATGCCTGTGCCACACACACAGCAGGGTTTTAAAGGCTCTATCTCAAATATCTTGTAGCCCATAAACAAGAACGTGCAGTACGTCCCGTGCTAGACTGACACAGCTAGACAAACATACCTGGGACAGATTTTTCCGCACAGATTCTCTCCGCTACATAATAATGTTTCATGGAACACGGAGAATACCTTGTATCCTTAGATATACAGGATGACTACCTGCATGTTCCACTTGCAGCCACTTATCATATTTACAATTTGCAAAGGCCATTCCTAAGTGTGGCGTTCCCGTGCACACTTGTTACAGTTCCCTAAGTGGTCACAGAGGTTATGGCAGTTGTCTGGGTTTTTCCTGCATCCAGGGACGAGGTCACTCTTCCATACCTGGAAGTTTACTCCTCAATACACGACCTTCAGGGATTGAGAACGCAGCGTCTCTGTTACGGTGAACACTTTATTAGGACTTGGTTGGGTGGTCGCCCTCCACAAGTCTACGCCAGTTTTCACTGCAGTCTTTAGTATTTTCGAAACGCAGTTCAATATATTCAAAACACTAGTCAGACTTTTCCGAGACTAGGCATAGGCACTTCAACTGGAAGTCCGCACTCTCCTTCAACGGTCACCTCAGCCTGTCAGAGCTGACATGACGGTCAGAGGCAGGACGGTGGCAGCACTGGTATTTATTCCTTGACACAGCTGCTCCTCAAGCCCCCCAGTTATCCATGCTCACGTCATGAGATGAGATGGTACGATCTCGTATCAAGAGTTGTCATCTTCCAGTACCAGCAATATGGTATCTTCTGTGGTGGCTCAGCCACTCACTAGTACGCAGGGGAAGTATCTTCTTCCACCAAGTTGAAGGGTACTGTTCACGGACGTGACTCGGACAGAGTAAGGCGCGATGTACCTACATCTCAACACTCTGAACAATTGATCCTGATCGGAATCAACGATACTCATCGTCCTTTGGGAGATTTGGGCGAGATTCCCAACACTGAAGATTTTATCCCTTCTTCTGGCGTACCGCAATTTCAGAAGGCAGTCTGACGATGCCATGGCTGTGGCATATGTCGCTTCCCTAGAGCGAATCCCGAAGTTCTCAGGCAATGAAGGACGTTTACCACATTCTTCACTAGGCGGGATTCACAAACTCAGTATTACCGGCTACTATTCTACGCTCGTAGATGATTACACCAAACGGTTCCTCCGTTGCCAAGGGCTTACCTCAGAATAGGGTTCCTACATCTAGGTGTCTTCAAAGAACTCTGGCATCGTTAGAGAACTCCGGGAACATCCGTAGTGGAGTCACACCTCATTACCAAGGTTCCTAGCTTCATAGCCAGGTCCCACGACCCACAGTCATAGACGGCGGAAGGTCTAATCTTAGACTGGACCAAATTCCAACTCCACTCCTTTTTTTCCCAGACTACCACTATCCTAAGGTAGTGAAGATAATCAAACTGGACTGTCGACAAATCATCCTTGTGACCACACACACTAGCCCAAGCGCGCTTGGTATGCCGATCTCGGTCACTTCATAGCTGACGTGCTATGCCACCTACTTGATCGTCCAGATCCACTCTCGGAAGACCGTCTTACCATCATAATCCATCGGCTCTGAATTTGACAACGTGACCCTGGACACCTGGGTGTTCACATAATGTTGTCACAACCTCAATCAGAGCGCGGACACTGTTTTTTCTGAAGAGATATTCCATCAACATGGGAAATCATTCTCTTTCCTTTCTTCTTGTGCTTTTTATCACCTCAGCACGGTTTCCTCCCAAGGATTCCCAGTCCCACGCAATCGGATCTGCACTCGCGCCTGTTCCTTAGGTCCTCTCAAAGGACAAGTTTCAACCTTTTTCATACCCCTATCGGCATCGCCTTGTTACCAGACCTCAATTTTCATCTTTTCTTCAAGGAGTCTGCTGACTTGTTCCTCCCTTTCAGTCTGCTAGACCCAGGGGTCCTGACCCTCGTCCTTGCAGGTTTTACGCTACCCACATTTTAAGCCATGGGGGACAAATCCCTTTGTTTTCTCACACAGGGAGTTGTTTTTTTCTGGATGGCAATTGCCTCTCTCCGCAGAGTCTTTAAATTTGCACCGTTTTCAGGTAAACCACCTTTTTTTTTTTTCTGGTCTCCCAGACAATGTTGTCCTATGTCTGGTTGGTTTTTTCCTCAAGATGATGGTGTCCTTTGTTGTCCGCCTACCTGAATATATATTCTGACGGCCTAAGTCCAGCGCCAGTTTCATCCGGTCAGAATTACGCTACATTACTAGACCTTGGTCAGAACCCTACGCATATACGCGCCCAGGACAAGTTCCCTTTAGCAATCTCTTTTCCTTCTTCCAGAAGGATAAACACAGCAGGCAGGCCAGGTTCTACAAATACTTGATCAAATGGCTTAAATCCACCATCCATGCTTGTTGCATTGTTAAAAAAAAAAAAAAAAAAAAAAAAAAAAAGTGAAACATAAATTAATATCGTTTATATTATTAATTTTTAGGTGGCACCATTCATCCATGGTGCTGTATCCTTCCGGCTGCGGGCACAGCACATTCTACTATGTCTGCTGGGGTCTCCTGGGCTACTGAGCTATTAGGCACCAGGAATTACCACAACAAGTGCGTAAGGCATCCACGCGGCCAGCATGCTCATGCTTGCCAGACGCTTTAGGTTTTCACTCAGTCCTCTGCAAAGGCAAGTCTGGGAAACTGTACCCTCCAGGTGGCAGTAGCCCACCTGTAGGTGCATCGTTATTTTTATCATTAGTGATTTTCCATTGCTGTTCCCACCCAGGGACTGCTTTAGGACGTCCCACGGTCCTGTGTCCCCCAATGAGGCGAAGGAGAAAAGGAGAATTTTGTGTACTCACCGTAAATTCCTTTTCTCTTAGCCTCTAATTGGGGGACACAGCACCCACCCTGTTGCCCTTTCGGGCCGTAACTAGGTTCTCATCTTACTCCTGAGAGGTTATATAGTTGCCTGTTTATTTTACAGGCCTGCTTATACTGTTATTACGTAGTTGCCTGTTCGGTTACACGTTTTACCTTACCGTTATTATGTGGCTGCCTGTTTACTTAACAGGCCTTATTTTACTGTGATTCTTGTCTTTCTTCTGTTAATTCTCCTACTGCTTTAGCACAAAACTGGAGAAGCTCTTCCTGCTCTAGGCTGTATATGCTGTAGAGGAGGAGCCACTTAACTCTTTTGCAGATTCTGCTTAGTGTCGCCTCCTAGTGGACAGCAGCATAACACCCACGGTCCTGTGTCCCCCAATTAGAGGCTAAGAGAAAAGGAATTTACGGTGAGTACACAAAATTCTCCTTTTTTTTTTGTTTGTTTTGCCATTGTGTGAAATAAACCACACTTGTTTTTGGACTGAGCCGGAGTGTCACTGCCTTACTTGCTGCTGCTATAGAGACTGATCCCTACAATATATATATATATACACATATATACATATATACATCTACATCTACAGGGGTTGGAGAAAATAATGGAAACACCTGGAAAAATCAACAAAAGTTAGTTTAATGTGGTGTAGGTCCACCTTTTGCAGCTATTACAGCCTCAATTCTCCGAGGTATGGATTCATACACGGTGATATCATTGGCCCAGCAGATCTCCAAGAAATAGCACCCCAGATCATCACGGAACCTCCGCCATGTTTTATGGTTGGGAGAAGGCAGTCTGGATGGAATGCTTCTATCGGCTGCCTCCAAACATACACTCGGCCGGAGGTCGGAAAATGGGGTAAACGATGATTGGTCTGAGAATATCACATGTTTCCACTGCTCGAGGGACATATCCTGGAGGTTTCTACACCACTCTACGCTTGGAAACATTTGTCATTGGGAGCAGCGGTTTTCTAATTGCAGCTCTTCCGTGGAATCCAGATTTGTGCAGCTCCTGACGAACAGTTTTCGTGGACACTGGGTTCTGTAGGTGTTCATTGAGCTCAGCAGTGATTTTCGGAGCCGTGGTCTTGTGATCCTCTCTCACAATTCGCTTTAGAGTCCGACGGTCTCTCTCTGTCAACTTCGACTTTCGGCCGAACCTGTGCTTTGCTGCAGATGTTTTTCTTTCTCTTTCAAACGCAGTCATTACTTTGGAGACCGTACCAAGCATTCGGGCACTTTCTGTTACACTAGCGCCTGCCATACGAGCACCAACAATTTGGCCTTTTTGAAAATCCGAAAGGTCTACCATTGATATCAGGTTCTCATCAATGTTCTTACAATTCATCAAAACAAAGTTAATTTACATACACATATCACTTAACAGAAATAATCAACTACAAAACATTAACATATGTCACGGTTTGCATGTTTATAACATGTCTGAAGATTATGATGCCAAAACATTAGGTGTTTCCATTATTTTGTCCAACCCATATACAGTATCTATATATATCTATATGTATATATCTATACATATATATATAATGTGTGTGTGTTCTTTCTTATTGTTCTCTACAGAGCTTACTGTTGCAGACCGTCGCCAAAAGCGTGAGATCCGTCAGCTGGAGCAGGAGCTGCACCGCTGGCAGGTTCTGGTGGACAGTATAACAGGTCAGTGTTTTGTGTGTCTTTCATAAAATGCAGCTCTGATTTACTTAGTTTTTCTTGTAGTGCAGTGATAACTTGCATATAATCTATGCAGCAGATAGTCCTGTAACTTTTTTGCTCTCTGCATAAAATCCAGTGACCTTATCCATGAAACTGAAGGTTTACAATAAACTCTGATTATTCTGTTTAATGCTGCATTAGTGAATAGCGTGAACATTGACAGATTTTAATACTGAGAACACAAAATGCTGATTCACTCATTAATATACACATCTAGCCTAGATTATTCCTTCTTTCAGTAGCAGAGATTAAAAACAGAATGCCAGGCCCACAGACAGAAACTCAAGCCAAATGTTAGGAAGGTAGCACTTCGCATTCACTGAATAATAGAACAGATGCCACAGTCCTACGAATCTGCTCACAGTACACATATACTGACTATAGGTGTCCCCTATATGCTATGCTAACCTTGGCCTATATTGGCGAGTTCAGCCGACAGTCCGATAGGTATGGGTACCCATGACAGATGATTGTCGGGATTGTGAGCATCTGGGATGTCCGATTTTGGGTTGCCAACCCTTTTGTTCTTTGAGGTAAGCCATCTATCTGGCAGTTCCTCTCTCATAACAAGCACTCCTGTGTATGAGAGAGACTGCCAAGATAGCTGCCGGCCAAGCCATCATTTGGCTGACAACTATCTGGGAGGCTTAAGAGCTGGAAATGTATTGGTGTCAACTCCTAAGACCTGTATTTATCGGACATTTATACATTACTAAATGAGTTGTGTTCCGTGCAGGCATGAGCTCTCCAGATTTCGATACCCAGACATTGGCTGTTTTACGCGGGCGCATGGTGCGATATCTCATGAGGTCTCGAGAGGTAATATAGTTAATATTTAAAAAATTCAACTTTTATTGCTGTTTCTCTATATAAAATAATTTGTTTTATCTTCTTACCAGATAACACTAGGTAGAGCCACCAAGGACAACCAGATTGATGTGGACCTGTCACTAGAGGGCCCAGCATGGAAGATTTCCCGCAAACAAGGTATCTTTAGGTGGGATAAGACTAATTGGGTCATCTGTAATGGATCTAGGAGGAAAAAAACCAGGCAGCACTCCATTAAATTAGATGAAAAAGGTGGATTTTACTGATTCATTCTGGCCAGAATGGATCAGTAAAATCCACCTTTCATCTAATTTAATGGAGTGCTGCTTGTTTTTTTTTGCTTCTACATTGGTAAAGGTTTGGACATTGCCTTTTCAGGATTATTTTGCACCCGTATATATTTTATTAGTAGTGCTGCCCAGATTTTTGTTCTTTTTATCTAGCTATCTATCTATGCTATCTTTCTGTCTTCTCTAACATATTATTGCATGGAAATATCCATGCTAAAATCGCAGTGGGCATGCACAGTGGCAAAAGCGGATCAGGCTTCAATGCATTCTGATGTGGCCTCAGAAGGATCAATGTATCGTTTTGCCGCATTGTGCCCATCCGGATGCATCAGGATTTTGGACATTAAGCAAAATTGCAACATCATGCGGATGGGGGTGCGGACAAAACACCGCACTCATCTGCATCCTTCGAAATCCTGATGACCCTGCAGCCCCATGTTAAGTATAGGGACACATGCCTGATTAGGATTCATCAGGATTTTGGCGGACACAGACGCCAGACGAATTAACACCAGTGTGAAACCAGCCTAAATTAGACAATGTGTATCACTAACATGGTTTTATCAAACAAAAGTTCCCCATGTTTATTTAAAAAAAACAACAAAACACTTTCTGTTCATGTCAATCAATCATGCAGAAGGAAGGTTAGGGCACTACAGCACGCCGCTTCTTGGGCGGATAATGTATGGAGCGATCAGTAGTCCGTAGGGGGTGCCTGTCTCAAAGCAAACATATATCAAGTCTTTCAATAAAGAGGAGACGGCACTCACCCATGCGATGATCGGTCTTTTATTCAGGAAACTTTAGACATTCGGTAGCAGGGAGGGGAGGAGGGGGCCGAGATGACGACGGCACCGTTTCGCGCTCAGTGCGCTTCCACGGGTCACCTGTGGAAGCGCACTGAGCGCGAAACGGTGCCGTCGTCATCTCGGCCCCCTCCTCCCCTCCCTGCTACCGAATGTCTAAAGTTCCCTGAATAAAAGACCGATCATCGCATGGGTGAGTGCCGTCTCCTCTTTATTGAAAGACTTTCTGTTCATGTGACTGCATTACAGGCTTTCTCTTTCAGTCATGTGGTTGGCACTTGTCTTCGGCTCAGTCACGTCCCTCTGCATTGTGATGTATTACCATGACTGGCTTGACATCACTGCAATCTTGCATATAATCTCGCGCTTGTGCACTGGCCATCAGCTGCCCACGCATGCACTCTGAATCTGGGTGTATGTCCTCAGATAATTTTCTTATGTGTACAGGCTCCAGCCCTTTAAATGTCTCCTTGGGAGCACACATGCTACACGCATCCCTGTGTTGCCACCGCTCTGATACTGCTGCCAGAAGGACAATGGTCCCTGCACCCAGATATGTTCCAGCAAATCTGCTGTCACGGAGGGACTCGACGTGGATCTGATGGTATCTCGGCTGAATGCCAAAGTCCCCGCGTTCATAGCCCACTCACATGACCCATTGTCCATCGGGGCGGACGGGCTAGTACAATCCTGGCGTCCGTTCCGCCTGCCATACATCTTTTCTCCCTTATCCCTACTCCCGAAGGTAGTCAGGAAAATCAAGTCGGAAGGGGTTCCAGTCATTCTAATAGTCCCAGACTGACCCAGGTGCACCTGGTACGTTGACCTGGTGCAGCTTGTCGCAGACGTCCCCTGGCGCCTGACGCAGGGTACCATCTGCCACCAAGATTCGAGGGTCCTGAATTTGATGGCGTGGCCGTTGAGACCTGGGTCTTGACATGTGCTGGCTTTTCCCCAGATGTCATTGGCACCATGATTAGAGCCTGTAAACCGGCCTCATCCCACATTTACCACTAGACGTGGAGGCTATTTTTCTTAATCGCTTCATTGGGGGACACAGGAAGACCTTGGGTGTATGCTTGCTGCCATCAGGAGGCTGACACTATGCAAAACGACAGAAAAGCAACTCCTCCCCAGCAGTATACACCCATCTACTGGCACAAATCCAACTCAGTTTTAGCTTAGTGTCTTAGGCAGACACGGGTCTCCATGAGCCCGTATCTACAAAATTTTTTTTTATTAGATTTGTTAGATTTTTTCATTTATAATTTCTTCTTTGAAGATTCATCAGGGAATACGGAGCGGTTGAGCCAATCCGTCACCCCGCATTGAGATCGAGAGTTCAGTGTACGCTGGTTGCACTGTTAACTCTCCCTCTCTGGGCTAGGGCCATCCATCCCTTCCTCTAAACGGATTCTGGAGAACCCTGAGGCCGGACGCTGGTGTCTGTCCTGGCCCATTCGCTTCCCTACCCCTCGCCCACCAGAGCCATTCGGTAGGGTCGTCTATCGCCCGGATCCCTGAAGCACAGGGAGCCAAGAAAAGTGTCCACGTCTGGAGCTCGGCACCTCTCAGGACGAGGTAAGGATCTGCATCCTCATGGCAACAAGCAGACCCTGGGTCTGAGGACCATAAACCCCCCCCCCTCCCCCTCTTCCCCATCCCCACTTTACCAGCCCCCACCTGGTAGCTCCTCAGCTTTTCCCCCTCAGGCTACTTCAATGAGGGGGAATTGCTCTGAAGCAGCAGCCGCAGTAAGGGCACTCTGCTCCTGCGTGCACAGGCCAGTTACAGGCTAGCTCAGCAGCCTGATTAGCCATGGCCCTTATCACCTAAGGCTGCAGCAAGGGGTTGCCTGAAGGTGATCAGGCACCGAGTGATAGGGGCCAAAAAGGGGGGCGCTTTATTGATTCTCAGGGGCTCCTGGATCTGTTTCAGGGCCAGTAAGCCCCTCTACTATATCAACCTATGGAGGGAGAAGCTGCAGCTGCAATGGATCCACAGTTCCTCACTTGGGGGGAAGCCAGAACCACTGCAGCTGCCTCTAACAGAGAGGCTTCAAACAGCAGCCATACCCGGGCCACCACAACCCCGGATCCGAGGCTCCGTGCCGCGGGCCTCCCGATCCAGGCCGCCTCCAAACATTTTGCTCCAGGCTTCTGTTACGGCCTCCGGAACTCTCCCACCCACCCACGGACCGCTTCCAGACCAATCATGGGTGTCCGCAGGCGAGCTTCTCTGTAAGGCAACACCCCAGGCACCTTTGAGCTCCGCCTAGGCCCCGCATGCAGACGAGGCACATTGAAGAAGAGGCCGGATCTTTTCGGCCGTGCTGGCCATGCCCCGTCGCACTTGGGCGGCGTTTTCTCTGCCAGGCAGCCCCACTCCTCCCTCTGGCCAATGGGGATCCAGCGTCGGCTCTCTGCCCGCCTTTTTTTTATAGCTCCGCCCACCGTCTCCCTGCGTTTTTACAGGGAGCCATCACAGGCAGGCACGCTGAACACCGCAGCTGCCTCTGTGCCCCTCCACTGCACGAATCCCACCACGGAGGACACCGGAAGCCTGGACCCTGGTAAGCAAAGCTTCCCCAGCCCCCACACTGCTGGCACTCACTACTATCCCTAGTAGATGCCTCATACAAGGAGCTCCCGTACAGCCACCAATGCCACCACAGTGTACTACGCCTGCTTAGGGTGCTATAAGAAGCTACCCTCGGCTCAGAACTCTCCACTGTGCCTCGCTTGTAGCCCACAGACCATGCAGGCAGCTCAGGAGCCTACCACTGACTCTTCGGGGGGGTCTCTGCCCCATCTGAGGTGGTTCTTTCCTAATCTCAGTCCACCACTGCTTTGATTAAAATCTCAGAATCACTGATGGCGGCCCTAGAGCACTTGACCACGCAGATTGCCTCCGTGATTAGGCCTAATCCATTGGAGCAGACAGACCCTAACCTGCCAGGGAACGCTACCCCTAGCCCACCAGACCCATCCACTTCCAAACCACCTTTGGAATCAGAGGGACCAGACCGCTCACAGAGGAAGCGGATTCACCCATCCTCCTCGTCCCGGCCCCCCTTCCCCAGAGACCTCCACTCGAGGCATTCTTCTCCAGCACGCTCAGCACCATCTGATTCTGATTCCTTTGTGGACTCTGACCCGAATCTAGACTCCGACCAAATTTCGGGAATCGGGGACGCAGTTGACACCCTGATTCTAGCAGTAAATGACACCCTTAAGGTCGACTCTGATGACAAGCCGCCTACACGGAAAGTGTCCGTCAAGCTGTCTAAACTAGCTCTTCGAGTCTTCTCTTACCTAGAAGACTTTGATGACATCTTTACCAAGGAATGGCTACACCCAGAGAAGTGCTTTCAATCCAGAAAGCGTCTAGAGGTTCTTTATCCCTTCTCTAAGGTTCGCCATAAATGGACCGCCTCACCAGCAGTGGATCCCCCAGTTTCACGTCTAGCTACCAACACCATCCTACCCCTAGCATATGGCGCTTCCCTTAAGGAAGGACCAGACTGACACATCGAAAGCCGATTTCGCCATGGCCTCTAAGCCTCGGGCGCATCTTTTTACTTTTCATTCGCAGCCACCTGGGTCTCCCTGGCCGTGGCCTCCAGCGGAACTAGTGGGCCTGGCTGATCAGATCGCTCATGCGGGAAAATACACCACCACTGCTTGCCTCGATGCCGCATCCTGCAGTGCCCAAGTCTCCGGCAACGTGCTCTCCATTTGCAGGGACCTATGGCTGAAGGCCTGGAATGCCGACTCAGCCTCTAAAAAAAATCACTTGCCAATCTCTCCTTCGAGGGTTCTCGCCTATTCGGCGATAAGCTAGACAAAATCATATTGGACGCCCCGGCTGGAAAAGTACCTCCCTTCCACAGGCACAGCGTAAACGGGCAATCCCTAAGAAGAGAAATTTCCAGTTTCGTTCCTTTCTGCCCTCAGCGCCTAAAACATCCAATCGGCGAGACCGCTTCCCACCCGCTAGGATCGAAAGAGGAACTCCTACAAGCCCGCTCCTTCCTGGCGCCATCGTAATGCTTATTCTCGACCCTCTAGTTCCCGGGCCAATCGCTCATGACGCCAACCTCGGGGGCCGTCTCAGGGCCTTCAAGTCAGTTTGGCTATCAGTAATAGACGATGCCTGGGTCCGAGACGTCGTCTCGGTGGGGTTCAAGTTCGAATTTGCTTCTTTTCCCCAAGACCGTTTTTTCTATCCCGGCCACCGAAAGACCCCAAACTCATCTCCGGCTTTCACCAAGCCATTTCTTCCCTCGAGGAGGCAGGCGTTATCATCCCTGTTCCAAAGCATCAACACTTTTTGGGATTTTATTCCAATCTCTTTGTGGTCCCAAAAAAGGGAGGCTCTATTCGCCCCATTTTGGATTTGAAGCTTCTCAACACAAAGCTCCGGTTGAGACACTTCAGGATGGAGTACCTGCGTTCAGTAATAGCGTCTATTGAGCCAGGAGAATTCATGGCTTCCATAGACATCCAGGACGCCTACCTCCGTGTTCCCATCCTTGCGTTTCACCAACGATTCCTGCACTTCGCCGTGGGTCGCCAACATTACCAGTTTACCACCCTACCATTCGGCCTTGCCACGGCTCCCTGGGTCTTTATGAAAATCATGGCAACGGTGGTAGCCATACTTCAGTCCAAGGGAATTTTAGCAATACCCTACTTGGATGATATCCTGATAAAGGCCCCCTCTCGCTCAGTGTCTTGAGAGCCTGCAAATATCTCTGGATTCCCTCTGTCGCCTGGGCTGGGTCAGCAATGTCAAGAAATCTTGCCTTGTCCTGACTCAGCAGATGACGTTCCTGGGCATGATATTCAACACAGCCCAGTCCTGCATTTTCCTTCCCCCAGACAAGCGGGCGGCCCTCCTGTCTATGATTCACCATCTCAGGCAGCCCTCTCCTCCGTTACTCTGACTCTCTATGTGGATTCTGGGCAGAATGGTGGCCTCCATCAAAGCTGTTCCATTCGCCCAATTCCATACCAGGCCCCTCCAACACTTTCTGCTAGTGACTTTGGACAGCTCCCTCAGCAGTCTCTTTCGCCCAGTCCAACTCTCCAGATCAGCGAGACAGTCACTCCTCTGGTGGTTTGAGTTCCCCCTTCTCTCTCGCGGCAGATCGTTTCACCCGTTCAGATGGGCGATCATTTCCACCGACGCCAGTCTCTACGGTTGTGGCGCAACCTTTCTCGGCCACACAGCACAGGGCACGTGGAACTCCCAGGAAGATTCCCTACCCATAAACCTCCTAGAACTTCGGGCGATCCTCCGAGCCCTCGTGTACTGGCAAACCTCCCTTACGGGCCACCATGTCCGAATTCAGACGGACAATGCAACGGCGGTGGCGTATATAAATCGCCAAGGAAGGACTTGGAGCCGCTCAGCCAAAGGCTTAAGTGACCCAAGTCCTCCAATGGGCCGAGCTCCACATCCCAGCAATTTCAGCAATCCTTATTCCAGGAGTGGACAACTGGGCGGCCGACTATCTCAGTCGCGGGGGGTTGGACCAAGGAGAGTGGTCCCTGAACTCAGAGGTATTCTGCCAGATTTGCCTCAGATGGGGCTTCCAAGACTTTGTCCCTGGAGGCCATCAGGTCTATTACAAACTCCGTCCCTTTGTCGCCAGGTCAAGGGGCCCCAGGCTCACGATTCCATGAGCCCAGTTCTTCCTCCCCTATCTCTTTCCCCCAACCCTCTCAGTACCTAGATTCTCAAGAAAATCCGAGCAGAGGGAGTAACCGTAATCCTCGTGGCTCCAGATTGGCCCAGACGGTTCTGGTACGCAGAGGTCGTCAACCTCCTCGCGGATGCTCCATGGCCACTCTACAATCTACCAGATCTCTTGATTCGGGGCCCTTTTCAACACCCGAATTCTTAGTCGCTCAATTTAACGGCGTGGCTGTTGAAGCCACGGTACTGAGATCGTCTGGTCTTTCTGAACAAGTCATCCAGGCTATGTTTTAAAAGCCAGGAAACTATCCTGATCATGAGCTTATCACCGCACGTGGAAGGCTTTCTTCCGATGGTGAGAGGAGCACAACATTTCCCCAATGGTCTTTTCTCTTCCATCTCTCCTGGCTTTTCTCCAGTCTGGCCTTGATGCAGGTCTATCACTTAGCTCCCTGAAAGGCCAAGTGTCCACCCTTTCGGTACTTTTCCAGAGGCAGCTTGCCTCACGTCCACAGGTCAAGACGTTCCTCCAAGGTAGTGGCTCACGTCTCCCCTCCTTTTCGTCCCCCTCTTAATCCCTGGGATCTGAATTTGGTACTAGACGTACTCCAAGGTCATCCCTTCGAGCCCCTACAAGAGGTTAGTTTACCTCTCCTAACGTGGAAGGTCTCCTTCCTTGTGGCGATAACCTCCATTCGGAGGGTGTCTGAACTTGCGGCTCTCTCATGTTGTTCTCCTTACTTGATCTTCCATCAGGACAAAGTAGTTCTTCGTTCCATGGAAACGTTCCTACCAAAGGTAGTCTCCTCTTTCCACATCAATGAGGAGATTGTCCTACCCTCCCTCCCTTTGTCCAGCCCCATCTCATTCTCGAGAGAAGAGATTACACAATCTGGATTTAATGAGGACTCTCCATACCTACCTTTCGCGAACAGCTTCCTTTCAGCGAGTGGACTCTCTCTTTGTGGTCCCTCATGGTCCTCGCAAGCGATTAGCAGCCTCTAAGGCTACAATTGCCCGGTGGATTCGCTCCGCTATCTCTGAGGCATACCGCATTAAATAGGTCCCTTGTCCATCCAGAATAAGGGCACACTCCACTAGAGCAGTGGACTCCCTGGCTGTCAGACATCAAGTTTCAGCAGCTCAGGATCGGCGTCGCAAGTGCGGCGTTAGGCGGAAGATGTGGTAGATCTAAAAAATGTGAAAGGGGCTGTAAAAAGAGTGAGCGCACATAGGGCCTTATCGTGTTGACATTTGGTGAAATATGCACTTAATACATTCCCCTTGTTTGGTTGTGTGTCACACAACCACTGATGCACCTGTGATCTAGTCCACTGCAGCGATCAGCCAGTAGTCCATGTGATGTGAGAAGAGTGAGATTAGGCCTTGTGTTCGCGCTGTGGACTCGGTTTCGAAAAGGAGGATACTCCACTTGTTGGTAAAACATTCAAGAACCTTTATTTGTAATACACCTCTAGGCGTTCCGTGCGCATCCGCACACTTCCTCAGGAGGACAAAGGTTTGTCCTCCTGAGGAAGTGTGTGAATGCACACGAAACGTGTAGAGGTGTATTACAAATAAAGGGTCTTGAATGTTTTACCAACAAGTGGAGTATCCTCCTTTTCGAAACCGAGTCCACAGCGCGAACACAAGGCCTAATCTCACTCTTTTCACATCGTATGTGAAAGGGGCCTAAGGGGGCCATTGTGGATCAGTTGCTGAAAACATCACCATCAGACATCTCTGCTGGCAGAGGTACCAGCTCTTTTCAACACCAAGGGATAATGGGGAGAGACCCGAACACCAGGTGCAACAGAGATGGTGGGAAAATGTGCACAAACTGGGCCATTTTCAATAAACCAGCACTTCAGAAAGGACTGAGACTGTAACAATGCCAATTACAGAGAAGTTGCAGAACATGGTCAAGGGGTACTTAAGTGACCATATGTGCATGCTTTCTGATGCTTCAGTTCCCTTTAATTATTGGGTGTCCAAGCTCAACATTTGGCCCGACCGCTCCTTGTATGCCTTGGAGGTGCTGGCCTGTCCTGCTGCTAGTGTGATGTCAGAGCGTGTTTTCAGTTCCGCTGGGGCAATCATTACTGATAGGCGAACACACCTCTCCACGGAAAATGCAGACAGACTTGCTCCGATTAAATTCAACAAGGACTGGATTTCTCCACAGTTTTTAATCCCTCCAAATAACAGCAAGCCAACCTAAATTCACCAAAAATGCTGATTCATGCTACTGCTGTTAACGTCCACCACTTCCCATAAAAACCCTTTTCCTTCCTGCATGAACCTTGACTCAGCCCATAGGGCTAATTTCCACAAATCCTATGCACATTGTGCAGTGGACAGGCCAGGACCGTATTCCTACTCCAAACTAACTACTATTTGTGATTGGAGGCCCTTGGGATGGTGGCTTCCTGCGTCAACTATGACTTGGCCCATAGGGCTAATTTCTCCTTCGCCTCATTGGGGGACACAGACCGTGGGTGTTATGCTGCTGTCCACTAGGAGGCGACACTAGGCAATATCTGAAAAAGAGTCATTGACTCCTCCTCTGCAGCATACACCCCCTGGCTGGGCCCTTACCCGACCAGTTTTTGCTTAGTGTCTTAGGAGTGCAGACCTCTTTATTTTTTTCTCTTACTTTTTTTTTTCTTTACTTTTTACTTTTTTACTTTCCTCTCAAGAGGACATTACAGGGAGGAGTATTGCAGCCTCCATACTCGCCAGATAGTATCTCTCTGGATGCGAGTCAAGGCTGTTCCTCCATACTCCTTCCTCATCTGCACATGGTCAGGGGACCATGTTGGATAGCTCATGGGAGAGCTAACCTCCCCGGTCTCGGGTCGAGGTTCCAGGTATGTTGCCACAGGGTCTAGCCTGCCACAGGGTCCTCCGGAGGCTGCAGGGTTCTGGCCTGCCACAGAACCCTCCGGAGGCTGCAGCAGGCTTACTGACCGGAGGGATCCGGTCACAGAAGGGAGTGCAGGGCTCCGGATGGAGCGCACAGGGACCATGAGGGCTCCTTGCTTGCCTCATCCCCCCCCCCCCCATGCGCCTGCATGTTTCCCCTGCATTTCCCTGCCTGTGGATGCAGAACGAATCCTAAGGCATCCACAGTCCCTGTATGGCCTATGTCATCAGGGACCCCCCTTTGGGAACTATGTTCCTTTTGTTTTCCCCTGCGGCTAATGCAGTAGTCCTCCGCGCCGTCATCCACACTTTTTCGGGGCCGAGAATTAATCTAGGCCCCAGCTTCGGCCTAGCGCTGGCCGCCACGCCCCCCGCACGCCCCCACGATTACATCGCAGAGCGCGTCATGCGGGAGGCGGGCCTGTGGTTTGGCGCTCCTCGCTCCCCGCGAGACCTTCTGCGTTGTTTACCACGCCCCCTCCTCCAGTGTTGAATCTGCTCCTTCTGGAGCCGCTGCTCACGGACCGCAGATAGGATGGGGGCTCTGAATAGCAGCACCGCTCTAGCAGGTGCTGAGCCGAGCGCTTTTAGGCGCCGGTTCTTTAAGTTCCAGGCTTCCCACCGCTGCCATTTTAAGGGGGAAGTCTAAGGGAGCAGTTCAGTTATAACAGGAGCCCTACAGATAGGGCTCCTCCGGGAATGCCTAATTGCATAGATCCTATTATGCACAGTGTGCCTCACATGTACTCATGTGAAGACCATTCATGCATAGGTTTTCTGTGGTATGTTTTCTACTGTTTTTCTTCTCTCCAGTCAGCAGTACATATTCAACAGTTCATCCCTGCTGCTCCTCTCTCTCTCAACCCCCTCCCCTCAGGCTGTGTATGCTTAAGGGGGTGTCACACGCGTCAATGTCGTCAGCGAGATGATCGCTGACGACATTGACTGCTGATTGCTGGTGAGCTGTCACACAGACAGACTCACCAGCGATCAATTGACCAGTGACATCATGGAAACGATTTAAATATCGTTTCCACGATGTCCTGCTCCCGCTGCCAGCCTGCTGGAAGCGGGAGCAGCCTGGTCTCCAAGGTACACTGCGGGTAACTAGGCAGCGCGCGCTGCCTAGATACCCGACGTGTACCTTAGTTACCAGCCTCCTCCGCTCACTGCAGTGCCGGCAGTGACAGTGAGCGGACTCTCCGGGCAGTGTGATGTGCTGCTGAGCCGCTGTGTGCCGGGCTCTATGCGGCCGCTGGACCATGAATCTGCACCAGGTGCTGACAGGAGCCGTCAACCCGGGAGATCACTGCTTCTCTGTGGCAGTCTGCACGAGCAGCCCGTGACGGTGAGAGACACACAAGGGAGGACTGTGTGTGGGGCAATACATGCTGGTACTGTCTGTATGGGGCACTACATGGGTGGACTGTGTGTGGGGCACTACATGGCTTACTGTGCTACTTACTGTATGGGGCACTACATGGCGGTACTGTGCTACACCGGGTGAGCGGAGGAGGCTGGTAACTAAGGTACACTTCGGGTATCTAGGCAGCGCGCGCTGCCTAGATACCCGCAGTGTACCTTGGATACCAGCTCCCAGCGCTTGTGACAGGCGCTGGGAGCTGGAATATCGCTAGTCCCGGTGTCACACGCAGCGATGCTGCGTGTCCACCGGGCGACAATCGCCAGGTTTCAGAGCTGGTTCTGAAACCTGGCGATCATCAACCAGCGATTTATCGCTGGTTGATGCAGTATGTCACACGCGTCAATATCGCTGCAACGTCACGTGCAGCCGATATCGTGCAGGCGATATTGACGCGTGTGACACCCCCTTTACACTAATGAGTCTTTGCAGACAACAGGAGATTAAGCTGCACTTAGCTTATTCCCATAGACAAAGACATCTCCCACCTGGAGGGGTATATCAAGTGAGGACTTCAGTTGAGGATACTGTGCCTATAGAATAAGGCAATGTGGTTTGATCAGGAGTTCTATGAAGTAATGACGTAATGTGGACGACTTGTCCAGGCCTCATAAGGCTTTGTCCCTAATGGCCCAACATCCTCCTTCCCAGATCATCCACAGTGGGGTACTCAGAAGGAAGCGAGATTCCCTTCCGCTGTCCGACATGTTCTTCTAGATCCTCCTCAGCTGAGGATGCTGGGTTGAAGTGGAGACTCTTCTCTTCTCCGTCATACTCACCCATCACCCCCGCAGCTGGGGGTGCTGTTGCAGTCGTCAGGTTTCAAGACTGCATGACATTGTCACGTTCTTCCTTTGCCGCCCACATTGGGCACCTGCATAGACGTTGAAACCTCTCATGTCTGTCCGCCATCCTTCCTCAGTACCAACCGTTGATACTCTGACGGACGGCTACAATGCCGGGTCTCCAGGTCCGCTAGACGGTAGTCATGGGCCCCAGCTGTCCTCGCTATCTCACCAAGGTTCCTATTTAACAAGGGATCACTCTCAGGGGCAATAGTTTGATGAGCTTTACCGTTGGTAGGACAACAGGGACTAGGTGTGGTTCCCTCACCATTGGTTTCCACGACTCCGGGTCAATCACCCGGCCTAGGAACACAGCTGATCTTCCTGCAAAGGATGTGTACTCAGCTCCTGCAAGAGGGCCAAGCGTTCTCACAATGGACGGTTCCTCCTCGTGCCTGGACCCCTCCGGACTCTGGAGACGCAGGGTTTCGAGGATCACGATCCCCTCTCACACAGAGGATTCAAGGACGGTTCTCTGGCACCTGAGGCTCCTTGCATGCTCCTCCCTCAGCTCCCCTCTGTTGAGGTGTAGTTTTTGGCGTTAAAACCCCTGGTTATATTCCACACTCCCTCCTCAGCTCCCCTCTGGCGGGGTGCTGGGTCAAGGTTAAGAGTGCTGTAGGTTTTCTCTTCTTCCTCCTCTCCCTCTGATGGAGACTCTGGTCGAGGTTGAGGCATCAGGAGCCTACCTTGCCTACCTCCCCAAGCTACAAAACATCAAAATGCTGGGCTGCAAGACGCGGTACAAAAGGAACTGCGGCCACTCGCCACACCTGTCATAGCAGGTGAATTGAGAAAACGGGTGCAAGTGCTATGAAAAGTCCAACCTAAAGCAGGCTCTATTGGTGTCCTTAATCTACACAGACCCAACTCTGGTCGCATGACTCTCAGGTGGGCCATCCGGTACTCGGCATGGCCGTGAGTACGGTCCCCGGTCTTCCTCACTCGGAAGTCCCTTCAACAGTTGCACAGCACAACTGGGTCGCTCTCTCCCTCAGCACACCGCCCTACGCAAGCGACGCCTGGTCCTAGATCTACTAAATCTAGCTCGCATGCCCTCATTCATGCAGCAACCATTGTACGGACGTAATGGCTGCAGAAGCTTGTCCTTCAGGATGGGCGCTTGGCACACATTAGTAAGGCAGAACCAGCCCCTACGGAATCCATCACGGGTTTTTTGTTTGCAGGCACACTGAGGCTTCAGGATGCAGGAGCTTCTTCCTGGCACTGCCTAACCGTCTATTCTCCCAGTGGAACATAGGGTTTATGACCCCTAACAACGGCCTTTTTTTGTTTCACCCAGTTGTCTCGCCATTCCCGGAAGTTGCGTCTACTAAGGGCGACGGTACCTTGGCGTACTGATTTCCCGCATACCACTACAAGCGGAAACTGTTATCTCCTCGTACCTCCTCCGACCACAATGGATGACGCCTTGGGCGACGGTTCCTATGCGTTTCGATCTCCCCCTGCCATGATGGATGCAGTCGAGGATGCAGTCGTGGGCGACGGTTCCTATGCGTTCCGATCTCCCCCTACCATGATGGATGCAGTCGAGGATGCAGTCGTGGGCGACGGTTCCTATGCGTTCCGATCTCCTCCTGCCATGACGGATGCAGTCGTGGGCGACGGTTCCTGTGCGTTCCGATCTCCCCCTGCCATGACGGATGCAGTCGTGGGCGACGGTTCCTATGCGTTCCGATCTCCCCCTGCCACGATGGATGCAGTCGTGGGCGACGGTTCCTATGCGTTCCGATCTCCCCCTGCCACGATGCCTAAAGTCCTGGGCGACGGTTCCTATGCGTTCCGATCTCCCCTAAAAACGGCTTGCCACAGACGCTCAACATCAATCTCCTCGCAATGGATATCTGAGTTTACGGCGGATGGCATAGCTCCGGGCCAGTTTTCGATCTTCCCAGTCGCCTCCGGCTCCTGGGTTGTAGCATACTGAAGGCCATCGCAACAGCTGAATCAATGCCACAGGCTATATGGCACAGTTCCTGATGCTACTGCAGTCTCCCCAGCCGCCAATGGCCCCTGGGTTTTTAGCGCACTAATGATCCCCAAACCAGCTGGATCACATCAGGCATACTGAGTAACAGCTCTGCCACCCGGGAGAAGAGCAGGATATTGGCACGCCACTCAGAACCAGCTTTATTCTATACGCCTTAACCTAGGCAGAGAGGGTCTTTCCTTCCAGATCGCTTGAGGAGCTATCCACTGGAGCTACGATGTTACGCTTGGAAACGATATATTAGGTACTGTGACCTAGTGGTAAGCACAGCTGCCTACCAACGCTAAGGTGCCCGGTCCGTGCCGGGTACAGGCATCTTGCTAATCTTCAGTCATAGTTCCTCTCGCCTATGTTTTTCCCGGACTATGGATGGTTCATCAGTTCCATTTGACGAGGCTAAATACATCTTGGTTGTCACATGTTATTCACCAGGTAGCCAACTTCAACAGTCATGTGATACACTGGGCAAACCTTTTCCCCACTGGAGCCGTCTTTATCCTGTCGGACTGTCGTTGATTGGTGGTTTTTTCCTTTTCATCAGTTCTTGGCTTCCTCGAGTTCTCTAGGCTGAGGACGGATACGATAATCCGCTCCTGAATACAGTTCTTTCCCTTGTATGTTTCTATCTGCATACCCTACAGGAAGCACGCACAATCACATCCAACAAAGGGTCCTCTCCCCTTCGGGCCCACTTTCCACCCAGACAGTCCAGGGGCTTGACCTACTTCGACATGTCGCTGACAGCAGATGTCAACTTGTACTCTGTCTAGGTTTACTGTTCATGGTTCATTTCTGCCAGACGGTTGATGTCCTGTCCTCGCCGGCACACCCCATAGGTTTGGGGGTTCTTGTCCCTCACATTTAGTACATTTGGTCATCCATGGCAGCATGATGTTATTTTATGTGTGTATTATTATAATATTATATATATTATATTTATATATATATATATATATATATATTATATATATATCTGTGTGTGTCTATGAGGGAGGACCTATTTCTCACTCGCAGTGGTTTTCCACGCGTAGTGGCTTCCTTCCTGGGTATGCCCTTGGTTTTTTGCCACCCTTACCGGTTCGTTCACAGGTGTTTATAGGTGATTCTCCCTTTGGTCCTATTGCCAGAGACCTGAGTTTTTTTCCGGCTGCCTTCACAGTATGCACCTTAGATGCTGGTTCTGCGTCCTCTTATGCTTCCGGCTTCAGTTATCCCCTTTTTTATTTCCAAAAATCTTGTTGACTTTCTCGAGAAGTTTCCTTACGCTGTTCCCACAAGTATGTGTCGTTCTGGAGACTCTTCCATTGCTGGTTCATACTGTTTGGCTGTGGCGTTTCCTATTAGCAGCCTTTACTCCACCTTAGAGGGTGTTTTGACCAACCCTTATGAAGATGGTCTTTTCATCCCATCTGCAAGTCCTTTTTCTTGCCATCCCTGTGCCTCGCGCCGGGGCAGTGAGTAATGTTGGGTACGCTCGGTTCTCTGTCACACCTTTTTGTTCCTGTATGGACATTTCCACACATGCAGAGGCTGAACTCTTTAGGTCTATTTCCCTCAGAATGATACCATGGGACTATGCCAGGTACCCTGGTCACGGGTCTACTACCTTAGAACTGCTGGCTAGCACTGCTGGCTAGAAATAGTATTGTTTTTGGTTATTGCATACCAAGCCTCTCTACTCCTAGGAAAGGAGTATCCTGGATCGTTGGTGCCAGGTCTATGTACAAACAGGTGTGCTCGCCTGCCACCTGAGTTAGTCTTTATTTTCGGTAATCATTTTGACGTCTAGACTCAAGCGTTACCAAACGCAAATCTGGGTACCACCTCGGTAGTGCGTTTTTTAAAGTGTTTATGACAATATTCTCTACCCACCCAGGGACTGCTTTAGGACGTCCCACGGTCTGTGTCCCCCAATGAGGCGAAGGAGAAAAGGAGATTTTTGTGTACTCACCGTAAAATCCTTTTCTCTTAGCCTCTAATTGGGGGACACAGCTCCCACCCTGTTGTCCGTATCGGGCTTTGTGGGTATTGTTTCTATCTTAAATGCTTTTTGTATACATGCCTTTTCTTTAGGCTTTACTTTCGTTGAGCTCATATTGTTTTTCTGTTCAGCTCTACGGTCCTTTGGCGTCATATATAGTCGCCCTTGTCTGGCCTATTTCTTGTCATTGTCGTCTTCTCCTACTGCTTTAGCACAAAACTGGTCGGGTAAGGGCCCAGCCAGGGGGTGTATGCTGCAGAGGAGGAGTCAATGACTCTTTTTCAGATATTGCCTAGTGTCGCCTCCTAGTGGACAGCAGCATAACACCCACGGTCTGTGTCCCCAATTAGAGGCTAAGAGAAAAGGATTTTACGGTGAGTACACAAAAATCTCCTTTTTTTACAAACCTTATGCACAGTGTGCAGTGGACAAATCTGGAATGTGCAGTGGTTCTACCAAGCTAATGTTTGTCATTGGAGCCCCTTGTCACAGGTTGTCCCACATTGTGACTGAGATATGGGAAACCTACTCAATACAAATCTACTATCAGTCACCTATTTGGCAAAAATAACATGCCTGGCTTGTGCAACATTGTGACTGAGATAGGGGATGCATCTTCAGTAGAAATTTACACTGACTGTTGATGGCCCTCTGAAAACTTGAAATGAGGACGACAACTGCTACAGTAGTCCATCATAGATAATGTTTGTCAAGGGAGGTCCTTGTCATGGTATCTTCCTGCACCTATGACACAGCCCCCAGGAGTAATATTTTTGGAAATACGATGCACATTCTGCACTGGACCAAGTAGTAGAGTATCAAGAAGTCTTCTCGTCCTATACAGTCTGGGGAATATTGCGAATCACAATCTCTGAGCCATTTGGAGAAACTTCTCCAACCCATCCTGGAGCGGGAGGGTCACCATATATGCTTTTTCTATTGACTTGCACAAGAGATATATTTGAGCTCATCATTCAGTTCAGCCAAACCTGATGATTGCAGGCCGCACTCACTGCTACCTTCTAGTGCTTCCCTGTCGTCTCTGCTCTGAAATTCGTTAAATAATAAAGAGTGAAGGGCGTACAATATGAAAAAGTGAGTGCACTCTCAAATGTACTCAAGAGGGACCTCCAACATTTCTAGAGGAGTGCAATTCCAACATATGTGAGTCGTATGAGGTCTCTCACTAAACTCATTTGAATTTAGGGCCGCAAAATGCCATGGACTTGGAGGAGGTGGGTAAAACGCAACGTTACAATGAGCAAATTGTAAACTGCTTGGATATCTATTCCATTATCAGAGTCTCAATGAGGGAGGGACTGCCCAATGTCGAAGCAACAGCAGTCCCTCCATAAGGCATGTTACATATCCACCTGAGGCCTCTAAGGACATACCTACGTATAAGTCAGGGTCCTCCCACTTGTAAAAGGCGAAAAAAAAAAGCCACAGCAGGACGTGTGAAGAAATGATAAAAGCAATATATTTTTTGTGTCTCTGGTTTATTTAGCTTTATATACAAGTGATTATGCAGGAAAAACTGTTTCTGAACCTTAATGGTTAAATGCCTTTTAGATTAGGCTTGGTAGTTCTTGTGTATCTGTAACAGTGGCGTCATCCTGCGACAAAGCTGTTCCCACAAACCATATGTGAGTCAGAAATACATGCAGACATATTCTCCAGGCTCTTCCCATTCTGTTTCATCACTTTCCCACTCATTTCAGCCTTTTCCTCAGGCCCCCAGGCCCTTTTGTAGGGTCCAGCAGAAAATTACACACACATTTCCCATTGACTGACATTGTACTCTATATTTGGAATGAATTTGCGATTATCAGAAAGTACTCGTTACGAGTATAGCGAGTATGAATATTTCAGTACTCGCTCATCTCTATCTATAAAGCATTCACATGAGCCTGATTCCAGTGATGTGTGACTTGGTCTGGCTAATGCAGTTTTCAATGTAGCAGAGCCAAGTATTCTGCTCTGTGTATACCCCCCCTTCCCAGCTGGCAGCTTCCTGTGTACACTGAATTGTCAGCCAGCTGCTAATAAGTGGTGGGGGCATGGTGACACAGATCAGCCTGACTGCACTGCACAATCCTCTAGTTATGAAACACTTGATTATATTGAAACCACAGCACACAGCCTAATAAGTGACACATCTGTGTAATCGGGGTCTGTGCCCCTACATCATGCTCCTCTCAGATTCAATAGCAAATGCCTATTTACAGATTCCTTTTAATCCAACAAAAATGATTTTCCTACTGGTAGATGAGACACCAGCCTTAGGGTACTTTCACATCAGCGTTTTTTTTAAATCGCGGCAGATGCGGTGAAAAAAAACGCATCTGCTGTGATTACCGCATACCGGCTGCACTTGCGGCACAGTTGCGGCAAGCCCCATACAATGTATATGCGGGCTTGCGGCAAGTGCGGTTTTGGAACTTGCGGCAGGTGCATCTGCGAAAAAACCGTGGCTGACAGCGGTTTTTTTTCGCGGCCGCACCTGCCGCAAGTGCCAAAACCGTATCTGCCGCAAGCCCGTATATACTTTGTATGGAGCTTGCCGCAACTGTGCCGCAAGTGCAGCCGGTATGCAGTAATCGCGGCAGATGCGTTTTTTTCACCGCATCTGCCGCGATTTAAAAAAAACGCTGATGTGAAAGCAGCTTTAGTAAGGGTAAAGGCCACGTCACACGTGGCGACATCGCCGCCAATTACATAGGCGACGTAGGGGCGTGGCCTATCGGCGACATCGCCCCTGCGTCGCCTAATGTAAAGGGGCGATGTCGGCGTCTCTGAGCGGCCGCCTGGTTTCGGAGCAGTGCTCTGAAACCAGGCAACCATTATGGGGCGATTTGTACACATTGCCCCATGTAAACGGCCGTCGGCGACCTGACAGGCGATTGGGAGGCTCCCATTGTCCTGCATCGCCGCTGGGGTTTTAAGACACCCTGGCGACAATGCCGCCTGTCAGCTCGCCGGCGCGGCACTGGAGGTGTCGCCCCATGTAAATGGGTGAAGTTGGTGGGGCGCTAAAAACGTGTGCGCTCCCGCCAGTCACCGCCGACATCTCCAGCCCCGTCGCCAGGTGTGACAGTACCTTAAGATTGTGAAATATGAGAAGAGCCTGGTTGACTTTTTTTTGTTTATTTTTTTGTAAATGAAAATGTTTTAACCGTTTAGTTGTCTTAAAATGGCAAACAGTTGTGTATTTCCTTTACTGAAGGTGTCATAAAGCTGAAGAACAATGGTGACTTTTTCATTGCAAATGAAGGAAGAAGAGCTCTTTATATCGATGGGCGTCCTGTGTTGCCCGGGACTAAGTGGAAGCTTAGTCACAACTCTGTGGTGGAGGTAAATGGGCCTTTTCTTTTATGTTTATTATATTCCTATTACTTTATTGGATGTATTACTTAGGCCTCAGTCAGCCGTCCGTGATATACGTATGTGGTCGATCGGATAGAACTCACAAGCACTAAAATCAATGCTGATATTTCCATGTCCGTGTTTTCTCCTACGGACAGTGTATCTGTACAAAAATCACGAAGACGTCTGATTTCTTTCCAACAGCACGGATGAAACGTATCAATATCAGTACAGCGCACGGATGGCATCAGTGAGCAATCTGTGCTGTGCAGGACTAGCATTGCAGGGAATAGGAGAGGCTTTGTAATCTTATTTATCTGAAAAAAGGACCTGTGTGATGTAACGATCATTTGACCATAGTGGCGGAGCTAAACCAGCAAGCGTATTATGTTCTATTAGATCTTCGCTCCGCCTATTGTAGTCACATGGTTGTGACATCATATCAGGTCTCCCAACATGTTCTAGCACAAGGCTGAAATGTTAACTATTAACCTGCCAAACAATCCCCGTCCTCCAAGCTGGGGACTGACTGCCTCATTACATAAGGAAATGTAAGTATATAAATGCTTTTTTTTCAGCTTTGACATTACACTATGATCTCAGACAGGGATGATTAGAATAGTATTATGAAGCTGCAGCTACAGACGGTGATAGCTGGGAAGGCATAAACTAGCTGACAGGTTCCCTTTAACTAAATTTGAAATTTTGTGGAGCCAGTGATGCCAAATGTGTTTTATTGTGCACCCCTCTAACATAAAATGACGTACTGTGGAACGGGATGAAGGAGCTGTGCCCGTTAGATGCTGGCTATAACGCACAGCCGCCATCTACATCCAATAGCAGTAGGTGGAGCTAAACACTAATCGCTCTTGAAATGCTACAATATGCAAACATTGAATATATGAAATTGGAACTGTATTACTGCTATAGAAAATGTGTTGAAAATGTGTTGAAAATGAGGTTAGTTAGCGAACAAATTAGGCAATTCATGAGAACCCATCAGCCATAGCAAGGCGTACCCCTTTCATGGGGCCCTAACCTTCCATGCCTCTTCTTGGCTGAAAGCCTACAATTTTAAGGATAGGCATAATCCAGTTCTAATTAAAAACTGTAGACTTTCAGCCCAGAAGAGGCATGGAAGGTTAGGGCCCAATTAAAGGGGTACGCCTTGCTGGGGCTAATGGGTTCTCATGAATTGCCTAATTTGTGCGCTAACTAACTTCATTTTCAACACATTTTCTATAGCAGTAATACAGTTCCAAATTCATATATTACTATATTCATATATTACTAAAGTTGACAATTCCCCAGGCCCGGATGGGATACACCCCAGAGTACTGCAGGAATTACGTACCGTCATAGATAAACCATTATTTTTAATCTTTAAAGATTCCATAATAACAGGGTCTGTACCACAGGACTGGCGTATAACAAATGTGGTGCCAATATTCAAAAAGGGGACAAAAACTGAACTTGAAAATTATAGGCCAGTAAGCTTAACCTCTACTGTGGGTAAAATCCTAGAGGGTTTTCTAAGAGATGCTATACTGGAATATCTGAAGAAAAATAACCTCATGACCCAATATCAACATGGGTTTACGAGGGACCGTTCCTGTCGAACTAATCTGATAAGCTTCTATGAAGAGGTAAGTTCTGGACTGGACCAAAGAAATGCAGTGGACTTAGTGTATATGGACTTTTCAAAAGCTTTTGATACGGTGCCACACAAAAGGTTGGTTCATAAAATGAGAGCAATGGGGATAGGGGAAAATATTTGTAAGTGGGTTAAGAACTGGCTCAGTGATGGGAAACAAAGGGTGGTTATTAATGGAACACACTCAGAATGGGTCACAGTTAACAGTGGGGTAGCACAGGGGTCAGTATTGGGCCCGCTTCTTTTTAACATATTAATGACCTTGTAGGGGGCATACCGAGTAGAATCTCAATATTTGCAGATGACCCTAAACTCTGCAGGATAATCAATACAGAGGAGGACAATTTTATATTACAGGAGGATTTATGTAAACTAGAAGCTTGGACTGATAAATGACAAATGAGCTATAATGGGGATAAATGTAAGGTCATGCACTTGAGCAGAGGAAATAAAATGTATAATCATGTGCTTAATTTTAAAATACTGGCTAAAACTGTCACTGAAAAAGACCCGGGTGTGTGGGTGGACGACAAACTTACATTTAGTGCTCAGTGTCAGGCAGCTGCTGCAAAGCCAAATAAAATAATGGGATGTATTAAAAGAGGCATAGATGCTCATGAGGAGAACATAATTCTAACTCTATACAAGTCACTAGTGCGACCGCACTTAGAATACTGTGTACAATTCTGGTTTCGGTGTATAAGAAACATAGCTGAACTAGAGCGGGTCCAGAGAAGAGCGACAAAAGTCATTAGAGGACTAAGGGGTCTGCAATACCAAAACAGGTTATTAAATATTTAGTTTGGAAAAACGAAGGCTTAGGGGTGATCTTATAATAATGTATAAATATATGAGGGGACAGTCCAGAGACCTTTTTAATGATCTTTTTACTTTTAAGCCGGAGACGGGGACAAGGGGGCATCCTCTACGTCTGGAGGAATGAAGGTTTAATCATAATCAGACGTGGATTCTTTACTGTAAGAAAAGTGAGACTATGGAACTCTCTGCCACATGATGTTGTAATGAGTGAGTCACTACTAAAATTTAAGAATGGCCTGGATGCCTTTCTTGAAAACTATAATAATACTTGTATATATACTAGATTCTTTGATAGGGCGTTGATCCAGGGAACTAGTCTGATTGCCATATATGGAGTCAGGAAGGAATTTTTTTGCCCCAAAATGGAGCTTAGTGTTGCCACAGGTTTTTTTTTTTTTTTTTTTTTTTTTTTAACCTTTCTCTAGATCAGCATGTTAGGCTATGGGTTGAACTAGATGGACTTAAGGTCTTTCTTCAAGCTTAAATACTATGTTACTATCTTCCAGTGCCTCCAACCCACCTGACTGGGCTGTGTTCCTAACACAAACCAAGTCACAATCCATGGACAAGCTCTCTACTACCCTGATCCAGGCCCTGCAGAGCCGACCCACTCCCTGCTCTACTTTGGCACACGAGAGCACGCCACATAGAGACAGGCCACGAGATACACTACCACCCGTGGCTGAGGCAAGGCAGAAAAGACACCATAGGAGCACTTCTCCTGCATCGTCACGGAGCTCACACGCCTCTCCCACTAGAGAGTCAGTCCCAGACTCCCCCACGTCTGATATGTTCCATGATCCTGACTTGAATCTTGAACCAGTGGCTTCTTTTGACTTGGACACCCCCGACACGCTGGCCATGGTCGAGGATTTGTTCATGGCCGTCAACCAAACGCTTAAGGTCGACGACCCTCCATGTGAGGCCCCAGACCATGCTGTTTCTTTCAAAAGGGTGTTAAGCGCCCACACAAATTTTTCTCCGATCATCTAGAGTTTTAGGAGATTTTAAAGAAGCATAGGCTCCTTCCAGATAAGAAGTTAGGGAACTGCAAGGCGATCTTCTCTCCTGCGCTAGGCCAGGATTGGGCAGACTCCCCACAGGTCGATCCTCCAGTTTCCCGTTTAGCTGCACGAACTTTGCTCTCTCTACCTGACTGCTCCTCCATTAAGGACCCAACTGACCGTCAGGTTGAACAACTGGCTCGCTCGGTTTTCGAGGTGACCGGTTCGTCCCTATCACCTTCCTTCGCCTCTGTATGGGTAGCGAAAGCAATCATGACATGGGCAGATACTCTACATTCTTCTCTACGATACAGTGGTCTTTCTTCCGAGTTGACGGACCTAGCGACCCAGATCTTGGTAGCCAGGGAATATCTCGTTCAGTTTTCCCTTGATGCGGCTAATTGTACAGCCGTTGCAGCGTCAAATGCCATTACCATCCGCAGAGCGTTCTGGCTCTGAGAGTGGACAGCTGACTGCCTCTAAGAAATATCTAACTAGCGGCCATCTTTTCTGAGAACGGCTAGATAAACTGATTTCCGACGCCACTGGAGGGAAGAGTACGTTGCTTCCCCAACATAAATGCCCTGCGCCAACAGATGCGTTTCCGTTCCTTTCAGAATTTGTTTGGCTGGACGGCCTCCTGCCTGTCGCAGACTAATAACCGCTCGCCATGCAGAGACAGGGGCCCCCAGTCCACACAAAAATCGAACACGGGCTGGCAGTCTCGCTCATAACAATCCAAACCTAAGGGATCCAGATCTCATAGGTTCTCGTCATCCTGACTCTCCCTTCCTCACGGAAGACACCACCCAGGTAGGCGGCCGACTTTCCCATTTTCAGCACGTCTGGCTCGCCATTCCAGAGGACTGATGGGTCAGGGAACTGGTGTCTTCCAGGTATAACATAGAGTTTGTGACTCGACCACCAAACCCTTTTTTCCCCTCCATCCCTCCTCGGTCCCCATCAAAGGCTTGCGCCTTTTTCCTGGCCGTCTAGTCCCTCTTTCAGGTGGGAGTCGTCATCCCGGTTCCGGAAGACGAACTTTCAAAGGGTTCTACTCAAACCTTTTTGTAGTTCCCAAAAAGGACGGTTCGGGGCGTCCCATCTTGGACTTAAAGCATTTAAACAAGTTTGTTCGTCTTCGTCATTTCCGCATGGAGTCCCTCCACTCCATTATTTCATCCATGGAGGAGGGAGACATCTTAGCCTGGATAGATATTCGAGATGCGTATCTGCACATCCCGATCTCCCAAGCACATCAACAATACCTATGATTTGCAATCCACGAGGACCATTTTCAGTTCGTCGCCCTATCCTTCGGACTCGCCACGGCCCCAAGGGTCTTCACCAAAGTCATGGCAGCTGTCAAGATGATCCTCCACTCACGTGGCATAGTTTTCCTACCCTGTCTGGACCACCTCCTCATCAAAGCAGCTTCCTTCGCGGACTGCGACGAAAACGTTCACATCACAATAGACACACTCGTTCGCCTGGGGTGGTTAGTCAACCTATCCAAATCCTCTCCAGTCCCGGATCAGATGGATCACCTTCCTGGGGAGGGCTTTCAATACTTCCCGTGGGTTGGTGCTTCTCCCTCAGGACAAGTCTCATGCTCTACGTCAGGGTGTCCGAGCTCTTCTTCGCCCTTAGTCTCGCTCCCCCTGCTTTGGGATGAGAGTCCTAGGCAGGATGGTGGCGGCGATAGAAACAGTCCCCTTCGCCCAGCTACACCTCAGGCCTCTGCAGATGGCCCTTGTAGCAGCCTGGGACAGGAGTCCATTCACCCTGGACAGGATTTTTCGGGTATCCTCCACAATCAAACACACCCTTCGCTGGTGGCTGGGACCAGCCTCCCTCTCGCTGGGGAGGACCTTCCTCCCTGCTCACTGGGTGGTGCTCACCACTGATGCCAGCCTGATGGGTTGGGGAGCAGTTTACCGCCACCATACAGCGCAGGGCAGATGGTCTCCATTTGAATCTACTCTGCCCATCAATCTCCTAGAGATTCGGGCTATATTTTTGGCTCTCCAATCCTTCCTCCACCTTCTTGCAGGTCGCCACATTCGTATTCAGTCGGACAATGCCACAGCAGTGGCATGTGTCAATTACCAGGGAGGGACCCGCAGCGGGAAGGCAATGTGCGAAGTGGAACCCAGTCTAGGTGGCCCGAATCAACCCAGTCAGTGCTCTCAGCAGTTCACATTCCGAGTGTCGACAACTGGGCAGTGGATTTCCTCAGCCGTCAGGACATCGCATTGGGGTGAGTGGGCCCTACATCCTGAGGTGTTCCAGCAGATATGTCATCGCTGGGGAACTCCGGTTGTGGATCTCATGGCTTCATGTCTGAACGCCAAAGTGCCAAGGTTCATGGCTCGGTCTCACAACCCACAGTCTGTGGGAACTGACTCACTAGTTCAGTCCTGGACTCCGTTTCACCTTTCGTTTTTCCCCCCTCTGCCTCTAATACCCAGGGTGGTGAGAAAAATCAAGTCGGAGGGCGTTCCGGTCATCCTGGTGGTTCCAGATTGGACCAGGTGCCGGGTACGCAGACCTGGTTTGGCTCGTCGCTGACACGCCCTGGCGTCGTCCGGACCTACTCGGGGCCCAATATGCCACCAGCACTTGACGGCCCTGAATTTGACGACGTGGCTGTTAAAACCTGGGTTTTAACCCAGGCCGGTTTCTCCGCAGAAGTGATCAAAACAATGATCAGAGCGAGAAAGCCCACCTCAGCTCTCATTTACTACTGCACCTGGAAGATTTTCTTCACTTGGTGCAAGTCTCAGAACCACTCGCCCCTTCTGTTTTCTTTCCCCGTTATTCTAAGCTTCCTTCAATCGGGACTAGACGCTGGTATTTCTCCTGGCTCCCTCAAGGGTCAATTTTCTGCACTATTGGCGCTTTTCTAGCGCCACCTCGTGGTCAAACCTTAAGTGAGGACTTTTATTCAGGGTGTTTCCCATCTGGTGTCCCCTAACAGATGGCCATTAGAGGCATGGGACCTCCATCTGGTCCTGAACGTTCTTCATAAACCCCCCTTTGAGCCCCTCAGGGAGGTCTCCCTTCGCCTTCTGTCCCAAAAGGTTGTTATTCTCGTAGCAATTACCTCTATCCGTCGTGTCTCTCAGCTGGCAGCACTTTCGTATAGAGCGACTTTCCTGATTTTTTTTTTATCAGGAAAAGGTTGTACTCCGTCCGGTGCAGTCGTTCCTTCCAAAGGTGGTTTCTTCATTCCACCTAAACAAGGATAATTCTCTCCCGTCATTTTGCCCAGCATCTGTACACCGGGTTCAGAAGACTGTGCACACCCTGGTACTGGTTAGAGCCCTTCGGTACTATGTTTCTAGAACGGCACCCTTCCGGAAGTCTGATTCTCTGTTCCTTCTTCCGGAGGGTCACAGAAAGGGCATGGCAGCATCCAAGGCCACACAGGCCAGATAGATTAGGTCAACTATTCAAGAAGCATATCAATTGCGAACAGGCCCATTCCAGTTGTTTAAGGGCGCATTCGACTCGTGCGGTAGGGGCGCCCTGGGCCATTCGACACCAGGCATCTGCCCAGCAAGTGTGTAAAGCTGCCACCTTGTCCAGTCTTCACACATTTGCGAAGCACTACAATGTCCATACTCTCTCAGCGGCAGATGCAAATCTGGGTAGACATATCTTGCAGGCCCACCTATAAGGTGCATGTCTTGCAGAGAGTATTGATGTTATTCTGTACCCACCCAGGGACTGCTTTAGGACGTCCCATAGTCCTGTGTCCCCCAATGAGGTGATTGAGAAAAGGGGATTTTTGTGTGTACTCACCGTAAGCTTCTAATTGGGGAACACAGCACCCTCCCTGTTGTCCGATCTGGGACGTTTGGTGTTCTTTTTGGTTCTTTGAGTTCTCTTATGGTTGCCTTCTTACAGGCCTATGTTTTCTCTCTCCTACTGCTTTGGTCACTGAACTGGTTCGGCTTGTGCCAGCCAGAGGGTGTATACTGTAGGGGAGGAGTTACCCTGTGTTTTTCAGATTCTACTTAGTGTTGCCTCAAAGTGAACTAGAGCATTACACCCCATGGTCCTCTGTCCCACCAATTAGAGGCTCAGACAAAATGCTTTTACGGTGAGTACACACAAAAATCGCCGTTTTACAATTTTAAATGAAAGAAAAAATCTTGCTAGTTTGATATTGACATAATTATACTGACATGAAGATTCATGGTTCCAGGTTATTTTTTTTCATGCAATGAATATCATTAAAACTCTAAAAATTATGGCAGAATAGCATTTTTATTTTCCATATTATCATGTGGATTGTTTTTTTTTCGATTTACAATATATTGTATGGTGAAATGAGGTGTCATTCATAACTACGACTCGTCCTACAAGAAACAAGCCGATCTTTCGGCTACATCTACAAAAGAATGAGAAGGTTGTAACTTTAGGAAGAAGGGGAGGGAAAAATTCAAACGGAATATCAAACCAAAGCTGACTGCAGGGGCTAAAGGGTAGAGCGGGGTAATTAGAATGCAATCGCATCAAGGCGAAACCTTTGCAAACATGCCATGGTGTCCATTGATCCCAATCCTTAAATGATGCTGTTTGAGATTGATAGCAGAATTTAAGAGGTTAAGAGCAGTGGTCAGAGCTTAGCTCCTGTTAGAAGGAGGCAGATACTGGCTGTGTAACACAGCTGGCACGTGCTGGCTCATATCGAACATTGGAGGCACCAGTACAAAGTAATGTTTGATTAGAAAATGATGAAGTATTGTTGAAAGATGATCTAACATGTCTACAGGGCCACGTGCACATGTTGAGTGATTGGTGAGTTGTTTACCTCCAATATTTGTAAGATCAAACCAGGAGTGGGTAAGAAATGCAGAAGTGGGGATGTGTTTCTATTAGGCCCTGTGCCCACAGTGCATTGTTTGATGCTTTTTTGACCCTGATCTGCAGGTCAGTCCTGAAGCCACATGAAGTCAATGAGAGTTCGGAAGTGCTGTGCCAATGTGGTTTGTTTTTCCTTGCAGATTTTCGTGCAGAAAAAATAAATCTACATCAAGTCTGCAAGGTGATGGGGGGGATGGGGGGGGGGGGGGTGGGGGGGGGGGGGGGGTTGACAACAACATGGGCACAGCACAGCACTTCAACTCTCATAGACTTTGTAGCTTCAGGAATGACCTGCAGATGTGGATGCAGATTCTCAAAATCTGCATAAAAAAAATCATCAAACGACGCACGGTGGGCACAGAGCCTAATACTGCTCCTCTGATTGTTCCAGTTCTGGTTTTGGCTTATAAATACTGAGGTAAAAAACTCGGCAAATACTCAGTCTGTACATGGCCTTATAGTAACTACTTGTATTCCTTTTCTTTTCTTAGAAGTCTAGTTTGTCCCATTCCTCGATTGTTTCTAATGGAAATTTATGAATAAATTGCTCATTCGGTGTTACCAGTCTTCTTGTTAGATCGTGTTTCTTTACCTAGTCAGCACTGAGTGAACCTACTGGTAAAATAAAGGAATCGCCTTGATGTTTCTGGAAGGAATATCAGAGGAATGGCACAATGTAGAGCTCTAAGAAAAGATGTTCCCTAATTGTTATATGATGGGAATTAAAATTATTGATCAGTATTCAGTAGAGATAGCAGGACCTCTTTAAAGGGATCCTGTCACCTCCAAAACGCCTTCTAAGCTATCAACACAAGTCCCTGCAGCATATTATCACTAATCTCACACTTCTTTTGTCTCCTAAAAGCATCCTGTGAAAGTGCATAAAAATGTTTTAATACTCACTCATTAGTGATTATAATTTGCAGGGGCTATATTCTTTAGCCACCAGGGGGTGTTGTTTTGCAGCTCCAGGATCCACCCTCTCTCTGTTTGTGCTGCTGTGATGTGGAGCTAAAGGCAGGACTAATGCTTTGCATTCTGTGAGTAACAGTGAGTGCACAAGCAAACAGAGAGAGGGTGGATCCTGGAGCCTGCAAAACAAACACGCCCTAAGGGCTAAAGGATATAGCCCCTGCCAGTGGCGGATTATAATGAGGTCAATATGGGCTTTTGTCCCGGGCCCAATGGTGTCTAGGGGCCCGCAGCCCAGGGGATAAATTGCCCCATTATAATCCGAAACGGCGCCATCACACAGCACTGTGCACGCAGGGCTGCAGCGTCCATGAGGTGACGAGCCCTACTAGTTGAGGGGCGGCATCTGCAGGGCGCCCGGTGGTTTTATGTCTCCCTGCTGATGCCGCTCTCTCCTACAGTCCCGGCCGCCGCCGCGTTACACTTACACCCCCACCCAGCAGTGTGAGCCCACCTGTAGAGCCGCACAGGATGAAAGACCTGTGCTTACAGGACCTGTGATGATGTCATAGAGGGGAGGAGTCAGGGATCACATGATCAGCTCCTCGTTATGCAGTCCTCCACTGTGCTGGATGTCATGGTGCTGGATAAGGTGAAGGAGAGGATGAGATGAAAGTTGTGTGGCTCACCTGTGTGTGCTGTGTTACCCTCTGTGTGTGCTGTGTGGCCCCTATCTGTCTTGTGTGGCCCCCTGTGTGTGCTGTGAGGCCCACCTGTGTGTGCTGTGTTACCCTCTGTGTGTGCTGTGTGGCCCCCTATCTGTCTTGTGTGGCCCCCTGTGTGTGCTGTGAGGCCCCTGTGTGTCCTGTGAGGCCCCGGGGCACTTCAGCTCTGTGCCGGCGGGAAATGAGTGCCGCGCGCGGTGCTCATCTCCCTGCGGCTTCCGGGCTGTCAGAGCATGACGGCGGGCCCCCTGTGTGCCCTGTGAGGCCCCCTATGTGGCCTCCTGTCTGTCCTGTGTGGCCTCCTGTGTGGTCCCCTGTGTGGCCCCCTGTGAGTCCTGTGAGGCCCCTTGTGTGTCCTGTGAGGCCCCCTGTGTGTGCTGTGTGTCCCCCTGTGTGTGCTGTGTGTCCCCCTGTGTGTGCTGTATGGCCCCCTGTGTGTGCTGTATGGCCCCCTGTGTGTGCTGTGTGGCCCCCTGTGTGTGCTATGTGGCCCCCTGTCTGTCCTGTGAGGCCCCTGTCTGTCCTGCGAGGCCCCTGTGTGTGTCCTGTGAGGCCCCCTGTGTGTCCTGTGAGGCCCCCTGTGTGGCTTCCTGTCTGTCTTGTGTGGCCCCCTGTGTGTGCTGTGAGGCCCCCTGTGTGTGCTGTGTTACCCTCTGTGTGTGCTGTGTGGCCCCCTATCTGTCTTGTGTGGCCCCCTGTGTGTGCTGTGTGGCCCCTGTGTGTGCTGTGTGGCCCCCTGTGTGTGCTGTGTGGCCCCCCTGTGTGTGCTGTGTGGCCCCCCTGTGTGTGCTGTGTGGCCCCCCTGTGTGTGCTGTGTGGCCCCCCTGTGTGTGCTGTGTGGCCCCCCTGTGTGTGCTGTGTGGCCCCCCTGTGTGTGCTGTGTGGCCCCCTGTGTGTGCTGTGTGGCCCCCCTGTGTGTGCTGTGTGGCCCCCCTGTGTGTGCTGTGTGGCCCCCCTGTGTGTGCTGTGTGGCCCCCCTGTGTGTGCTGTGTGGCCCCCCTGTGTGTGCTGTGTGGCCCCCCTGTGTGTGCTGTGTGGCCCCCCTGTGTGTGCTGTGTGGCCCCCCTGTGTGTGCTGTGTGGCCCCCCTGTGTGTGCTGTGTGGCCCCCCTGTGTGTGCTGTGTGGCCCCCCTGTGTGTGCTGTGTGGCCCCCCTGTGTGTGCTGTGTGGCCCCCCTGTGTGTCCTGTGTGGCCCCCCTGTGTGTCCTGTGAGGCCCCCATACAGGGGTCAGGAGATTTACAGTGTGGATGTAGCAGAGCCGAGTGTGTACTAGGTGTATGGAGCGGAGCCGTGTGTGTACGTGGTGTATGGAGAGGAGCCGTGTGTGTACGAGGTGTATAGAGTGGAGCTGAGTGTGTACGAGGTGTATGGAGAGGAGCCGTGTGTGTACGAGGTGTATAGAGTGGAGCTGAGTGTGTACGAGGTGTATGGAGCGGAGCCGTGTGTGTACGAGGTGTATAGAGTGGAGCTGAGTGTGTATGAGGTGTATGGAGCGGAACCGTGTGTGTACGTGGTGTATGGAGCAGAGCCGCTTGTGTAACTAGGTGTATGGAGCGGAGCCGCATGTGTATGAGATGTATGGAGCAGAGCTGAGTGTGTACGAAGCAGAGCCGCGTGTACAAGGTGTACGGAGCAGAGACGCGTGTGTACGAGATGTACGGAGCGGAGCCGTGTGTGTATGAGGTGTATGGAGCGGAGCCACGTGTGTACGAGGTGTATGGAGCGGAGCCGTGTGTGTACGAGGTGTATGGAGCGGAGCCGTGTGTGTACGAGGTGTATGGAGCGGAGCCGTGTGTGTATGAGGTGTATGGAGCGGAGCCGCATGTGTATGAGATGTACGGAGCAGAGCTGAGTGTGTACGAAGCAGAGCCGCGTGTACAAGGTGTACGGAGCTGAGCCACGTGTGTACGAGGTGTATGGAGCGGAGCCGAGTGTGTACAGGTGTATGGAGCAGAGCCGCGTGTTACGAGGTGTACAGAGCCAAGCCGCATGTGTACGAGGTGTACAGAGCCAAGCCGCATGTGTACGAGGTGTATGGAGTGGAGCCGAGTGTGTACAAGGTGTACGGAGCGGAGCCGTGTGTGTACGAGGTGCACAGAGCAGAGTGTGTACGAGGTGTACGGAGCAGAGGCGAGTGTGTACGGAGCAGAACCGCATGTGTATGGAGCGGAGCCATGTGTGTACAAGGTGTATGGAGCGGAGCCGTGTGTGTACGAGGTGCACAGAGAAGAGCCGCATGTGTACGAGATGTATGGAGCTGAGCCGATTGTGTACAGGGTGTATGGAGCAGAGCCGCATGTGTACGAGGTGTACGGAGTGGAGCCATTTGTAAACAAGGTTTACGGAGTGGAGTTACATGTGTATGAGGTGTATGGAGCGGAGCCACATGTGTACGAGGTGTACGGAGCAGAGCCGAGTGTGTACGGAGCAGAGCCGTGTGTGTACGAGGTGTACGGAGCGGAGCCGTGTGTGTACGAGGTGTACGGAGTGGAGCCGCATGTGTACAAGATGTATAGAGCAGAGCCGCGGGTGTATGAGGTGTACGGAGCGGAGCCGCATGTGTACGAGGTGTATGGAGCTGAGCCGAGTGTGTACAGGGTGTACAGAGCAGAGCCGCGTGTGTATGAGGTGTACGGAGCGGAGCCGAGTGTGTTCGGAGCAGAGCCGCGTGTGTATGAGGTGTACGGAGTGGAGCCAGATGTGTAGAGCAGATGTGTACAAGGTGTACGGAGTGGAGTTGCATGTGTACAGAGCAGAGCCGCGTGTGTACGAGGTGTACGGAGCCGAGCCGCATGTGTACAAGGTGTATGGAGCGGAGCCGCGTGTGTACGAGGTGTATGGAGCGGAGCCGCGTGTGTACTAGGTGTATGGAGCGGAGCCGCATGTGTATGGAGCCGAGCATGTACGAGGTGTTCAGAGCAGAGCCGAGTGCGTAAGAGGTGTACGGAGCGAAGCCGAGTGTGTATGAGGTGTATGGAGCAGAGCCGTATGCGTACAAGGTGTACAGAGCAAAGCCAAGTGTGTACGAGGTGTACGGAGCTGAGCCATGTGTACGAGGTGTATGGAGCAGAGTTGAGTGTGTACTAGGTGTACGGAGCGGAGCCATGTATGTATGGAGCATGTGGAGCTGTGTGCTTACAAGGTGTGTGTACCGGTGGTAGCTGCCTGCGGATGTTGCTCCCACTCCTATAGTCCCAGCGGCCTCTGCTGGCAGCATTGTTCTCCCGAGTCCCGGCTGCCGCTGTCCGCCCTGCTATGCTGATTCTGCCGGGCCCGACCGGGCTTTGCTGAATCCTCCTACTCTAGTAGGACCCAGACCCAGGCAGGCAGCTGATCTCGACTGAGGCTGAGCAGACTCCTCCGTCCTCCTGACTGAGTCTGTGTCTCACCCGCCGACCGCCGTCCACCACCTCCTGGGTCGCCGCCTGCATGAAGAGAGGGAGTCTGAGGAGAGGGACCGTCACCTAATGCCGACACAGAGCACAGAGAGGACGTGCCTGTGTGACAGAGAGGTGAGTGATATGTCCACTCCTGACTCCTGCCCTGCTGCTGCAGCTGCTGCCTGTGGCTGTGCTCTGTGTGTGCACTGCCAGCCAGACCTGGTGGCTGCTGCATGGCAGGGAGGACTCAGTCAGTGTAAAGAAAGAATGTAAGCAGTAATTAAATGATTTGTGTACTAAGGCCCCTTTCACATCTTTTTTTTTTCAGATTGTGGCAGATCCGGCAGATTTACCGCATCTGCCGACTAACGGCCGCACTTGCGGCACACTTGCGGCAAGCCCCATGCATTGTTTATGGGGCTTGCGGTTTGGTGCGGCAAGTGCGGTTCTGCTGGGTGCGGCAAGTCCGGCATTTGCGGCGGTGGAAAAAAAAACGCCGCTGACCGCGTTGTCATCCATCGTCGCAACGGCTGTTAGGCAGCAAATGTGGTAAATCTGCTGGATCTGACGCAATTTGAAAGACACGGTGATGTGAAAGGGGCCTAACGAACGCTGCTTTCACATCAGTGTTTAGCTGATGTTTGGGCCGTTCCAGCAGGTGGCGCCGCATGTGCCGGATCGTCCGCCTAACAGCCGACTTGCGGCCCGGATGCGGCAAGCCCCATGCATTGTCTATCACAAGTGCGGTTCTGCTGAGTGCGGCAGATCAGGCACTTGTGGCCGCGAAAAAAAAACTCTACAAGTGGTGTTTTCTTTGTTCGCGGCCGCAAGTGTCGAATCTGCCGCACACGGCAGAACCGCACTTGCCGCACCGGACCGCAAGCCCCATAGACAATGCATAGGGCTTGCCGCATCTGGACCGCAAGTCGGCCATTAGGCGGCTGATCCGGCGCCACCTGCCGAATCGGCCGCACATCAGCAAAACAGCTGATGTGGAAGGCCCCTTAATCACTGGAGTGGTGTGCCCCACCATCTTGGATAATACAGAAACATGTGAAATGGCTATACATGGTGTATCATGTGCCCCTCTAATAAGTGGCTATCTTGCTTGGATCATGTACGTATGGAGTCCATGCATTCATGATTCAAGAAAAATATCCACATAGAGGGGCACATACAACATGTAGAGGTATTTCACATGTCTATCCAAGGTGGAGGGGTAGTGGGTGCGCACATTGTGAATTTTGTGAGTTTTTACCTCAGTTTTTGTAAGGCCTCAGGCACAAGCTGAGTATTTGGTCAGTTTTTTCCTCAGTATCTGTAAAGCCTATTGCACATGCTGAGTATTTGGTGGGTTTTTACCTCAGTATCTGTAAGGCCTCGTGCACCTTGGTGGGTTTTTACCTCAGTATCTGTAAACCTCGTGCACACGCTGAGTATTTGGTGAGTTTTTACCTCAGTATATCTAAGACCTTGTGCACACGCTGAGCATTTGGTGAGTTTTTACCTCAGTATATGTAAGACCTCGTGCACACGCTGAGTATTTGGTGAGTTTTTACCTCAGTGTATGTAAGACCTTGTGCACACGCTGAGTATTTGGTGAGTTTTTACCTAGTAATTGTAAGGCCTTGTGCACACGCTGAGTATTTGGTGAGTTTTTACCTCAGTATATCTAAGACCTTGTGCAGACGCTGAGCATTTGGTGAGTTTTTACCTCAGTATATGTAAGACCTCGTGCACACGCTGAGTATTTGGTGAGTTTTTACCTCAGTGTATGTAAGACCTTGTGCACACGCTGAGTATTTGGTGAGTTTTTACCTAGTAATTGTAAGGCCTTGTGCACACGCAGAGTATTTGGTGAATTTTTACCTCAGTATCTGTAAGGCCTTGTGCACACACTGAGTATTTGGTGATTTTTTTTCCCCTCAGTATTTGTAAGGCCTCGTGCACACGCTGAGTATTTGGTGATTTTTTTTCCTCAGTATCTGTAAGGCCTTGTGCACACGCTGAGTATTTGGTGATTTTTTTTTTCCTCAGTATCTGTAAGGCCTCGTGCACACGCTGAGTATTTGGTGATTTTTTTTCCTCAGTATCTGTAAGGCATCGTGCACATGCTGAGTATTTGGTGATTTTTTTTTCCTCAGTATCTGTAAGGCCTCGTGCACACGCTGAGTATTTGGTGATTTTTTTTTCCTCAGTATCTGTAAGGCCTCGTGCACACAATGATGCTGCATTATAAGGGTGCGTTCACACCACGATTTTTAGGGAGCCGATGCTGTCCGATATAAATCGGACAGCATCGGCTCCCTTCTGATGCCTGGAATCGGGTGCCAAATAGGCACCCGATTCCGGCATAAAATCGGCGCCGGAGGCTGCAAAAAAAGAAAAAAAAAAAAAGTTATTCTCACCTCTCCCCGAGCCCCCGCCGTCTTCCTCTAGGCTCCCGGTGGCTCTCGCAGGCTGCCGGTGTCAGCAGAGGTGTACCTCTGCTGTACACAGGACCTGCGGTGATGTCACAGTCACGTGACCGCGGGTTCCACCATTCACCATGGTGAACCCGCGGTCACATGACTGTGACATCACCGCAGGTCCTGTACAGCAGAGGTACACCTCTGCTGACACCGGAGCCTGCGGCAGCCTGCGAGAGCCACCGGGAGCCTAGAGGAAGATGGCGGAAGACGGCGGGGGCTCGGGGAGAGGTGAGAATAAACTTTTTTTTTTTTTCTTTTTAACCCTTGTGCTCCCAGGAGCAGTTTTACTGTACTGAGCTTGCTCAGTACAGTAAAATGGGGTCCGAGGAAACATCACATATTTCCTCGGACCTTTCTCCATAGGGCCCCATGTTAGGGATCGGGTCAGATCGGATGTGCACTAAATGCCATCCGATTTGGTCCGATCCGACTCTGTCAGATTTTGTAATCGGATGAAAAAATCGTTGCAGGCAACGATTTTTTTCTCCTGAAAAAAATCGGCCAAAATCGGGCAGAATCGGATCGGACCAAATCGGATGGCATTTAGTGCACATCCGATTCGGTCCGATCCCCATAGGGATCCATAGGATCCGAAAATCGGTCCGATGCTGTCCGATTTTTTTCGGACAGCATCGGAAATTCAAAAATCGTGGTGTGAAAGCACCCTAAGAAACAAGCTATTATGCCCTGAATGCCCCTGTACACAGAATAAATAACTTATAAAAATCTAGCACCCTGTATTCTAACCTATTACCAGTCCAAAATTCTTGCTTGCAGATTGGTCCATTCAGCCTCTCCTCGCCGTCTGACAGCCTCTTCTTCTGAATGATATGGATCACGCCTTTGTTATCCACGTCTCACTTTCCCATCTCACATCTGTGCAGATGCCTCTCCAGCTTGCGCAAACGCACCGTGCTCTGCCCTACTGCAGCTACAATGTAAAACTCATCTACTCATGCGCGAATCGCAGGGGTCTCTGCACATGGCTCCAGGCTCCCAGTCTTCTGCGTGTAATGTATAGTGACATTACTGAGATTTTAAACTTGTAGGATAACCCCATGATGGAGCACAGTGCACCTGCACAAGCCGGAGAGGTATGGGCATAGCATAGGCAATGGAAAAATTGGACGTGGTCACGTGAATAACGCAGGTGACAGGAGGCGTTATCTACATCATTCAGAAGAAGACGCTGTCGGACCGCGAGGAGGCGGAAAGAACCGATCTGCAAGCAAGACCATTGGACCAGTAACAGGTGATTATCATTCAGGGTGCACACTGATCGAGATATTTATAAGTTATTTATTCTGAGTACAGGGGCAGTCAGGGCATAATGGCCTCCTTCTAATGGACTGTTCAATACTATGGCTTAAAGTGTTTTTTTTTTCCTCCTAACTGAATGGTAAATTGACCAGATCAATGGATGTTTGACAGGATAGAGTTTCACTCAGCAACAATTTTTCTGGAATAATCTATTTCAGGTATATGATAACCTCCGTCACATGACCCCCGCGACCCCGTCACATGACCCCCGCGACCCCGTCACATGACCCCCGTGACCCCGTCACATGACCCCGTGACCCCGTCACATGACCCCCGTGACCCCGTCACATGACCCCCGTGACCCCGTCACATGACCCCCGTGACCCCGTCACATGACCCCCGTGACCCCGTCACATGACCCCCGTGACCCCGTCACATGACCCCCGTGACCCCGTCACATGACCCCGTGACCCGTCACTGACCCCGTGACCCGTCACATGACCCCCGTGACCCCGTCACATGACCCCGTGACCCCGTCACAAGACCCCCGTGACCCCGTCACATGACCGGGGGGGGGGGGGGGGCCCACAGAGTCTGAACAGCCCCGGGCCCTGGCTACCCTTAATCCACCCCTGGCCCCTGCTAATTATAATCCCTAATGAGCATTAAAACGTTTTTATGTACTTTCACAGGATGCTTTTAGGAGGCAAAAGGAGTGTGAGATTAGTGATAGGATGGTGCAGGGACGTGTTTTGGTAGCTTAGGAGGCATTCTGGAAGTGACAGAATCCCTTTAAATCAAGTATTTGTCTTTAACAGCTTTTCTTCTGTAAATACAATTATTTTTCATATCACTGTGTCAAAAAAAATAATCCAGAAATATTGTCGTTTTCTTGATCACATGCTGGATAATAATGGAGGGTAAGGCTTGGGGTCCTACTAGCGTGAGACTCGCCGTGTCTCGCATCAGCATCACCCAACACGGCTGCCCGCCCCTGAACAGGAGCACGCAACACCATAGAAATTAATGTAGCTGCATGCTCCTGTCCAGAGAGAAGGTGGCCGTGCTGAGTGATGCTGATGCAAGACTCTGCAAGTCTCTCACAAGTGGGACCACGGCCTTAATCACATAGACCAGGGTCATACTGGTAATAGTCACAGCTCCCCTCCCCTCCCTCTGTGCACAATGACTGCTGTATGGATCACACGGTGCATACACATCTCTCCCATAGAAGTCAGTGAACATCTCCAGACTTTTTAATTTCCTATGGTCCATGTGACTGCTGCTAATAGAAGCTCAGACAAGATGCCGACCCTTAATCATTTACCAGAAATGGAATAAAAAAAATCCAGAAAACAAAAACCACATTTAGCTGTATCTGAATTTAATGAGTAAAATAATCTTGGTGATACTTTTCTTTTAAAGGGATTAATTCATGATTTGTGTCCCTCTTTCTTTCCCATAGATTTCTGGCCTCCGCTTTGTGTTCCTAATCAATCAGGATCTCATAGCTCTCATTAAAGCTGAAGCTGCCAAGATGATTCAGTCTTGAAGAAAGCTGATTTTCGATCTTCAATACAGGAGCTGTTTTGGGATATTGTACATAGCTTTTATTTGCCTTACACCATACTTAAATTATATGGATATGTTGGGAAGCAATTGCATATTTTTTTTGTTTTGTGCATGCATTTTGGGCTAAAATTTTTCTTAAACATTTCACTAAAACCATTGAACCATTTGGCTCTAAAAGCCATTTTGTTTGCACATTGCTGGTTGCAGAATGAGGAGTTCTCAGAGAATGTAATAAAATTACCTACCCCACATCACATTTCAAAGTGCAGCCTGTCCTATGTCAGGATGGGTTACAGTCTGAAGAAGTGACGAGAAGAGCATCATCATAAACACACATAACTCAGTCAGCCATGGAGCAAGGATGCGACATGAAAAGAAATAAATCTGCATGCTGACTGTATGATTCATCAAAGCCGCTATACAAGTATGCATAGAGAAGGATGAAGTTAGAGATGGAACTTTTTGGCAGGGTAAGGTTGAGAAACCGATCACTTTTTATTTTTCTACTTCATCCGTAAAAAACGTAAGATCTTGGACCAAACTCTGCTGCAACACAAGATCATTTCTGTGTACAAGAGAAATCACTGACGTCTGAATTGACCTCAAGATTTACAATGAGCTCACTGATGGATTTTCAGATAACTCATTCTACAGACAGCAGTAGACGGTGCAACAAAGAGGCTGTAGAAGGCAAATTGTGCAATATTTGTTAAAAAACCAAACTGCAAACAAGTGTGTTAGCTCACAATACATTCATCTCAATAAAAAAATGTTCCTGAAGGTGCCCCTCTCCTTTAAGACTTTTAAATTGCTTTCCAGATAGATCTTCAACCACTGTCTGTACAGCTAAATTTGTAAGCAGAGACTGTTACTGAGGGCGGGATAGACCATCCTGTATTCTTCATACAGATTTAAGAAGATTGTTAAATAGCATAGAGGATTTTTTGTTAATATTTTTGATGTCTTTGTTATGTTTTTCTTAATGGCATTGCACTCCGATTAAATGACATGTCCTTTTTAAAGAAATGCGTGTTTACTGCAATATGTATACCCAACAAGAAACATTTTATTAACTCCCTTAATGACCGAGTCACTTTGCAGCTTAATGACCAGACCGTTTTTTGTAATTCTGACCAGTGTCCCTTTATGAGGTAATATCTCTGGAACACTTCAACGGATCCTAGCGATTAAGATCGTTTTTTTTCGTGACATATTGGGCTTCAGGTTAGTGGTAAATTTAGATCGATAATTTCTTTTGCGCTCCATTGGGAGACCCAGACATTGGGTGTATAGCTTCCGACGTCCGGAGGACACACAAGGCATTACACCTAACAGTGTAACTCCTCCCCTACTGCCTATACACCCCCTCCCGGGAGAATCCCATCAGTTCTTTGCTTTGTGTTGAAGGAGGCACACCCTACACTCATGCTCTCTCACTGATTAGTGTCGGATGGAAGCAAAGAGGATCTTTTGATCCCCAGCATGTCTCCCTCCTCTTCCTCAGGGCAGAGGCGGTTGAGGTACCCCTGGGGTACAACGGGCTGGAGCCCTCATGCTGCTTATCCTTCCCCATCCCTTAGGGGCTCTGGGGAAGTGGGATCCCCTGGCCCCCCCCCCATTTGGGCTCATCCACCCAGTCCACGGCTCCTTAGGTGTCTGCTGGCCTGCGTGAGGGATCCACTGGGACCGGACCCTGCACCACCAATGAGGTACTCTGTGTGGGTCTGGGATGCCTCTGCAACTGCACTAGACCGGATGGGAGGGGAGCGCTGTCTCCCCCAGCTTCCTGGGATCCTGGCCAGTCACTCCCGCGATTTTCGCGGGTGCTTCGCGCTGACCCCCTGCTGGCAGACGGCCGCGGTGATAAATTTAGGCCCCGGCTTGCGGCCTAGTGTCTCTAGAGCCGCGCCGGGGCTTCATGGGGCGGGGCCGCCCCTCGGGTTGTGCCCGCCCCTCTGGAGGACGGCCGCGGCAGGCCGAGCCCTGGTTCCCTATGGGAAATGCTGTTCTGCAGCTTAGGGGGCGGTTCTGCAGTGGGGAAAGGACCTGCTCTCCAGATTCCCGCACTGGCTGGGGACACTCCCGGCCCATTCCCTCTCTCTCAGCTTCTTCGGCCATATTGGGGGCCTCTTGTCCCTGCTCTTGGCTGTTGGCTGCAGGGTGCGCGTTTCTGGAGGGCACTCAAGGTCCGGTAGGTCACCCCAGTCTCTGGTGGTGCTCCATTATTCCCTCCCTTTCCTGCAATTGCACCCCAATTCCCTTCCTCTGAGATCTATCATTGGAGGCACTGAGGGGACACCATGTCTAGCTCCAGGAACAAAACTCCCAGGGTGCAGACACGTTATCATGCTTGCACAGCATGTAAGGCCCAGCTGCCTGCTGGATCCTCCTTCCCTCATTGCTTGGCTTGTGCCCCGCAGGAGACTGATATTTCGCCGGTTAATTTGATCCAAGTAACTGCCTTGGTGCACGAGCCACCCCCCAGTTCTGGGTCGTTGGCGTCTCCGCCTGGCCCGGTGGATCCAGCAGTACCTCCGCCTTGGACGGCTGTTTTTGCTCAGTCCATTTCTGACTCTGTGTCTCAGTCTATGGCTGCTATGACCAGAGCCTTACAGGAGTCCTTGTCAGGTGGATGGGAGGGTTCCCCTGGGGCCTCCGCCACACGTCGTAGGCGTCGGAGTGGTTCTTCCTCTACTAGAGGTTTGGACTCTGGCGACAATTCTGGCCTCTCGGAACCGTCCCCGCGACCTCCTAAGTGGCCACGCCGGGCGGTTTCCCCTGCGCCCTCGCAGGCGGGCTCCCGAGCTGCGGGCTCTCTGTTGGAGAGGGAGGAGGACTTAGACTCCGTCCGGGCTCCTGACGAGGACCAGGACGAGGGTTCTCTGGTGGACGACTTGGTGTCTTCTATCAATACGGTGCTGGATTTGACGGCACCTGCGCCGCCGGAGGATGCCTCCGTGTCAGAGGAACTTTATCAGTTTCTTCCCCCGGCCAGGTCCAGGGGATCTTTCCTGGATCATTCTAACTTCTGCTCTACGATTCAGACCCCTCGGGCCTGTCCTGACAAGCGCTTTGCTAAGAAGCAGAAGGATTCCCGTTATCCTTTCCCACCAAATGTGGTCAAGGGTTGGTCTGTTTCTCCGAGAGTGGACCCTCCGGTTTCTCGGTTGTCTGCCAACACCGTTATGTCGGTGGCGGACGGGTCATCTCTCAAGGACCCCACGGACAAGCAGATTGAGCTTCTGCAGAAGTCCATTTTTGAGGCCACAGGTGCCTCTTTTGCTCCAGCTTTCGCAGCTGTATGGGCCCTTCAGGCGGTGTCAGCTTGTCTCTCGGAGATCCCTGGAGTGTCTTCGGGGATTCCTGAGGTGACGGTCCTGACGTCTCAGGCTGAGGCGTTTACGGACTATGCTAGATCCGCAATCATGGAATCTGCTAGTCGATCTGCGGTAGCTTCGGCTAATTCGCTGGCAGCCCGACGGATGTTGCGGCTGCGTGACTGGAAGGCGGACGCTACGTCTAAGAAGTTCCTCCAGGGCCTCCCATTTTTGGGAGACAGACTTTTTGGGGAACGTCTTGACGATCTCATCAAGGAGTCTACGGGTGGGAAATCCACCTCCTTGCCGCAATCTAAGGTGCAGAAGGCCGGTCAGCGTCAGCTGCATGCTAGATTTCGCTCCTTTCGTCCCTCCTCCAAATCGGCCTCATCCTCTTCATCCTCTTCCCGTCCAGACAAGGACCAGAGATCCCATAGGTCCTGGAAGCCTAAGGCCCAGCAGAAGAAATCTGCCGGCACCTCAGCCACCAAGCCTGCCTCCTCCTGACTCTTCGCCTCTTCCGGGAGCGTCCAAGATCGGTGGCAGGCTCTCCCGCTTTGGAAGCATCTGGCAGGATCTTATCCAGGACCGGTGGGTGGTGGACATGGTCTCTCATGGCTACAGGATTGAACTGGAATCGAGGCCTCCGACTCGGTCCTGCCTCTCTTCGCCACCTCCGGCAAGGGCTGCGGCTTTTCAGCGGGCGCTGGACGCCCTGCTACAGAGCGGGGTTGTGGTCCCGGTCCCGTTGGAGGAACGGTTTCGGGAGTTTTATTCCAACCTCTTCACGGTTCCGAAAAAGGACGGGTCAGTTCGACCGGTGTTGGACCTCAAGCTCCTCAACAGACATGTGAGAGTCAGGCCCTTCAGGATGAAGTCCTTACGCTCGGTGATAGCGTCCCTGTCTCAGGGGGACTTCCTGGCTTCAGTGGACGTGAAGGATGCTTATCTCCACATCCCCATTGCTCCTGCTCACCAGCGATGGCTGCGGTTTGCTGTGGGAGAGAACCACTTCCAGTTTGTGGCGTTGCCCTTCGGCCTCTCCTCGGCTCCGAGGATCTTCACCAAGGTGATGTCTGCTATGGTGGCAGTGCTGCGTTTGCAGGGGCACGCGGTCACTCCTTACCTGGACGACCTGTTGATCAGAGCCTCGTCTGCGGAACAGTGTCAGTTGAGTCTTACGGCCACTTTGAACACTCTCCGGACATTCGGTTGGATAGTCAACTCCCCGAATTCGGTACTCGTCCCTACGCAGACGATCTTGTATCTGGGAATGGAGTTCCACACTGTCCCGGCTCTGGTGATCCTTCCCCTCGACAAGCAGTCCTCGATTGCGGAGGAGGTCCGATTCCTTTTGCAGGAGGACTTGGTTCCCATCAGACGTCTTATGCACGTCCTGGGGAAGTTGGTGGCAACCATCGAGGCGGTCCCTTTTGCGCAGTTTCATCTGCGTCCGCTTCAGCTGCAGATCCTGTGCGGATGGGACAAGAACCCGTCCTCTCTAGATCGGTGCATTGCCCTTTCTTCCGCAACGAAGGAGTCTCTCCGATGGTGGCTGGTGCCCAGATCGATGTCCCGAGGCAGGTCGTTTCTTCCCATCTCTTGGTTGGTGGTCATGACGGATGCCAGCCTTCTGGGCTGGGGTGCATTGTTCCTGCATCACAGGGCTCAGGGCACCTGGACGTCACAGTAGTCTACCTTACAGATCAACGTCCTGGAGATTCGTGCCGTCTTCTTGGCTCTCCTGGCCTTCCAGAGGTTTCTGTCGGGGAATCCAATTCGGATCCAATCCGACAACGCAACTGCGGTCGCCTACATAAACCGCCAGGGAGGCACCCGCAGCCGTCAGGCGCTTGCGGAGGTCCAACCCATCCTTCGGTGGGTAGAAGACAACGACGCGTCCATCTCGGCTGTACACATCCCCAGAGTGGACAATTGGGAGGCCGACTACCTAGGCCGACTACCTAAGCCGGCAAGGAATGGACGAGGGAGAATGGGCTCTTCACACAGAGGTGTTCCAGCACATCTGCACCACTTGGGGAACTCCAGAGGTGGACCTGATGGCGTCCAGGCTGAATCGGCAGGTCCCAGTCTCACGCCCGAGACAGCCTGGCAGTGAGGACAAATGCTCTGGTCCTGGATTGGTCCCGATTTCGTCTTCCATATGTCTTTCCCCCATTGGCCTTGTTACCCAGGGTTCTGCGGAAGCTCGGGGCGGAATGCAGGTGAGCCCTTCTCATCGCCACGGACTGGCCCAGGAGGGCTTGGTACCCAGACCTGTTGCGACTGTCGGGGGATCCATGGAGGCTCCCGGATCGGCCGGATCTCTTGTCTCAGGGTCCCTTCTTCCGCCACAATTCCTCGTCCCTGAGCCTGACCTTGTGGTGCTTGAAGTCTGGTTGTTGACGTCCCGTGGTTTCTCCTCTAACGTCGTAGCTACCATGAGACAGGCCAGGAAACCGGTTTCTGCAGGGATCTACCGCAGAGTATGGAAGATTTTCTTCTGGTGCCGTGTTCACGGCAATTCTCCCTGGCCTTTCTCTCTGTCGACCCTTCTGGCTTTCCTCCAGTCGGGTTTGGATAAGGGTTTGGCTCTTAGTTCCATCAAGGGACAGATATCGGCCCTGTCGGTCCTTTTTGATAAGCGTCTGGCTACGCTGCCTCAGGTGAAGACTTTTGTTCAGGGGGCGAGTCACATCATTCCTCCCTACAGACGTCCTTTGGACCCATGGGACCTGAACTTGGTCCTTGCGGCGTTGCAGAAGCAGCCTTTTGAACCTCTTAGGGAGGTTTCTCTTTCCAGGCTTTCACAGAAGGTTGCCTTTTTGGTTGCCATTACTTCTCTGCGGAGAGTGTCGGAGTTGGCTGCCTTGTCCTGTCAGTCTCCTTTTCTGGTGTTTCACCAGGATAAGGTGGTGCTTCGGCCTGTGGCAGAATTTTTGCCTAAGGTGCTTTCCCCTTTCCACCTGAATCAGGACATTGTCCTGCCATCTTTTTGCCCGCATCCGGTTCACCAGTATGAGAAGGCGCTCCATACTTTGGATCTGGTCAGGGCTCTCAGGATCTACGTTTCCCTCCAAGTCTTGTTTGGCTAGGTGGATCAAGACTCCTATTCGGGAGGCTTATGTTTCCGCTGGTTTGCCTTTGCCTGCTGGTATTAAGGCTCATTCCACAAGGGCTGTGGGGGCATCGTGGGCCTTGCGTCATCAAGCCTCAGCTCTTCAGGTGTGTCAGGCAGCCACGTGGTCTAGCCTTCACACCTTTACTAAGCATTATCAAGTCCATGCTTTGGCATCGGCTGATGCCAATGTGGGCAGGCGGATCCTTCAGGCAGCGGTTGCTCATTTATGATGGGCCTGCTTCTGGGTCTTTTCCCGCCCTGGGATAGCTTTTGAACATCCCAATGTCTGGGTCTCCCAATGGAGCGCAAAAGAAAAAGAGAATTTTGTTTACTTACCGTAAATTCTTTTTCTTATAGCTCCTATTGGGAGACCCAGCTCCCACCCTGTGCCTTTTTGGGGCTTTGTTCTATGCTAGTGCCTGGTGTCGTTTTTCACCTCGCGTGTTGGCCCTGTGGGCCGTTGGTTATTTCCCAGTCCTGTTGGTCTGGGCGCGGGTGGTCTTTCCTCCTTCCTGCTTGTGCACCGAACTGATGGGATTCTCCCGGGAGGGGGTGTATAGGCAGTGGGGGAGGAGTTACACTTTTAGGTGTAATGCCTTGTTTGTCCTCCGGAGGTCGGAAGCTATACACCCAATGTCTGGGTCTCCCAATAGGAGCTATAAGAAAAAGAATTTACGGTAAGTAAACAAAATTCTCTTTTTTTGTGTTTATTTGTGAAAAATCAAAAATTTTGTGAAAATGTTGAAAATTTAGCAATTTTAACATTTTGAATTTTTATTCTGTTTAAAGCAGAGTGTTATGTGACACAAAATTGTTAGCGGACACCATGTCATATATGGAGAGCCCCTATGTGCCTAAACATTGGAGCGACCCCATTTTGGAAACTAGACACCCCAAGGAACTTATCTATCTAGATGCATAATGAGCACTTTGATCCCCCAGGTTCTTCACAAACTGATCTGTAAAAATGAAAAAACACTTTTTTTTTTCACAAAAATCTTTTTTCCTTTTTACGGACTGTGTGAAGCACCTATGAGTTCAAAGTGCTCACTATGCATCTAGGTAAGTTCCGTGGGGGTAGTCTAGTTTACAAAATGGGGTCACTTGTGGGGGAGCTCCAATGTTTAGGCACACAGGGGCTCTCCATACACAACATGGTGTCCGCTAACAATTGGAGCTAATGTTCCATTCCAATTGTTAGCGGACACCATGTTGCGTATGGAGAGCTCCTGTGTGCCTAAACATTGGAGCTCCCCCACAAGTGACCCCATTTTGGAAACTAGACGCCTCAAGGATTATATCTAGGGGTATAGTGAGCATTTGGAACATACAGCTACTTCACAGAATTTGATAACAATAGGTCGTCATATTGAACATTTTCTTTTCACACAATTTCTCACTTTTAGGGCATCTGCACAATATCCGGAGACACTGTATCCTGGGCGTCTCCTTTCCTGCATATTTTTTTTTTTTTTTTATTATTATTTCCTTATTGAATTTTTAAAAAAAAACGACGTGGGGCTTCGCCATATTTTTGGTCCAGCCAGGTACAGCAGGCAGCTCCGGGCTGCCACCAACCCCTTCTGCCTAGTTTTACCAGAAACCAAAAATATAGGGAGTCCCCTTTTTTTTTAATTTTATTTATTTCATGAAATAATTAAAAAAAAAAAACTGGCATGGGCTTCACCATGTTTTTGGGCCAGCCAGGTACAACTAGGCAGCTGGGGGCTGGAGTCCTCAGAATAGGGAGGCTCAGGCTGCAAATTGCAGTCCGCAGCCGCCCCAGAAAATGGCACATTCATGGAACTGCCATTTTCTGGCGCTGTGTCCAGCTCTTCCAGCTGCCGTATAGTGGTGGCAGACTGGGTAATACGAGGTTAATGCCAGCTTTTTGGCAGCTGGCGCTATGCCCGAGATTCATAATGTCTGGCCAATATTAGACGAGGCCATTAGGAATCTAGTAAATTGTAAAGAAGACACAACACAGAGAAAGATATTTCTATTAGAAAACAATACACAAACACAACTTACACCCTATCTTTATTATTTGTTGACGTCCGACGTAGTTCAGTGGGCGGTCCCGTAACGAATCTCAGTTTTATAGCATATGGGGGCTTCACCCATATGCTATAAGAGCAGGTACATTGCCAGGGGGATGATCGGTCATGAACTTAGTGAGGTCAAGACAGGTCACGATCCTTGGGTCTCACAGGGTCAATTGTGATCCCATCATGGGAACCTCAGTAAGGTCATGGCAGGTCATGATCCATGGCTTACTGCCATGACCTCAGTAAGGTCATGGCAGGTCATACCCCTGGCAAACAGAGCAGTTTGGTTCACCCAGGGTCAATTGTGATCCCATCATGGGAACCTCAGTAAGGTCGTGGCAGGTCATGATCCTTGGGTCTCACAGGGTCAATTGTGATCCCATCATGGGAACCTCAGTAAGGTCATGGCAGGTCATGATCCTTGTCATGGCAGGTCATGATCCATGACTTTCTGCCATGACCTCAGTAAGGTAATGGCAGGTCATACCCATGGCAGACAGCGCTGTTTGGTTCATACAGGGTCAATTGTGATGCCATCATGGGATCACAACTGACCCCTGTGTGAACCAAGGATCATGACCTGCCATGACCTTACTGAGGTCATGGCAGGTCATCCCCCTGGCAGACGGAGCAGTTTCTTCTCTGTCTGCGCATGCGCCTGAAAGGGCAGGAAGAAGAGGCGCAGGGGGCAGGACCACAGATAAGATCGCGGCCAGTAAGTATGCGGGGATGATCGGGGGTCAGATCCTCTCACTCCCATCTGAGTTGTCAGATGGGAGGGAGATGATGATGGCGGGTGCGGGTGAGGACCGGAGCTGGAGGATGGGACTGAGGGGACCCGGAGGCAGGGGGCTGTTCATCTCCGATGTGACATGTCACATCAGAGAGGAATCCACTGCAGGGGGCTGCTCGTGGCACGCTGCAGCACCATTTTAGGAGGAGGAGGGGAGGGGAGGGGATGGGCTGTGTACCGGTACAGGGACAAATATTTCTCTGTTCTGTCACAGGTTTGATCCTGTTGCAATGATAGAGAAATTATTTATTTACCGGCGAATCTGTGTATATTTATGTGATCGTGATTATACACCAGTAAACTGTGTATAACCATGATCACATGGCTGGTATCAGTAAAAACTGGCCCGGTCCGTAATTTGCAGGGTCTCTGCCACCCCCGGTAGCTTAAACCCTGGAGATTTTCGGACACTGGGGGGCACTACAGGGCCTTTTCTTTTCTGACTTATTTTCACGTCAGAACAGAATAAGTACCCTGAAATGCTGCCTTTTTTTTTTTTTATACATTGGGCCGTCGTTAAGGTGTTAATCACTGCTGTAAAATATGTACATAGAAAATTCCTTGGCCATAGACTGTAATAGGAAAAAAAAATCTTATGTTATGTAGTAAGATTTTTTGTTACAGTGCATTCACACAGGTAATTCTTCATCAATGTCAGATTTTTAGATAACTTACCTTATTAAATTATTTAATAGTTTGCCTTGTTTCTAATAAAACAATAGGCCATATTCTCACTGGACTCTTATGGGGATGTCACACGCGTCATTATTGTGTGCAATATCGCTGCTGTACATGACATTGCAGCGATATTGACGTGTGTGACAGTGCGCATCAACCAGCGATAAATTGCTGGTTGATGGTCGCCAGGTTTTAGAACCTGCTCTAAAACCTGGCGATGGCCGCCCGGTGGACACGCAGCATCGCTGCGTGTGACACCGGGAGACGAGCGAGAAGCCAGCTCCCAGCGCCTCTCAGCAAGCACTGGGATCTGGTATTAATGGTAAACTGCGGGTATCTAGGCAGCGCGCGCTGCCTAGATACCCGATGTATACCTTGGTTACCAGCCTTCTCCGCTCACCGGTTGGTATCCAAGGTACACAGTGGGTAGCTAGGGTCCCTAGTTACCCCCTGTGTACCTTGGATACCAGCCGTGAGCGGAGAAGGCTGGTAACCAAGGTATACATTGGGTATCTAGGCAGCACGCACTGCCTAGATACCCGCAGTTTACCTTGGAGACCAGCCTGCTCCCTCTTACCGCAGCCTGGCAGCGGGAGCAAGACATTGTGGAAACGATATTTAAATCATTTCCACGATGTCGCTGGTCCACTCATCGCTGGTGAGTCTGCCTGTGTGACAGCTCACCAGCGATCAGCCGTCAATGTCGCCAGCGATGAGATCGCTGACGACATTGATGCGTGTGACGGCCCCATAAAATACAGTGGGCCACATATAGCAAACCAGTTCAAACAGTGGACCATTCACCTATAGAAGCTTTTTGCCTAAGCTTTAGGGCAGTGTTTTGAGCAATGAGGTCCTAGGATAGTGTTTCTCAACTCCAGTTCTCAGGACCCACCAACAGGTCATGTTTTCAGGATTTCCTTAAGGTACCGTCACACGCGGCAATATTGCTAGTAATTTCACTGGCAATTTACTGGTTGCAGTGAAATCATAGACACATTGTTCCATTTGTACACGGCAACAAAATAGAACAATGTGTCCATGATTTCACTGCAACCAGCAAATTGCCAGTGAAATTGCAAGCAATATTGCAGCGTGTGACGGTACCTTTAAACTATTATCTGTGCAATACTAATCACCTGCACTGGGGATAATTCAAACCCCTTTGCAATACTAAGGAAATCCTGAAAACACGACGTGTTGGTGGGTCCTGAGGACTGGAGTTGAGAAACACTGCTCTAGGAACTAGACCGCCTAACCCTTACATCGATCTGCAAAACATATGTCTAAATAATGTACTCTTCAAAGGAGCAGGTACGCCTTTAACTGTAAGACATGTTGGTACATTCATCAGAGGGCCAAATCATTCCAGTGGGCATGCATAGATTTAGTGGCTGTCTTTCATATAGGTGCAGGTGTGGGGGCCTGGTGAACCAATCTTTAATGACATGCATTATAAGGGCTTCTCCATACACAGGAGAATGTGCTTCCCAATGATAAAATCAGGACACTTTCTTAAAGGGATTTTCCCATAACGAAAGTTCATTTTAAAGGTAGTTTTAATAAATAGATCTTAGAATAATTATAATTTCAAAAATTGGATGTGTTTAAAAAAAAATGTTCCTGTGCTGAGAATCTTATATATGTGTCCCTGCTATGTACAGTGTAATGGCTGTGTCTGACCTTACAGGGACATAGTCTGATCATACCACATCTCCTGTGCTGAGAATCTTATATATGTGTCCCTGCTATGTACAGTGTAATGGCTGTGTCTGACCTTACAGGGACATAGTCTGATCATATCACACCTCGTGAGAGCGGAGGAAGTAAAAAAAGTATACCTCCCCAGTGCTTCTCAACTCCAGTCCTCAGGACCCACCAACAGGTCATGTTTTCAGGATTTCCTTAGTATTGCACAGGTGTTCGTTTAATCACCTTGCAAAGGGGATAATTCTAACACCTGTGCGATACTAAGGAAATCCTGAAAACATGACCTGTTGGTGGGTCCTGAGGACTGGAGTTGAGAAACACTGTGGAGACTCAGCCGCGCAGCATGCTCACTGTGATGCAGCATCTTGTGGACGTCTCATTGATCTTGACACCGGAGATTCGTGTTTTCAGTGCGGTCACTGCAAAATGGCATCCTGTGACAATTTAATGTGTTTGATGGAGAGTAAGGTTGAGCACAACAGTATTATATAGAGTATAACCCTGGCACACCAATAATGAAAATAGAGTCAATGTTTAGATGCAAAAAATATCCTTTTTATTGGATACAAGCCCCGACGATTGTTTCAATCTTACAATTTTCTTCAGGGTGGATCTATAAAATACAAACACTCAAATAAAGGTAAGGTATATACACAAAGACCATAGACTTCTGTCACCTAGGAGACTACTAATCGAAGGTAATGTTATAGTATTACAAGTATCTGGACCTTGACATCTTGTTGGAAACATGGAAGCAGCCGGCCAATGAGACGCTGACGTTTAATTGGCTGGCAGTTTCTCATACAGTTGTGGCCAAAAGTATTGACACCCCTGCAATTCTGTCAGATAATACTCAGTTTCTTCCTGAAAATGATTGCAATCACAAATTCTTTGGTATTTTTATCTTCATTTAATTTGTCTTCAATGAAAAAACACAAAAAGAATTGTCCTAAAGCCAAATTGTATCTAATTCCACACCAAACATAAAAAAAGGGTGGACAAAAGTATTGGCACTGTTAGAAAAATCATGTGATGCTTCTCTAATTTGTGTAATTACTAGCACCTGTAACTTGTGGCACCTACAGGTGTTGGCAATAACTAAATCACACTTGCAGCCAGTTGACTTGGATTAAAGTTGACTCAACCTCTGTCCTGTGTCCTTGTGTGTACCACATTGAGCATGGAGAAAAGAAAGAAGACCAAAGAACTGTTTGAGGACTTGAGAAACCAAATTGTGGGGAATCATGAGTAATCTCAAGGCTACAAGTCCATCTCCAAAGACCTGAATGTTTCTGTGACTACCGTGCGCAGTGTCATCAAGAAGTTTAAAGCCCATGGCACTGTGGCTAACCTCCCTAGATGTGGACGGAAAAGAAAAATTGACAAGAGATTTCAAGGCAAGATTGTGCGGATGGTGGATAAAGAACCTCGACTAACATCCAAACAAGTTCAAGCTGCCCTGCAGTCCCAGAGTACAACAGTGTCAACCCGTACTATCCGTCGGCGTCTGAATGAAAAGGGTCTGTATGGTAGGATACCCAGGAAGACCCCACTTTTTACCCTGAGACATAAAGCCAGGCTGGAGTTTGCCAAAACTTACCTGAGAAAGCCTAAAACGTTTTGGAAGAATGTTCTCTGGCCAGATGAGACAAAAGTAGAGCTTTTTGGGCAAAGGCATCAACATAGAGTTTACAGGAGAAAAAAAGAGGCATTCAAAGAAAAGAACACGGTCCCTACAGTCAAACATGGCGGAGGTTCCCTGATGTTTTTGGGGTTGCTTTGCTGCCTCTGGCACTGGACTGCTTGACCGTGTGCATGGCATTATGAAGTCTGAAGACTACCAACAAATTTTGCAGCACAATGTAGGGCCCAGTGTGAGAAAGCTGGGTCTCCCTCAGAGGTCATGGGTCTTCCAGCAGGACAATGACCCAAAACACACTTCAAAAAGCACTAGAAAATGGTTTGAGAGAAAGCACTGGAGACTTCTAAGGTGGCCAGCAATGAGTCCAGACCTGAATCCCAGAGAACACCTGTGGAGAGATCTAAAAATGGCAGTTTGGAGAAGGCACCCTTCAAATATCAGGGACCTGGAGCAGTTTGCCAAAGAAGAATGGTCTAAAATTCCAGCAGAGCATTGTAAGAAACTCATTGATGGTTACCGGAAGCAGTTGATCGCAGTTATTTTGGCTAAAGGTTGTGCAACCAAGTATTAGGCTGAGGGTGCCAATACTTTTATCTGGCCCATTTTTGGAGTTGTGTGTGAAATGATCAATGTTTTGCTTTTTGCTTCATTCTCTTTTGTGTTTTTTCATTGAAGACAAATTAAATGAAGATAATAATACCAAAGAATTTGTGATTGCAATCATTTTCAGGAAGAAACTGAGTATTATCTGACAGAATTGCAGGGGTGTCAATACTTTTGGCCACAACTGTATATGTACGGCAGCTGAGAGAGCTCGGTGCTGGAATAAATACAGTGGCAGACAGTGGCGCGGGGAGGTAAATATATGGAATCACCGTTGCATGCCCTGTTAAGCGGGTATGCTTAAAAAAATATAAAATTTGACATGTTTTATTTTTGGCGGGTTGCCTTATATTTAGCTTTTCTGCAAAAGCCCACCTAGTACGTCTTAGTTTTGGAGTATTATTAGTATGGATGACTGGCATCTAACCTCAAAGTGCAGGTGCAAGCAGAAAAAAAACATACTAATGAGAAATAGGAGATATCTGCTGCACACTGACACTAAATGTGTACAATTCATGAGTGCAATGAGCGGCCGAGCTGCACAGCTAATACAATAAAATGATAAAATGTATTATAGCAATCGCTGCCCTAGAATATAATGCAAATAGGAAGACTTGGCTTCAGCAGTGGCCACTGCGGAGTGCCCGTGACCGACGCCAAGGTGCTTCATGAATTGTGCACATTTAGTGTCAGTGCTGCAGCAGATATCTCCTATTTCTCATTAGCTTTAGAGTATGCCTAAAGGTACCGTCACACGCGGCGATTTTGCTAGCAATTCCACTGGCAATTTGCTGGTTGTACAAATAGAACAATGTTTCCATGATTTCACTGCAACCAGCAAATTGCCAGTGAAATTGCTAGCAAAATTGCCGCGTGTGACGGTACCTTTAGGCTACGTTCACACACTGCGTTTTTTTACGGCCGCACTTCTCCCTCAAAAGTGCAGGGGGGAATTGATGTCACATGGGGAGAAGAATCATGTGTTCCTTCCCTGTGTGACAGCCCCTTTTTGGGTTTCACAGTGTATTAATATACACTGCGAAACCTAAATAAAAGTCATCCAAATGGTATTAAAAATAATAATTTAATTCTTACCCTCCGCCGGCTGTTCGGGTTACCGGGAGCCGAGACACCCACATCTACTCTGCTTCTAGGACCTTGCAAGATCTGTGATTGGCCGCTGGCAATCATGTGATATGTGGCGTGCATATCACATGATCGCAAGCGGCCAATCACAGATCTTGGAAGAACAGTAGATGTGGATGTGTTTGGTGCCGGTAACCGTGAACAGCCCGCGGATGGGTAAGTATTCAATTTTTATTATTTTAAATACCATTTTGATGACTTTTATTTAGGGGTTCGCAGTGTATATTAATACACTGCGAAACCCAAAAGGGGCTGTCTCACAGGGGAGGAACACAGGATTCTTCCTCCCCATGTTACATCACATCCTGCAGCGCTGACATTATACACGCTGGAATTGCGCATAGTCTGAACGGCGATTTGTAATTCCAGTGGTTATAATAGCCCTTATAGGAGAAAGTGCGGGTGCACTTGTGTAAAGAATTGACATGTTAATTCTTTTTACGGCCGCGCTTTCTCCAATAAAAGCGCAGCGTATATTTACGAAGCGTCTGCACGGCAAAAGTGAAAATCCATTCACTTTGCCGGCAGACGCAGATGCGCTTTAGGAGAAAAGCGCGCAAAAAAAAGCGCAATGTGTGAACGTAGCCTTATTCTCGAGGAAACACGGTATAATCCTAATGACCTTAAACTTATAACTATTATGTGCAGCTGTAGTAACAGGAACATCAAACTGTCTGGACATGGTGTAATAGCTGTTACCTTTTATCTTCTTTGTGTATAATTTTCTTTCTACTCACGAGTCAACTCTGTCCTTCACTTTCTTTGGTCCATGTTCAATATAGTGCGCACCATGATACCAAACTGCACAATGACTACTTGTAGCCCACTAAATATGCAAACTGATTGATTACAAGTTTGTAGACATCTTTGCTTCTAATTACAGGATACATCTTGGTTTAACATGTTCCTTTGATCAGATTATATTCAGTCTTATGTCTGGGCCATTATCATTTGTTTTCTGTTGAACCACAATTCAAAACCAATGTCTGATTTTTGGTAGTTGATATTCAGTATATTTAAGTTAAAATGGCTTTTGTCCATTTTAAGTTATTTCACTGACCATTGTGGGGTTTTCCTACTTAAAGGGAACCTGTCACCTAGATTTAAGGCCCTACACTATCACTACCTGTCCCTACACCTTCCTAGCTGTTCCCTATGTATCCCTATCTGAGCTAAAGGGGCCCTATAAAAGATCAGAAAAATAACTTAGAACTTACAGGAGTCCCTGAGGCTCGGGACTGAAAAGGCAGGCCCAGGCTCTATGCATCACTCCTCGATCCGGCAGAGTTCGCCCCGCTGGACGGCATTATTCTTTCTTCATCACCGCCCCTCTATTTGGAATCTCCCGCCCTCTGTAAACCTATCATGCATCGCTACGTCAAATCCGGCGCGGTGCATTATAGGGCCGATCACGTGATCGCCCCAGTGCGTTATGGGCCTGATTACGTGATCAGCCTGGCTTCAATAAGCTCATTGCGCATGCGCAGAGCCGGGCCAATCACTTGATCAAGCCCATAATGCACTGGGGCTGATCACGTGATTGGCCCCATAATGCACCGCGTCGGATGTGATGTATCGGGCGGTGCATGATAGGTGTACAGAGGGTGGGAGATTCCAAATAGAGGGGCGGCGATGAAGAAAGAATAATGCCGCCCAGCGGGGCGTGAGCTGCCGGATCGAGGAGTGATGCGTGGAGCCTGGCGCCGCCTTTTCAGGCTCCAGCCTCAGGGACTTCTGTAAGTTCTAAGTTATTTTTCTGATCTTTTATAGGGCCCCTTTAGCTCAGAGAGGGATACATAGGGAGCAGCTAGGAAGGTGTAGGTCCTTAAATCTAGGTGACAGGTTCCCTTTAAGCTGAAGGGCATCAACAATCTTGAAGAAAAAAAACATATTTGAGTTTCCAAAATTCAATAGTACCATCCACTCTAGTTGGCAGAAGGTGCCTTTAATTTTCCTATTGGGGGGGGGGGGGGATCGTGGAATTTAAATGCTGTTTTGTTGAATTAAAAAATTATTTTATTTTTATACTGAGACAGTTCATTACATTAGTTATGCGAGTTCCTTCAAATGCAATGTATTCCGTTTACTATGAGTCTACAGCCCCAATTTGTGTTAATAGAGAGTGTAAATGATTGGTTTGGCTTTACAATAATACAGGGTGTATCTTCTATCATGCCTCTTCAGCGGTTGGCGCTGGCATATTCTTTCTGTATATATAGTGTGGAAGTATATCACATGTAGTGTAACTGAATAATGGACAACTCCATGAATTGAGCTTTAAAGCCAGACGCTGCCTATGGACAATTGTGCCGCTGTGGGAGTAGTTTTGAAATGCTTCAGGCACGTGTGCATTTAATATGGTTCTGCTTTTAATGCATTCAGGAGGCCGTAATGGCACAGCATATATAAAAAAATGTAGAGTAGGACTGCCTCATCTGAGAATGCCGTCACGTGACTGGGTAGCTCAAAGAATTGATCAATTGTTTGCTAAATGTCTCAGTTTAAAATACAGTTAGAAATTAATATGTGCGTCTTGTTGCGCCCCTGCGTCCAGGAGGCCACAAAGGGAACTGCAGCCAGGAAGGTAGGAAAGACAGTTGAACACCAACACCCTCACAGCCCACACAACCCACGTAGCAGTAGAAAGCAGCACCCAACCCGGAGCCTGGGAAAACTAGGCAGGCAAGGGGTTGTGGGTTTAGAGACAGTGGGTGGGCTAACACGTAAGTCAGGTGACAGAGGGTAGATATAGAGCAGGGGGAGGAGAAAGGAGTCAGTAGGCCGGTGTAGGCTGAGCAGTACAGAAAGAAGCACATGTCCTGGAAGAGTGGGGTGGAAGGAGCGCAGAATCTGGAGAGCCAGTGTGAGCCACAGAGAGAAAGCCCATCCGGAGCCAGCAACCCAGGAGTGTGAGGGACGAGAGGACCAGTAGCACTGGGTCCTGGAAACACGGCTGAGACGGCAGACTGCAGGCGGAGTAGCCCTCCTATTGAACCTGAAGACACGGTCAGAGAGAGCCTGGTAGAGCCTCACCACCGAGGACTATTGGAGGCTAGGCTAAGAGTAGAGTGTCAGCTCTAGAGGGGACTGTTGCTTCACCCGGCATCCCCAGACAACCGACGGGGGACCTCGGCTACACGTTAGGGTCCCTACCCCAAAGGACAGGCAGCTCAGTGGCAATCCGGAGGGCTCACAGGAGTCCGGGCCACCGCCATACTGTCCGGAGTCACACACACAAAGTGAACAAGAGAGAGAGAGTCAAAAGCCTGGAAAGGACAGAGAGACAGAGTGAGGGGTCATAGAAGGAACAACCTGGCTGCAGGGAGTAAAGGAACCCGGAGGGGAAAGTTGTGCCCGTGTAAGACTTGTGTTGTAACTGGAACTGGAACTGTGAGCTGTAACTGAGAATTAAACACGGTGAACCCTGACTCCGACTCACTCGCATGTTTCTGCCTGCACATGATTCCCTCCACACAGGTCTGCAGAAGATCCCCGCATGGAGAGCCACAGCTTGTCGGCGCCAACACTGAAGGAGGATTTCTGCAGCCTCAGGACAGTAAGTGCATTGCATCCAGCACAGGCCTGCACCATACCCTACACATTAGACTTTATCATCACTGCCCCGGGGAACCCAGTTCTGCCCACGGAGAACTATTCCATCTTAGCTGCCATTACATCATCCCCGGAGATTCTGCGGCAGCGGTGGCCCCACTACTGGCCACACACTGTGGGTGGCGTCACGACTGACATTATCCCCTGTAAATAATCCCTTTTTCTCCATTCGCCTTCCACGACAGCATTGGAGGATGTCGTCCACGCCCTATTGGGGGACAGAAACACAGAGAGGTTAAAAGCCCCTCCCCTTCCTCAGTACTCCAGTGTCTTCCTGTCCCCCTTGGGGCATGGAGAGGTTCCAGTGCTGTCAGGCCGGCAGAGGCAGCATTGGGGTGTACTTACAGCCGGGCCAGGGATGGACGTCGGGGGCGGCCTCCTCCTCCTTCTCGGGGCTCCCGTGGTGGGACCATCCGGCCTTCCTGCGTCCTACGGGGCAAAGCAGGCCGTGTATTGCAACGCCGGAGGCCTGTTCAGCTCTCCGGTGTCTCCCTCCTCCAGCTGCGGTCCCTGGGGCATGCATCAGAGGTGCCGTGGAGGCACTTCCGGTTCCGAGATGGCACTTCCGGTTTCGGGCTGTGGCAGGCTGGGCGCGGCTCCAGGGAACCCAGCAGGACTTTCGCGCGCTACTGCCCACGGCCGGTGACCAGGAGGAGGGAGGGAACAGGTGTTCCTCGTTGGGGGCACGGTACTTCTGGATAAGTACCCGCCGGAAGCTACACCCAGGTAAGGCTGATCCCTGAAACATGGAGGGAGATAGGCTTCCACCTCTGCTTCTGCAGAGCCCAGCGTTCCCCCAGCTCATGTAAGTGTTTCTGGGGGTGGTCACAAGGGGTACAGGTATTTAGGCCCTGCACTCACACTGGGACCCCCTTCTCTTCCCTTTTTGTCTATAGGGAGACGAGGGCCGTCTGTGAAAGGGAGCAATAATGTGGCTGCGGCACAAAATTTCCCTCTTCCTACAACAAGGTGTCGGCCATGACTGACAGAGTTGACAGGATGGACTCCCCATCCTTGCTTGAGGAGCTCCAATCCATTAGGGAAGAGGTGCAGGCTTCTATCTCGGCTCTGCGGGGTTTTGCTGCAGCTTCCGGGCCTTCCCCTCCGTAAGAGAGGAAGCTCCAGGATTGTGACTCTGTGGATCTCATGGAGGCTGGCCAGAGCTCAGCGTTAGAGGACGGCGAAGATATTGCCGCTGTTGCCTCTGTCCAGACACGAGAATCTGGACACTACTATTTTTCCACGGAGTTCATGGGTGCATTGGTGGACACTGTCCATTGTACCATGGGAGTAGAGGTGGTGGAATCCCCTTCTTCTGTGCAGGACTAAATGTTCAGAGGCCTGAAGGCTAAGCGGCTCACCCCATCTGAGTGGATTGGAGGGTGATGACTTGGTCTGGGAGGTCCCGAAGGTGGACATCCAGGTGGCCAGGGTAGCAATTAGCTGCCATTGTAAACCCATTGTGCATGCCCTTGACACACTGTTGAAGCTAAGCAGCAGGAGCCTCAGTCACGGGCTGGATGGGAGACCTCATGAGACCCAATGGGAATCTCTATGGAAGTCTCTATAAAGTCAATGGGACTTCTAACATGAAGGTCTTTGGCAGTATTCCATTTGGGAAGCTTAGCATATAAGACCGCGTTGCCTTTTGAAGATTCCTCCCAGTTGAAGGACCCCCTCTTTCGTAAAATGGAGAGTGTCCTCAAAAAAAATCCTGGGAGGTGGCAGCTATGTCTTTAAAGGTGAACATTTCCTCTACATGTGAGCAGGTCTCTCTGTAGGTGGCTCACCCAGCTGGGAGAATTCATCCTGCAGGGTACTCCCAGGGAGGAGCTTTGGACTCCATTCCACTTCTGAGACGTGCTACAGGCTTCCTGGCCGATGCCTCTGCTGAGTCGTTCCGCGTTGGCGCCAGGTGCGCAGTGTTGGCTAACACAGCTCGCAGGGCAGTGGGGCTTACAATGTGGATTGGGGAGGTCACGTCTAAGCTCCAGCTGTGTGGCCTCCCCTTGCAAAGGGCATTGGATGACATCCTGGGAAAGGTGTCAGACCGGAAAATGTGTCTCCCGGAACAGGAGCCCTTTCGGAGGCAGGCCTTTTGGCCTGAGCGCAGCCAACCCTCCCAGTCTAAAGGGAAGGGTAAGTCTGGTCGCTGGGCATTCCAGTACGGGGACAAGACCCATAATATTTGGTCCCCCAGCAGCGGCATCACCAGCCGCCCCTAAACAAAGCCGCCTTCCCCATTGCGGGGCGGCTCCTGCGGTTTCTGCCACAGTGGCAAGCAATCTCCTTGTGCCCTTGGATCCTCTCGACCATTTGGGAGGGTCTACGCTTGGAATTAGAGAGCCTGCCCCTCCGTGTCTTCGAGTCCTCTCCCTTCCTCAGGGGGACTCTCGCATGGGTTTTCTTGTCGGGTCTGCGACACCTGTTGAATTCGGGTGTGGGGTCCCCGGTTCCTCCTGGAGAGGAGGGCCAGGGGCGCTACTCCAGGTTGTTGTGGACCTCCAGAACGCGTATTCTCATGTCCCCATTAACCCGTCCCACAAGCGCTTCTGCGATTCGCGATCTCCGGGGCAGGCGGGACGGTCGATTCTCGGCTTAATGTGCTGCCCTTTGGGATTTCGTCGGCCCCAGAGGTTACCAAACTCATGGGGGAAGCGATCACATTCATCCAGACCCAGGGGATATGTATGCTTCCCTAGTTAGACGACATGTTGGTGGTGGCTCCTTCGGCAGTGCTTCTGCGCACAAAGGTCTCCAACACATTGGAGATTCTTCAGTCCCTGGGATGGGTACCCAATCTTCGGGAATTGGAACGGGTGCCTGCAACCCGACGTCAAATTTTGGGAGTCTTGCTGGCTTCCTCCAGACAGACCTCGTTCCTTCCTGCAGCATATCAGCTTTTGCGCCGCGTGAATCTGACCCGCTTCCGGGCAAGGGGGTCGCCCTCCTTGCGGGAAGCAATGTCCCTGTTAGGGGCCTTGACGGCCTGCATTCAGTCAGTAACATGGGCTCAGGCTCCTTCCCGACTGCTCCAGGAACACATACTGAGTTCCTGGGTCAGACGTCAGGATTCCTTAAATTCGCGGGTCCGGACCCCGGGGCGGGTGGTAACCTCGCTTTTCTGGGGATGAATCCCAGACACTTTCCCACTGATGTCAGCGGTTCCGGTTGGGGCACGATGGTAGTTCGCACACCGTTCCAGGGGATTTGGAGTCGCTCGGTCAGTCGCCAGTCTTCACACTTCTGGCAGTGGAGGAAGCGCTTCTTGCTGCAGCTCACGTTCTCCGGGGTCATCATGTCAAGGTCCTGTCAGACAACGTGACTACGGTTGCTTTCTTGCGGTACCAAGGCGGTACTCGTGGCTTACACTTGCAGGGGCTGGCAAGACTGTTCTTTTTGTGGGCAGTACGCCATCTTCTCTCCTCCTCGGCAGTACATCTGAAGGGAATGGCCAATGTACAGGCAGATTCTTGAGCCGCACGGAGGTCCACCCAGGAGAATGGTGCTTCCATCCGGAAGTATTTCGCTCTCTTACGGACAGGTGGGGTGTCCTTTCGATCGACCTGTTCGCTTCGGGCTCTAATACAAAGGTGCCAACCTTTTTCTCCCTGACGAGGTTGGACCATCCTCGGGGGCTGGACGCTTTTGCCCATCCCTGGTTGCTGTATGCATTTCCTCCAATCCCACTACTTCCCAAGACGTTGCAACGGATTCGGGCGGAGGGGGTGACAATATCCTGGTGGCTCCCCTGGGGCCCAAACTGGCGTGGTACGTCGCCATCCGAGACCTGGGCCTGGAGGGACCGATTATGTTAGCCCACAGTCTCAACCTACTGTCCCAGGGTCCTCTGTTTCACCCGGGCTCTCAGTGGCTCATTCGGGCGGCCTGGCTGCTGCGGCCGGGATCCTGAGGACCAGGGGTCTCTCCCAGGCAGTGATCCGCACGCTTCAGCAGAGCAGGAAGCCTGTGACAAACGCTATTTACGGGAGGGCTGGAATCGGTCCTGTCCTGATGTGCTCCTTCCATCCCGACCATGCATCATCCTAATGTGGCCGAACTCTTGGATTTTTGCAGCGTAGCTTGGATTTGGGGCTTCGGCCGAGCACTCTTTAAGTCCAGAGGTCGGCACTTGGGGCGGTTTTTGCCCAGGATCTTGCTTCCCATCCATGGCTCAAGCAATTTTTTATTCCTGCTTGGGGGTGGCGTCCCCGGATTCGGCCTTCTGTCCCTCCCTGGGATTTGATGCTTGTTCTCCAAGGGCTTGCTCGAAGTCCCTTTGCACCCTTGTCTGCTGCATCCCTTACGTCTCTCTCTCACAAGGTGGCGTTTTTGGTGGCCATCACTTCTGCTCCCAGAGTTGGAGAACTGCAGGCACTCTCTGTCCGGGCTCCGTGTCTCGTGGTGTCTGTTGTTCGCATTACGCTTCGGTTGCATTCATCTTTTCTTCTGAAAGTTGTCGGCTTTCCATCGGTCCCAGGATGTGGTTCTGCCTTCCATTTGTCAATCTCCTGCTAATGCGGCTGAGGCCGTGTTTCACTCCTTGGATGTTCGTCGGACTGTCCTCCTCTATCTCCGAGAGTCTGCTTCCTGGAGGTTAGATGAGAACCTGTTTGTTTGGCTTTTGGGAATAATACAGGGAAGAAGACTTCCCAGGCTACCATCACTTCCTGGATCAAGAAGGCGATCTGTGAGGTCTACGTCGCTCCGGTCCTTGCTCCTCCGGTGGGGTTGAAGGCTCCTTCAACTCGGGCTGCTGCTACTTCCTGGACAGAGCAGGCTGGAGCTTCATCGGAGCTGATTTGCAGAGCGGCTACGTGGTAGCCTCTCCTCTTTTTTTTTCTCGCCTCTATAGGTTAGATCTGTCCTTCAGTCGGGATCTGTCCTTTGGTAGGAGAGTCCTACAGGCAATAGTCCCACCCTGAGGAGTATCGGTGGTATTCCTCCAATGCTGTCGTGGAAGGCGAATGGAGAAAACTGAATTAGTCCTTACCGGTAATTCCTTTTCTTGGAGCCTTCCACGACAGCATCAGTTCCCCCCTTGTTGGTGTTTGGTTCCGGTTTGTATCAGATAATCCATGGCTAAGGGTGATCTTGGTAAACACTGGAGTACTGAGGAAGGGGAGGGGCTTTTAACCTCTCTGTGTTCCTGTCCCCCAATAGGGCGTGGACGACATCCTCCAATGCTGTCGTGGAAGGCTCCAAGAAAAGGAATTACCGGTAAGGACTAATTCAGTTTTCAATGCCAGGCCAGGGACACGGTCCGAACCAGGACCACCTGTGACTTCCCCAGTAGCAGACCCGGTCCGGTACAGAGTACCCCGTCCCATAATGGGCTCGACAGTCTGCCTTTATCTGTGCTGCCCTTTTCTGGCGCTGTGGGAGTAGTTCTGAAATGCTTCAGGCACATGTGCATTTAATATGGTTCTGCTTTTAATGCATTCAGGAGGCCGTAATGGCACAGCATATATAAAAAACGTAGAGTAGGACTGCCCCATCTGAGAATGCCGTGACGTGGTGGGGGTAGCTCAAGGAATTGATCAATTGCTAAATGTCTCAGGGTACCTTTACACGTCTCAACATTGCATGCAATTTCACTTGCAACTTACTGGTTGCAGTGAAATCATGGACACATTTTTAGGCCCCATTCACACACTGCTTTTTTTGCTGCGTATTTTTACGCACAAGCTCAAAAAAAGCCAGGAGTGGAACAATCAAAACCGGGAGTGGCACACTCGGAGGAAAGGTCTAATGGTGGGTTTACACACACCAATTTATCTGTTCAATATCTGAACCAATCTCTGGTTGCAGTGAAATCATGGATACATTGTTCCATTTTGTGGCTGTGTACAACATGGAGCAATGTGTCCATGATTTCACTGCAACCAGAGATTGGTTCAGATATTGAACAGATAAATTGGTGTGTGTAAACCCACCATAATAGAAACAAGTGCTCCACTTATATGTTTAATCACCCCCTCCTGGTTTGTGATGAGCTTGTGCTTAAAAATACACAGCAAAAAAAGTGTGTGAATGGGGCCTTACATTTGTACACGGCAACAAAATTTAACAATGTGTCCATGATTTCACTGCAACCAGTAAGTTGCAAGTAAAATTGCATGCAATGTTGCGACGTGTAAAGGTACCCTTAGTTTAAAGTACAGTTAGAAATGAATATGTGCATATGCACTTTTTGTATTGCGTACTAACCACAGGCAGCGCTGGCTTCTTGGCTTTATTTGCTATGGACAATTGTAGCATTATTACAATTGATGAAGAAAGCGACAATAATTTTTAATCTTATATTACTCCTCAAATAAAAGATAATGAGGGATTTACAAAGTTAAAAATCCCTTTGAATTGATAGATGAAGCTTTTTTGGTCTTCTACAAAGTTATTCTTGGGTTGAAGGTGGGAAGTGATAAAAGTTTGTTCAAGTTTTAGCTCAATTATAAATAACTGGATCTTGCCTGAGCTGCTGTGGTACGCCAAGTGCAACCAATTCTATGTTCTTCATGTCTTTTTAAGCAGGTGTTTAGGTCACACATAGTCTTCACTTTCAAATTGAGTTGTATTGCTCTTCTTACTTTCCTAATACTATTCCCTCTCATCCTCACACTCCGGTTCCTTCCTCCCTGGACCAGTTTTCTGGATCTGTGTTGCTCCCTCTTTGTGGAAGGATAAAGTGCATTTCTACAGAGTGTGTGTCAGTAGCAGGGTACGGTTCCCCCATTGCACCTGACTGTATACGGTCTCTTTGTTCAAATCCTGTGCAATGCAACCACATAGGGGTAGGGGGAGCCCAAAGCCAAGATAAATGTCCATCTGAGCAAGATGGAGAAGCACTGTGTATATAGCAGACCTGAGATGGTTTGTCTACTCGAGCAGAATGAAAAAGTGAAGGACATGTACTTGTTGCATCCACTGGTGAATGTACCCCTCCCCCACAGTGTGAATGGAAGTCTCCTCCAAGGTGGCAGGATGATGGACTGCATGGCATTAAGGAAACATGAACTGCATGACGGAGGGACTGGAGACCTTGTCTCAGCTCCTGCACTTGGCACGAGAGATCAGATACCTGGAAGAAAAGAGCAATATATGATCTAATCATACCCTTTTTACTGCAAAAGTGCATTTACAGCCTGGATTACTGGCAACCTTCATTGTCATTGATATACTTGACTAATACAATTCCAGCCAGAACACTGGTCACTTACCGCCTGACTGAGACGATCCATACTTTCATTGGCTCTTGGTTCTGATGTCAACAATAAACGATCTGTTAATAGAATAAAGATGAAAAATTGTCTTGTTATATTTCCAAGAGAGTTCTATAATTGGAAAGGTTTAGGGTTCACTTAAATGCTGAAGATATAATCTAATGCAATCTTACATGCTTCTGGCTCTTTAGTTATTGTGGTACTAAAACGCCCTTTATTTACAGGTAGTACTCCTGTAACCCCAGGTAATGGGTCTCCAGAATCTGATACTCCACTGGACTTCTTATACTTGGGAGATCCAGAATAGTTTTAAATATTTGTTTTCCTCCGAGTATCCTTGGACATCATATTTTATTTTCCTAGCACAGGACTATATTTCTGGATTACACAATTAAGCAGAATATTGTTAAAGGGATTGTCCGGGCTTTTTGTAAAATCTAAGTGTATATGTAGGCTGCAGAATGCTGACAGTTTGAAATTTACACTCTGTCAGCATTTTGCAAGGTTACCTAGATATCACTATTTTGCATCTGGAGGAGACTGACCAGGGAGCATGTTTGTTTTGGAGCTTGTGTGTAAATGTCATAACTGGTCGTTTACGCCCAGTCTCCTACAAGCACGCCCCACACTGCAACAAGCTCTCTCCAGTCCCAAGCATGCCCGCTCATTCCACATTCCATTGCCCTAATTTATCTGTGATAGAACCCGCCACATTGCACTGATTGTGGTCTTATCCTTCTCTGAGAAACTGTGATGAATCCGCTGCTCTGAGGAGATGACCGCTCTCAGTGCTGCGGTGTGTGCTCACCTTCCCCTGTGCACGCGCTGATGTGATATGATGAAGTGTGCTGTACCTCACAGACGCCCGGACACACCCCCTCTGTGAAGTAGGAGCTATTCAGGAGCCGCAGGGATATCGGTGGGGTAAATCAGGAGTAACTGAATTCACTTGAGGACACCATTGTCATAGCAACCGCTATCAGCGGTTACTACGGCCGTGGTGTCCTCACTGCTTACTATACCGCAGGTCTCGGCGCTGTCATTCAGTGATCAGAGACCACGAAGAGCGGATATGTTCTTCATCCCTGCTGTCTCTGATGTAGCAGAGCTGCGTGTGTTCAGGAAGAGAGAAGACAAGGATTGTGGAGGGGTACAAGAGTGAAGGGGTTAATAAAGATGGGCTCACTAAGTGTGTTTTTATTTATAATAAAATGATTTTTGAGATTCTTAATGGGTGGGTCTAACTTGGCCTGACAATTAAGAATCTCAGGGCGTAATACCAGCTGGCAATACAAAGCTGGTATTAACCCCTTATTACCCAGCATGCCACCGCCACTGGAAGAGCCTAGTAAAGCACCTGGAAATGAATGCACTATTTTCAGGGGCGGCTGCAGGCTGCAATTCTTCAGCGTGGGGGGCCCTAAAACAATGGACCCTCACCCCACTGAGCACACCAACCCTCAGCTGCCTAGTTTTACCTTGGCTGACAATTAAAAATAGGGTGGAGAACACACATTTTTTTGCCACCAAGGAAAAATTAGGCAGCTAATTTTTTTTATTATTTATTTAACACATTATGGTGGCAGGTTGGTTGCCATACACTGTGTATGGTAACCGAGCCCAATCACTGTCTAGTGTGTGGAAATGCAGTCTGACTGCAAGAGCTCTAATGGTGGGTTTACACACACCAATTTATCTGTTCAATCTCTGAACCAATCTCTGGTTGCAGTGAAATCATGGATACATTGCTCCATGTTGTACACAGCCACAAAATGGAGCAATGTATCTATGATTTCACTGCAACCAGAGATTGGTTCAGAGATTGAACAGATAAATTGGTGTGTGTAAACCCACCATCAGAGGCTCTCACACAAAGTGAGGGTTTGTGATTGGCTGTTGCTTATCAGTGCAGTGAATATACATGAAGTCTAATGGATGGCCCCAGAAGTAGCAGTGGAACACTGGTAAACCAGATCTAGCTATTCCTACCATCTATCTGTTGTGAGGTATACCGAAAATGTATATAGCCATTGTCTATCGCACAAAAAGAAGTCTGCTGGCATTTATAGTTCCACTGACATTATGTTTTAAAGGATGGTCAGGAAGTGATGGGTGGTACTGACCATCATAGTCCCTCCCCATGGGTGTGTCAGATCTGATATAGTGTGACTTCTTCATGATCACATGGTCTGTGATGTCAGCCCAGATTCTGGAAGCTGAGAAAGCATGCTGCTGACTTCCTGTTTGAGCACATGGTGTAGCTGTAGAGTGCTCTAATGCTGGGAAGCTACTGACCTGCTGGGAACCTGGACTGATAGGAGTCAGTCTGAAGCTGATGACAGATCCTGGTTGGTAGTCCCAGCAAGGCAGCTGCCCCAGATATCTGAACTGTCAGGACACAGTGTATGGAGCAGCCATTCACCTGGAAAAGGTAACCTCAGAGACAGGAGGTTGTATATTGACTGCTGTCAGTGACTGGAGAATCTAATTCCTCCCCTGCGTTACTGCAGCAGTGGAGTATCTGAATACCGTGTCGGTGTATCCCACTTTTGAGATGAACTTTGTTTATAATGCCAAAGATCAGAGCATGTTTAGTTGGCACCATGCAGTGGATGCTGCCTCTAAATAAACCAGCTGGACTTATTTCATAGAAGAGACCGTTGTGTATATGGTATATGGTTTTGTGCTGCTAAGTGAGTGACCCTTCCCCCCCCCAACAGACTCAATAGTGCTACCTCACCCTGTCTATTCTATTCAATCTATCCTGCCTATTCTTTTCTAACTTTATACAGCATGGGAAAGACCATGTTAAAAATGCATTGCACATGGACACTACATGGATGTCACACTGATGTTAGTTGAGAAAAAAAATGCACAATCGCATTGCACTCGCATGGATCAAAAAACCGGATGTCACTCGTCCTAATCTCCTGGATGAGGAACGGTCAGATTTTCCATATGCTCGTGTGTTTCCAGCCTCAGAATAGTATCCTTCCTGCAAAAACATGACTATCCCTTCAAGGCTCCAGATACTGTGTAAAATTGTTCATCCTACAGTTAGAACAAACTCTTCTATGTAACTTTATATATTTTTATCAAAGAAATGATAAAAGAATGTTGTTTTCCATTGTATTTCTTTTCAGAATTCTGATGTTAGCAGCTTTTTTTTTATTAGTTTTCGTCTTCTTGGCGTTCTTCCCAGTGTGTATCCTGATTCATTTCTTGTTTCCACATTTGTCTTACCTGAAGTATCTTGAAGGCTACTGCAGTTTGAAAATGTGAATTTCTGTTGAACTAACCCAGTTGTTCCTTCTTTCCCATACACAACCCTGTAGAAAGACCAATAGTAAACATGATTTTTTATTAATAACTTTACCTTTTACACAATTTACTTTTGTAAGCTCTGTATGACGTACAAGGATGTATAGTTATTCTTAGGCGCTGTCATCACAAGCTATGTTGGAAGTGTTAACCTGAGTTGTCCTCAGTTCCATAGAAATTAAATTAAGCAGCAGTGCCATGATTGACCGCTACTCCATTCAATCTCCTTCTGTTTGCTTGGTTGAGGGGATCCCTTTTTAAGTGATTGGTGGGTTCCCCATTAATCAGCTATTTGTCATCTCTCCTATGCATAAATGGTAAATATTCATAGTCAGAAAACAACTTTATTATTGACTATAGTCACTTCTTTTTGAGCAGAGAGAGATTTTAACATTGTTAACATGGACAAAACTGAATTCATTATCCCGCCCCAAACAAACCTTTCCATTAAAGTCAATGGCTGCTCACTCTCCCCACTCCCGCATGCTCACTGTCTTGAGGTAACCCTCGACTCTGCTCTCTATAGCCACATATCCAAGCCATTTTCACCTCCTTAATGAATATATGAACTCTAATATTGCAATAAACATTAAAAATGCAAGGTACTTAGAGGTTTTTGATTCAACCATGTCAAGGTGTAACTAAATATACATGGTCTCTATTAGGGCCGCTTTACACGTCGTGATATCGCAACGCAACATCGATTAAAGTCACATGGTGTGGCCGTTGCAGTTAATATAATTTGTGCGTTGTCGTGTAAATGGGCAATGCAACGGAAAACAACCTAACTACGATACTGCATGAAGATTGTGCAAGTCCTTCAACCGTACGATATTGTATATGCGATGTGTCATGATCGTGCTGTGTGACAGCGCAACTACGATTTGGAGTGCAACTTCCCCTATTCACTCCAATGTTAAATAGTCGTTCCCTGGGTTGCTCATACACAGAATGGGGAAAGGGGCGTACACCATCGTAGTTGCATTGCCTGCCGATATCTCCCTGTGTGACATCTCCTATGCGATCTTGGACAAGTGCCAAAAACGTGCGCGCTCCCGTGAAATTGTATGCAATATCAGAACGATATTGCGACGTGTAAAGCGGCCATTAGAGACATGGTTGGACGGCTGTTGCACTTTTTGATCCAAAACGCTAAGTACCTTACGTTTTTAATGTTTACAGCAATATTGGAGTTCATGTATTCATTAATTACAGTGTACTGCAGCACCGTCTATGTATGTCATTTATAGATACCAGCATCGCCAAGTATGATGCACCTTTTTTTTTTCGCGTCTGCAATTGCCGGATCACGGCAATGCCGCACTTGCCGCAAGCCCCATAGAGAATACTTGGGGCTTGCCCCAAGTGTAACGCAAGTACAGCCATTAGGCGGGAAATGCAGCAGATGCAGTTTTCTGTCCGAATCTGGACAGAAACGCTAGTGTGCAAGGGGCCTTATTCTAATCATGAGATTTTTAGAAATTTCAAACATGTAAAACCCACATTTCTTCTGGTCACCTTCCACAACCGTATAGGAGGTTGCCTCTCCACGCCCTAAGGGTTCTGATACACAATACAATATTGCATGCAATTTCACTGGCAATTTGCTGGTTGCAGTGAAATCATGGACACATTGTTCTATTTTGTTGCCATGTACAAATGTAACAATGTGTCCATGATTTCACTGCAACCAGCAAATTGCCAATGAAATTGCATGCAATATTGCGTCGTGTAACAGTACCCTAATAGGGACAGGAAGAACAAGGGAGGTTAAAATGAGCCCACCAACCTCCCATTAGTCAGTGTCTTTCCTGTCTCCATGGGTCATGGAGAGGTTTTTTCTGTGCTGTGTGGCCAGTGACTGTGCATCCCATTTTGTTTTTCTTCAGCCGGGCAGCATTTGTTGTGCGCTCCGCTCTCCTCCTGCTGTTCCTGACTGAGTGGTGGGACCATTCCCTGGCCCTCCGGCGTCTCCTTTGGGGCAATGCGGGTCAGGGAACCCTAACTCACAGCCTCTCTGAGCCCGCCGGCTTCCTCCTGCTCATGCGCTATTCCGCTCGACCTGGATGTGACGTCAGTGGGCGGAACTTCGGGGTCATGTGTTTCTACTGTATATAAAGCGCAGCGCTTCTGGGTTCTGGCCTCCGTGTCCCGGCAGGGACAGCATGCAGGACATGCCCACCATCTATGTGGCCTGTCTGGGACCGTGAGTGGGAGGGGTCACACACCTGGGGCTGAGGGTCTGGCTTGTTACATATAAGTCCGCCTTGAAGACATCAGAGGTAAGCTCACAATCCCTGGAGAGGATGACTGATTTGTCTTCCCCTGCATCTGCAGAGCCTAGCGCTGCCCCAGTCATAGTGAGTCTGGAGGGTGGGGATGTCCTATGCCTGATAGTCACAGGCAGTTATTGATGGCACCATTGTAAATTTTTTTTTTTTTTTAAGGGAGACAAGGCTGCCATTAAGAAATCCACTGGGAAGGCCTCTAAATGTCCCGTTTGTTTAAAGAAACTCTCTCCAGTAAGGGATAAGAAACTCTGTCAGGGGTGCACAGCCAAGATTGTCAGGGCTGAACACCCTTCCCTTGTGGATGAACTATGCTCTATGGTGAAGCAGGAGATCAAGGCCTCTTTAGCCTCCATAGCACCTGCCACCCCTGTACCTGGGCCTCCTTCCCCTAAGAAGCGGAAGCGCCAGGCAGACCCTTCAGACTCTGAAGATCAAGCAATTGATTCAGACTATGGGCACTATGGGCCTAGGAGAGGTGCTAGTCCTTCATACGGTCCAGGATGAGATGTTTGTGGGACCGAGGTTAGAAAAACAAGTCATATGCGTCTGCGGAGTCGGTTCACATGGTTGCAAGAACTTCAGTGTTATCCAACTCTGCCAGACATGCCCTTTGGTTGAAGACATGGAGTGGGGATGCCACTTCTAAGATGAGGCTTTGCTCCATTCCCTTTAAAGGAGAGTTGGTCTTTGGACTAGCTCTTGATGATATATTACAAAAGGCAGCAGACAAAAAAGCCGTATCGGACCAAAAACCTACCAAAAACGTTTTTTTTCGTCCCTCACAGACACAGGCCTCCCAGGCCAAGAGCAAGGTAAAGACAGGTAGGTGGAGCTATCCAAAGGGCAAGAGAAAGAACATCCTTGTCCCTTCCTAGCAGCAGCTGACTTGGTTCTGGTGGGGGAGGGGAGGCTCTCGAATTCTGTATCCCAGCTGGAACATCACCAGCTGCCAGTGGGTGCTCAAAGTCATCTCAAGAGGGCCTGCTCATAGAATTCAAGTTCCTTCCTCTGCCAGGTCTTCGGGTCACTGCCCTGCCTTCCCAGGGAGCCCAGGACATCCTGTATACCAAATTACAGGAGCTGTTGCATTCAAAGGTAATTTCCCTTGTGCCGAAAGAAGAACAGGGAGACGGTCATTACTCCTGACTATTCTTGGTCAAAAGGCTATTGGGAGACACTCGGGTCATTATCAACCTGAAGCGACCTTACCAATATGTCATATACTGAAGGTTCAAGATGGAATCAATAAAATCTGCTGATCCATTGATAGGATGTAATTACCAGATGGCCACTATAGACTTAAAAGATGCCTACTTCCATGTGCCCATCCATCATCAGCACAGGAAATTCCTTATGATTTACAATTTATCACAACAGCACAGTCCACCACTATCAGTTCAATGTGCTCCCTTTCAGAATCTCCTCTGCTCCAAGGGTGTTCTCAAAAATTGTCAGAGTTGGTTGCCTTCTTAAGAACACAAGGCATCTGCTTAGTACCATATTTGGACAACCTCCTTCTCATCGCTCTTTCGGCTCAGACTCTCATAAACCATGTGGAAGTCTCACTGAACACCCTTCTGTCCTTTGGGCTGGATTCCAAAATCTAAAAAAAAATCTCAGCTCCAACCATCCTCTATAAGGAGGTTCCTGGGGGTGATGTTGGACTCGGATATACAAATGTCTTTCCTCCCAGAGGATCACTAAATGTCACTAATTTCAAAGATCTCAACACTACGGTTGCAGAGGACTCCCACCCTTCGCACAGCTATATCCGCCCTGGATTCAATGACATCCTGCATATTGTCGGTGTTGTGGGCCCAGGCTCACTCCCGCTGTCTCCAGGATCATACCCTGTCACACTGGAACAGGCATCCTACTTCCCTAAATAAGAGATTTCATCAAGCCAAATAACCTCTTCACTTCTGTAGTGGTTAGAGGCCAACAATCTCCACAGGGGAGTCACCTAGTCTCAGATGCCTCTTGTTACGCTGACTACAGATGCCAGCAAAAGGAGCTGGGGTGCCATGGTGTCCCGAACCCCGATCCAGGGTGTCTGGAGTCAGTCAACTCCAAGTCTTCCAACAACAGGGAGTTGAAGGCGGTAGAAGAAGCCCTCCAGACGGCTCAGAATCTGGTCAAGAACTCGCATGTGCTTGTTTATTCAGAAAATGTCACTACGGTGGCACATCTCCGTCATCAAGGCAGTATGAGTCCCACCAACTTGAAGCCCATCTTAAGTTGGATCTTCCATTTGGCTGAACGGTTCCTCTTATCCCTGTTTGCAGTCCACTTGAAGGGGACTTCAAATCTACAAGCCGATTTCGCCAGTATGTCCACCCAGGGGAGTGGAGCCTGGACCAAGCGGTCTTCTGCACACTGGTGGCAAGATAGGTCGATCTCCGGAGGAACCCATTTGCCTCCGACCACAACAGGAAGGTCAGAACACATTTCTCCCTGAATCCAAGGGACAACTCGGTAGGGGTGGACGTGTTCTCCCACACCTGGAGATTTCCTCTGGCCAACGCCTTCCCACCAATTCCTCTTCTGGCAAAGACACTGAAAAAGATAAGAGAAGACAGCGTTCCAACCATCCTTGTTGTTCTATTATGGCCAAAGAGGAATTGGTACAACTTGATTATGGCTCTCAAAGCCGACAGCCCAGTCCCTCCAAGTCCAGACCCAAGTCTACTATCTCAAGGTCCCCTGTTCCATCCAGATCCTCAGAAACTCAGGTTTGCTGCCTGGCTTCTGAAGCCCAAATACTGAAGGCCCAGGGCCTTTCTGAGAAGGTTATTACAACCGTACGAAAAAGTTGGAAGCCAATTACCAACTCCATTCACAATAAAATATGGAAGAGATTCTCCTGGTGCAGCCCCAATCCACTTGACCCATTTCAACCTAATATATCTCAGATTCTGGACTTCTTACAGAAGAAGCTGGATATGGGCCTCAAACATAGTACCCTGAAAGTTCAGGTCTCAGCCATTAGTTCAGTTTTTAATGTGGATCTAGCCAACCACTGCCGGATGAAACGTTTCATGGTGTTGGCTACTAGACTTTGCCCAAAACAGCGTGTTATTACACCCTCCTGGTACTTGAATGTGGTCCTTACTGGGCTCCCACGTTCTCCTTATGAGCCCCTCTCATCTTGTAGCATACGGTCTTTTTCTTGTTGCATTTCTTGTTGCTATCACGTCTGCGAGAAAAATTGGAGAGCTGCAAACCCCAGGGAGCCCTATTTGACAGTCTATGATGACAGTTTAGTTCTTCATCTGGATCCTTCTTTTCTTCTCAAAGTAGTTTCCGATTTTCATCCCTCTTAATCTATTGTCTTGCCTTCCTTCTGTCAAAATCAAAAAACACATAAGGAAGAAGAATTTCACTCTCTAGACAGTGCAAAACTATTTTGCAGACATCTATACCTGACTGCACCTTGGAGGAACGATCACAATCTGTTCATCCAACCATTTAGACTTTAAGAAAACTGGCTAAAAGCACAATTGCTAATTGGCTAAAGAAAGCCATCACTGAAGCCTACCTCTGTCAGAACCTGACACCTCCATCAGGCTTCACGGCCCATTCAACCAGATCCACTTCGGTCTCCTGGGCTGACCGAGCAGGTGCTTCACCTGAGCAGATCTGCAAGGCAGCTACATGGTTATCTCTGTATACTTTCATTAAACACTATAGATTAGATCTAGTGTCCAACAGGGATTTAGATTTTGGCAGGAAAGTTTTGCAGGTTGTAGTTTCGCCCCCCCCGTAGCTGATATAATTCATTGGAATTCCCCTATGCTGTTGTGGAAGGTGACTAGAGATAAAATAATTCTGCCCGTTAATTCGGTTTCTAGGAACCTTCCACGACAGCTTATTTCCCTCCCTATATTCCTCGATACTTCCTGTAATTTTGTTAAGGTAACTGGTACTATGGGTTCATTGGCTAATGGGATGTGGGAGGGTCCTTTTAACCTTCTCTTGTGCTTCCTGTCCCTATTAGGGCGTGGAGAGGCAGCCTCCTATGCTGTTGTGGAAGGTTCCTAGAAACCGAATTAACGGTAAGGATTATTTATTTATTTATATAACTCTGATCTTTTTTTATTTGAGCTTTCATAAGATAAGTAGAAGTAAACTCTTTTTTCCGAGCTCTTACCTTGGGCTTAGATCTGGTGGCCGGGTACATGGCATGAGGGGTATTTGCAGTTCGGTAGCACCCCTCTTTCGAGGTGTGTGGCTGGGTGTCACTTCCTGAGACCTACTTTCAGTACTGTAATTTGAAAACCGAGATGGAGAGAATCGAAGTCGGGGAGATGACTTTGGGGTAAGCAGAGAAGCACTTAGATTCGATGACACATCTTTTGGTAGATCTTTCATTGGATATTGCTGCATATGGATTTCACTCTAGAACATAGAGCACCAGAAAGACGTTACTATATAGTGTTACAGGAGGTTCGTATTTAAAGGGGTTGTCCATTATCAGACAAAATTGAAGCAAAGGCTGACAATACTCTAACACAGACATGTCTGGACAGCTCACAAATCCTTTTAAAAAAAACTAATTTTAGAAACTGTAGGCTCTTTCACATTCTCCTCTTTTGCTTAATCTCTCTCTTAGGCCATGTGCACAGGTTGAGTATTTGATTAGTTTTTTACTTAAGTATTAGTAAGCTAAAGCCAAAAGTTTTGTCTTACATATACTGAGGTAAAATACTCATCAAATACTCAACATGTACACATGGCCTTATGTTCCTCAAATACTCACTTTTCACTGCTTTTTCCTGCAATAGCGTTTCACTGATCTTTGTTTACCAGGATCTTTCAACCTCTAATTACTGCTGCCTGTCACTGGCCACCATCATAGAAGTGGGGTTACTCTTTAAGATGTAACCGTTTGGCAATGTAAAGAATGTTTTTATTTTAATGCATTTGGTTGTATTGCTGGCTGGTATTACTTACCTCCGGCTTACATCTGCTGCCTCCCAAGTTATAACTGAGCTGTTGTGTGATCTGACTTGTGAATTTATATGCATATTCTGGATAAAGTGATAGAGTATCACGAAGTCCCTTCAGACTGATCCCCTGAAGATCACAATATGTTAATCCTTTGACATCTGCATTTGCTTTAATCACGGAGTCCTCAAAAGAAACCTCACATCCAATCAGGTCACCTTTGCCTACAATTGGAGATATATTCAACCATAACCATTATTGTTACAATGCCTCAAATATCTTTAATATACAATTAAAGGCCTCATCTATACCACAAGTCTTAAACATTGTTGCCAAAAGAGTTCCCCCCAATCCGGAAATATTGCTCCTTACCCTCATGCGTATTTTATTGCAAAGGGTAAAGCCACACTAGAATAAGGCAACTGATGCGAGAGCATTGACTGCGCTATATTAATGACACTCGGCAGAGGCTCTGCTCTGAGTGCAACAGTGTCATGCGACTGTGTTCCGATCCAGTGATCAGATCACAGCTGCGGAGGAGAGGGAGAGATTAATCCCCATATCTCCTCCTTCACCAGCCTTTTCATATACAGTTGTGCTCAAAAGTTTACATACCCCGGCAGATTTTTTGCTTTCTTGGCCTTTTTTCAGAGAATATGAATAACACAAACTTTTTTTCCACTTTTGTTAGTGGTTAAATGAAGCCATTTATTGTCAAACTTCTGTGTTTTCTCTTTTTAAATCATAATGACAACCACAAACTTCCAAATGCCCCTGATCAAAAGATCACATACCCTGGTGATTTTGGCCTGATAACATGCACTGAAGTTGACACAAATGGGTTTGAATGGCTAATAGAGGTAAATCGTCACCTGTGATCTGTTTGCTGGTAACCAGGGTGTCGGCATAAAAGCTGAGTGAGTTTCTGGGATCCAGATAGACTCTTGAACCTTTCATCCAGCCACTCACATTTCTGGATTGTGAATCATAGGGAAAGCAAAAGAATTGTCAAAGATAGTTGATCTATATAAATAGGAAAGGGATACCAAAAGATATCCATGGAATTTATAATGCCAGTCAGCAGTGTTCAAACTGTGACTAACAAATGGAGAATCAGGGGCTCTGTAAAAATCAAACCACTATCAGGTAGACCAACAAAAAATTCAACCCACAACTGCCAGAAAGATTGCTTGGGATGCAAAGAAAAACCACAAATAATATCAACTGAAATACAGGACTCACTGAAAACCAGCGGAGTGGCTGTTTCAAAATGCACACTAAGGAGGCACTTGAAGAAAAATGGGCTGCATGGTTGAGTCAGGAGGAGAAGGCCATTACTGCGCAAATGCCACAAAGTATCTCGCCTACAATACACCAAACAGCAAAGAGACAAGCCTCCAAATTTCTGGAACAAGGTAATTTGGAGTGATGAGACCAAAATCGAATTTTTTGGCCACAACCATGCACGTTGCATTCGGAGAGGTGTCAACAAGGCCTATGATGAAAGGAACACCATTCCTACTGTACAGCACGGAAGAGGATCACTGATGATTTGAGGATGTGTGAGCTACAAAGGCACAGGAAATGAGGTCAAAGTTGAAGGAAAGGTGAATGCAGCATGTTAACGGCAAATACTGGAGGCAAATTTGCACCCATCAGCCTGGAAGCTGCGCATGGGACGTACTTGGATGTTCCATCGCTACAACAATCCAAAACACAAGGCTAAGTCCACCTGTCATTGGATATAGCAGAAAAAATTGAAAATTCTGGAGTGGCCAGCTCAATCTCCTGACCTTAATATCATTGAGCCTCTCTGGGAAGAACTCACACGCATGCAATAAAGCCCAGGAATTTACAGGAACTGGAGGCTTTTTTGCCAAAAAGAATGGGCAGCTTTACCATCTGAGAAAATAAAAAGCCTCATCCACAACTACCATAAAAGACTTCAAGCTGTAACTGATGTTAGAGGGGGCAATACACTGTATTAAGAACTGGGGTATGTGAACTTTTGATCAGGGTCATATGGATGTTTTTGGTTGTCATTATGATTTAAAAAGAGAAAAAATAGTAGTTTGACAATAAATGGCTTCACCCAACCCCTCACCAGGAGTGGAAAAAAAAGTTTGTGTTATCATTCATGTTCTCTGAAAAAGGCCAAGAATGCAAAAAATCTGCCAGTGTAGGTAAGCTTTTGAGCACAACTGTATCGCATTGCACTTGCATATGTGTCAGTGCAGTGCAATATTTCACTCGCACCCATAGACATATATGGGTGCTAGTGATCCGAGACTCGCATACAATTGTAGCATTCTGCCATTTTTTTCTTGGTCCGTGCAGGGCAGAGGAAAATCTCGCAGGTCAAAGCTGCCTGATTGACTAATGTTGGCCCAAGTGCAATGCGAGATAATCTCACGTTGCCCTCGCACAAACATTAGCCAGTCAGGCAGCTCTGACCTGCAAGGTTGACGCCAGTGTTACTCTACCCAAAGACTGAAATCCTTGATGATATTGTGAGTATAAATTGACATGCTGTGTGTAAATGAGATTTATTCAGATAAAGTAGTTGGCAGCAAATTATCCAAATACATAAGCGAATTTTTTATTTATTTATTTTTTTTTTATTTCAACCCTTGAAATGCGTAAGTCTGCATTTATTTTTGCATGTTCAGTACCCAATAAAGTAATGATTTTAAGAAGCACTTCCTCTTGAAAATATTTGGAGCTGGATATCCCACCATTTTTACCCTTAAGGTACCGTCACACACAGAGATTGCTTGCAATTCACTGGTTGCAGTGAAATCATGGACACATTATTCCATTCGTACACGATAACAAAATGGAACAATGTGTCCATGATTTCACTGCAACCAGTGAATTGCAAGCAATCTCTGTGTGTAACGGTACCTTTAGTCTACCTGTATAATCCACATTTAGAGACCTGTATTTAAAGGGAGAGAAAAAACATTTTAGTACAGTTACTGCACTCCTACATGATGAAGCAGAGCTGTACACTGCAGTTCTAGGATGCATAGATTGCTTGTAAATCAATAAAATCATACCTGCTCTTTTGCTCTCACATCCCCCCTTAGGGGTCCGAGAACTTTAGCCTCATACTGTTGCTGAGAGCAGGAGGTGTGTCAGGGGAATGGATGTTGGGAGCTGCAGGATCATATTACATTCCAGCCTCCTCACACTTCTGTATGGGGAGGGGGCGTGGCAGTGGGCAAGGCTGTCGGCCCCATGGTCACACTACAATCCTGTCCCTTATATGCCATCCTTTGTAATGTAACAGGGCAGTTCTGGCTTCAAACAGTATTCATGTCACCAAGCAGATATAAATACACGCTGTGATCCTCTGCTGTACAATGATATGATGGTGCATAATGTGTGTGTCATGTTTGAGGCTAGGAGAACAGACAGAGCACTGCATTCATCGATTCAGCACTGCCATGGTCTCTCCTCCCCCATAGCAGTTGGTAGATTCTTGTCCCCTGAAACTGTAGTACTATGGATATGGATTTTTTTTCCTTGCAGATATGAACCTACAAAGCAGTTTTTCAGATCTGCAGGAAGACAACTCTTGCATATTTATTTTTGCATTCTTCTCAGCATTCATGCTGCGTTTATTTGCAGTGTTTTTGGGTGCACATTATATGTGTGCTTTCCTTACAGTACTACCCATACAGAAGTGTGAGGGGAATGTAGGATGATCCTGCAGCTCCCAGCATCTATGCCCCTGACACACCTCCTGCTCTCTGCAACAGCAAGAAGCTGAAATTGTATGTGTCCGAAGGGAGGGGTGAGAGCAGAGAAGCAGAAATGATTTTATTGATTTATAAGTGATCTATAGATCCTAGAACTGTAGTGCCCAGCTCTGCTTCATCATGTAGCAGGACTGGGACTGTACTTACGCTTTCTCTCCCCAGAGTTCCCCTTAAAAAAATATCCCTTACTTGTGAAGCACTGCTTTAGAAAAATGTAAAAAAAAGTTCTGAATTCTAAGGGATAAGGTAGGTCCGAACATATTATTGGTTTAACGGGTGTCCAAAAGGTAAAGTGGCCCATTTCCACATCCAAAGCAGCTTCTGTCACAGACACATAAATGAGCGCATGTAGTGTTCTTGCACAGAGGACCTATTGAGTTTGTGTCCATCACTGATACCAGGTTTGAATAATTTACTCAGATATCTGTATAAATGTTTTGTTTACATACAATATTTAAAATATGAAAAATATGAAAAAATAAAATTATCATATACATCAGTGGTCTCCAATCTTTTTTACCTTGGGAGCCACATGCAGCTCTGAGAGATGGTCATGAACCACTTTGTATATTAGAACTAGGAGCATAACGATCTCAGTCACAGAGGTCACGACAAGGCCCAGGGGTGGAGTGAAGGGGGCCCATCGAAGTCAGAATCTATTTCAGATGGATGTCCGTTAGAGGAAAGATGAAATGCATTGTGGCAGAGTGACCTGTTGGGTCCCCACACTCCAATACATGTCGCTGCCCAAACAGGCAGCTAACTTTGGTGCACCAGTCATTAACGTTGTATGGCAGCGACAGCATGTGTTGCTTTAGCAGGCATATTGATGTCCACTGTGGCCAGTGCATGATGATGATGAGGATTATGGCGACATGGTAGCAAAGGAAGGTAAGTTAAATTGTTTTTTTGTTTATTTATGCGTCAAGGCAACTCTCTGCCTTGAAGAAACACTAAAAGAAATCTTGAAAAAATACGCTAGCCAGTAACGGTTACTTTTGTAGACCACGCAGTGGAAAAATGATGGTTTCATTCAATTCTGAGGAAAAATTATGGAATCGCCCTGTAAATTTTCATTTCCAAAATTAACACCTGCATCAAATAAGATCTGCTCGTTATTCTGCATCTAAAAAGGAGTGATCACACCTTGGAGAGCTGTTGTACCAAGTGGACTGACATGAATCATGGCTGCAACACGAGAGATGTCAATTGAAACAAAGGAGAGGTTTATCAAACTCTTAAAAGAGGGTAAATCAACATGCAATATTGCAAAAGATGTTGGTTGTTCAGTCATCTGTGCCTAAAATCTGTTCAAAATACAAACATGGGAAGGTTGTTAAAGGGAAACATACTGGTAGACCAAGGAAGACATCAAAGCGTCAAGACCGGAAACTTAAAGCAATATGTCTCCAAAACAGGAAATGCACAACAAAACAAATGAGGAACGAATGGTAAGAAACTGAAGTCAATGTCTGTGACCGAACTGTAAGAAACTGTCTAATGGAAATGGGATTTACATACAGAAAAGCTAAGCAAAAGCCATTATTAACGCCTAAACAGAAAAAAACAAGGTTACATTGGGCTAAGGAAAAGCAATCGTGGACTGTGGATGACTGGATGAAAGTCATTCAGTGATGAATCGCAAATCTACATTCGGCAAGGTGAGGATGCTGGAACTTTTGTTCCTGCGAATAGTCTGGATCTCAATCCAATTGAAAATCTTTGGTGGAAGTTGAAGGAAATGGTCCATGACAAGGCTCCAACTTGCAAAGCTTATCTAGCAACAGCAATCAGAGAATGATGGAGCCAGATTGATGATATGTACTGTTTGTCTCCTTAAGTCCATTCCTCAGAGACTGCAAGCTATTATAAAAGCCAGAGGTGGTGCAACAATATTTTGTAATGTATTTGAGTGTTATTTTGTTTGTTTGTCATGATTCTATAATTTTTTTCCCCCTGCTTGATCTACAAAAGTAACAGTTCAGGTACCGTCACACGCTGCAATATCGCCTGGCGATATGTGGCGATCTAACGTGCGCGCTCACATTTTTCGTGGTCACCTCAGATCGCCGATGGCGGCATCACGCGCCGCAATTTCGCCCTGAAGCTAAGGCGATGTGTCTCTCCGGAAATCACCTCACCTACAGCGGAACCAATCTTGCCTCATTCCATCGCTGCTTCACACGCCGCAATCTCAAAGGCGATGTGGGCGTATGTTCAGTGCGGCGAGGAGATAGGCGTGCCACAGTGGTTTACACTGCACCCCATACACGCTCATTGGACAACGCAACAGTGTTACGATTGGTCACCCTGCTCTGGAAGGCTGGCTAATACTTTACGCCATTGTCTATCGGAGTTTGCACTGAGTTTGCGGACTGTTGTGTAGCTGAAGATGTGTGTGGTGCTGAACGGACAGCTCTTCAAATATGGCGCGGTGTCAACTGACAGCCAATGGGAACACAGTAGCCCACACCAATCATCTCAGACGGGGCGCGGACTACAGCACGCTGACGCACGCCTACGGGAAATCTGAATCAACGCTGTTCCCATCACTATCGCCCTATCACACTCCAGAACATGGAAATATCGCCTTAACGATTGCGGCTGATTATTGGGCACTGTTCAGGACTGTGAGGCAATTTCACGGCGATTGCTCCAGGGCGACATATCGCCTTTATGATCTCCAGGCGATATTGCGGCGTGTGACGGTACCTTTACTGGCTAGCACATTTTTTTGTGAAGATTTCTTTTAGTATTTCTTCAAGGCAGAGAGTTGCCATTTGAAATGACTTTAGTTTTGTGCCTGTCTGTGATCTGCTTTTTTTTTCTACAAGATTAAACAACTGAATGGACATCTTCCGAGTCAGGCGATTCTGTAATTTTTGCCAGGGGTTATACATGCAGATTGCAGTAAACGATGTGCACTGAGCAATCTGCAATTTTTCATTTCACATTGTCTGCCATTGTTCTTGACAGCGCAGTCTTGTTTACAGAGGGCGATGCACTTTAAGGTACCTTTACACGCCGCTACAGAAGGTTAGAAACAACCGGGTGTCGGACACAATTGTATCTTGCACCGTCAAAACACCGCGAGGTAGCGGCGTGTAAATCAGGTTGTTGTCACCGGTCACTGTCGACACCTGTTTTTCAGCAGTGCTCAAAAACAAGTTGGTTTCAACCCAATGGTAGCGGCGTGTAATCGAGGAACAGGAAGGTTTTTTCGCCACCTAGTGAACTCCCTGGGACGTGAAACAGCCTCCGGGATACCGCCCTCCTTCAGCGATCATTGGTGGAAGCTCCTGCGTTACGACTGGTTGTCTCTGCATAGGGTGGCATATTTAAAGAGCTGACCAGTCACACTACACAATTGCAATAGCATCATGAATTAGCCAGCCTTCCTGCGCTTGCTGGCCAATCATGATGCTATTGCTTTGTCCAAATACCGTACGAGCGTCTCGTAATCCACAACTCTGGCACGCCTATGTGTTGTCCCTGCTGCCCCAGGTCCTCTCATATTACCTTCTGTAGCGGCGTGTAAATGAGGGAAGGTGCTCTACAGAAGATAACCTGCGGCACCCGTCGGTGCCTCACGCGATAGAAAAAACCTTCTGTACAGCCCCTTGTAGCGGCGTGTAAAGGCGGTATCAGGTACCGTTAGGAACCGTTGAAACGTGCTCGTGCACGTGAGACACCCGGTTGTTTCTAACCTTCTGTAGCGGCGTGTAAAGGTACCTTTAGAGAATGATGATCTTTTCAACTGCTCAAAAGATCATTTCACCTGATGAGGAACCATATTGCTCATTCAATATAATCAGCAGCCTGTTAACGCGTGAAGAATATATCTTAAGAACACTTGTTTGTTCAATGATTATCTTTCAGTGTAAATGCGGCTTTATTTGCATAGCAATGAGGGGAGTAATATTTTTATTTGCAGAAGAAACAGACTTATTATATAAAGCGCCGTCCCTTAGTACATAGAGTGGGTATGGAAAGTATTCAGACCTATTTCAATTTTTCACTCTGTTTCATTGCAGCTATTTGGTAAATTCAAAAAAGTTCATTTTTTTTTCTCATTAATGTACACACTGCACCCCATCTTGACTGAAAAAAAATGTAGATATTTGTGCAAATTTATTAAAAAAGAATAACTAATACATCACATGGTCATAAGTATTCAGACCCTTTGCTCAGTCACTCATATTTAAGTCACATGCTGTCTATTTCCTTGTGATCCTTCTTGAGATGGTTCTACTCCTTCATTGGAGTCCAGCTGTGTTTAATAAAAACTGATAGTAAAGATAGAAAGATACAGGGAAGTGCTCCCTTTGAGAAATGTCCAGTGGACTAGTGGTGAAGGGGGATTTGCCTCTCGAGGTTGCGCACTCCTGCACAACCTCGGTGAAGTGTGTTGTGGCGTGGAGACCACTGTCTCTTCGGCTCCACTCCCCGGCCATTCTTCCTGGTTACGTGGGACCGCTGTCCGGTCATGTGATGTGCACTTCACCGGAAACCACTTCAATTCAGGTCCTTTACTTTGATACAGCGTATGTGGCTCCCGGAAGCTCCAGCCACAAACCCCGGAGAGTTGTAACAATGTTTGAGGAGAAAAGTGTAGTCAATGTCGGAGCGCTGCGGCACACAAAACGGGGGATGATTAGAGTGGTTTAAAAAAACCTCTTTATGTTGTACCACGATGCGTTTCAACAGCGGTTCGCTGTCTTCATCAGGTGATGGCAGAAGTTTGGGACCACCAGAAGTCTTCATAAACCTGGCCATCCAGCCAAACTGAGCAGTGGTGAGCGAGGTAAAGAAGAACCCCAAGATCACTGTGGCTGAGCTCCAGAGATGCAGTAAAGAGATGGGAGAAAGTTCCACAAAGTCAAATATCACTGCAGCCCTCCACCAGTTGGGCCTTTATGGCAGAGTGGCCTGACGGAAGCCTCTCCTCAGTGCAAGACATATGAAAGCCTGCATAGTTTGCTAAAAAGCACATGAAGGACACCAAGAAAAGCAGGCACTGCTCATCACCTGTCCAGTACAATTGGTGAACAGTGAACCATGGAGGTGGCAGCATCATGCTATGGGGGTGCTTTTCAGCTGCAGGGACAGGATGATTGGTTGCAATAGAAGGAAACATGAATGCGGCCAAGTACAGAGATATCCTGGATGAAAACCTCTTCCAGAGTGCTGTGGACCTCAGACTTGGCCGAAGGTTCACCTTACAACAAGACAATGACCCTAAGCACACAGCCAAAATAACAAACGAGAGGCTTCTGGACAACTCTGTGACCATTCTTCACTGGCCGAGCCAGAGCCCTGACCTAAACCCAATTGAGCATCTCTGGAGAGACCTGAAAATAGCTGTCCACCAATGTTCACCATCCAACCTGATAGAACCGGATAGGATTTGCAAGGAAGAATGGCAGAGGATCCCCAAATCCAGGTGTGAAAAACTTGTTCCATCACTCCCAAAAAGAACTTGTGGCTGTTCTAGCTCAAAAGGTGCTTCTACTCAATACTGAGTGTCTGTCTTAATACTTATGACCATGTGATATTTCAATTTTTCTTTTTTAATAAATTTGCACAAATATTTACATTTGTTTTTTGTCAGTCAAGATGGGGTGCAGAGTGTACATTATTGAGAAAAAAATGAACTTTTTTGAATTTACCAAATGGCTGCAATGAAACAAAGAATGAAAAATGTAAAGGGGTCTGAATACTTTCCGTACCCACTGTAGTCTTCTCATGTTATGTTCCTTGCTGTACATAGGTGAAAACGTTTCCCTTATTCCATAGCATCCCTTCTTGTTATGTATAGTGCTATCCTTTTTTATATAGTACCCCCTTTTGTTATGTATAGCACTGTAGGTAAGGTATGACACATCAGGTGTTGGTGAGCTCTCTCTACCTATAGTAATAATGTCCTCTAATTCTGACACCCATAAGTAAATAAATTCCTTCAATTCGGGCCCCATAAGTTGATAATGTCCTCCAAATCTGTCCTCCCAATAAAGTAATAATGTTTATTAATTCTAGCCTCGATGTAGTACAATATCCTCCAATTCTATCCCCAATATAGTAACATTGTTCTCCAATTCTAACCCCCATATGTTAATTATGTGCTCCAATTCTGAGCCCCATACATTCTTTCCAATTCTACTATTGCATCTTCTATGTGGACCCCATTGTGACCCCAAAGAGCTCCACTATTATTAAAAAAAACAACCTAATCTCTCTGCTGTCCCTGCTCCCACGCTGAGGGGCACTGTCTGTTTCCTTTATATCCTGGATGGTTCCCTGTACTGTCTTTACAGCTGCAACCCTATCAGAGAAAGGGCACGCCAGTGTAATTTTTTAATGACGCCACGTCGGTGTCAGCTCACAAGCCACGCCTGCTATGTTGACGTTATGCAGGAGTGCACTCTACAGCTGCAATCCTATCATAGGCCGCAAGAAGAGTGTTTGTGGGGTAGGGATTGATTAGTTGCTTTTCAGATGTACTGTCTCCGAAGTCTCCCATCACCCACAGGGCTCGGTCATAGTCACATCCACTGTGACCATAATTATTACCCCCCCTGATATGCCGTTTTTTGTTCCTGTGTTATTAAATTACATTAGTTGTTATCTGTCCCTACTTGTACATGTACAAACTGCTTAGTAACCTAATTGTTTTACTTATATTTCGTGTGAAGATAAGTGAAAAATTATGGCTAAAGCCCCCGTCACACATAAAGAGATAGTTAGCGAGATCATTGTAACGTCACAGGTTTTGTGACGTAACAGCTATCTCGCTAACAATCTCGCTAAGTGTGACACTAAAGGCCCAGTCACACATAATGACCGCTCCAGCGATCCCGACAGCGATAACGACCTGCCGGGATCGCTGGAGCGTCGTTACCTGATCGCTGGGGAGCTGTCATACAGGCAGATCTCCCCAGCGATCAGGGCCATGGGAGCCACCTCCCACATCGCTGAAGACAATGACGCTGGTGGTAACTATGATAAACAGCGGGTATCTAGGTAGCGCGCGCTGCCTGGATACCCGCTGTTTATCATAGTTACCAGTGTCCTCCCTGCTTACAGGCAGTGCTAAGCAGGGAGGACACTGGTAACCATGGTAAACACCGGGTATCTAGCCAGCGCGTGCTGCCTAGATACCCGGTGTTTACCATGGTTACCAGCCAGTGAGGTCACTGATCGCTGGTTTCTCGCTGTCACACGTAGTGATGCATGCTGACCAGCGGGTAATCAAATTGCAGCAGTGCACTGCCTAGATACCCGCTGTTTATCATAGTTACCAGCAATGTGGAGGTGGCTCCCTGGTCGCTGGTGAGATTTGCCTGTTTGACAGCTCCCCAGCAACCAGGTAGCGACGCACCAACGATTCCTACAGGGTCGTTATCGTTGTCAGGATCGCTGGTGCGTCGTGTGTGACGGAAGCTTAAGTCTTGTATAGAATGCAAGAAACTAAAACATACACCTTAATTTACACAAAAATGGTAAGTCATAAGTTGCAGGGGTGCTACTTGAGCCCACAGGCAGCCATTCTCCATAGAAACACATCTTAAACAGGACATGGTACGGGGCGTGTCTGGGATGCAGAGCTGAGCGGCCACACAGAGACTGAGCTCCCACCAGCATCCAGCATTCACCGACACTAGCGGCAATAATTCTTACCGGCAGTGCCTCAAGATGGATCCTCGGAGAGCCAAGTCGGCCCAGGTTCCACCGGTTCCGCCACCAGACCAGAGAACGGTCCTGGAGGCTTCAGAGCCCGGGATCATGTTATGCAGCAGGAGCTGGCACCATCTTTGTAAGAGCTCATGGAGGAAGAGGATCCACCGGCTCCAGGCAGCACAGACTCTGCGAACATGGAGGTAGGAGACACCCTATCAGAGCGGGAGGAGGAGGGGACCTTAGTAATCCCATAAACAACGGAGTCCCGGCGGTGTCAGGCCCCCTCCCCCCTGAGTCCCTACATCCTCAGCGTACCATCCAGCATGGGGCCCTTGTGGAAGATGACCCTGAGGTCCTGTCCCGCATCCAAGCTCCAGGAGAGAATACCCTGTGGCCGCACGGGTCGGGGAGCACAGGGTATCGGGACCCCCACAGACCCTCCATATGGCTGCACCCTGCTGGGAGGAGGGATCCAGCTCGTCATCCCTGACACACCATTATGGAGGTAAATCTCCTCTGACTGCCGCTGGGGGGAAGAGCTGAAGGACTCCTCTCTGGTGACCCCTACTAACTGGAAAGACATGTTAGCTCTAATACCCACTAAAGAGGATTTCAAGGCCTCAATTGGTGAAGTAAAAGACACTTGTAGGGCTGAAATAGCCAATGTGAGGAAAAACATACAACACTTGTCGCAGAGAATGGACTCCCTGGAGGAAGAACACAATATCATGAAGACCCATTTAGGTGACCTCCAAAAGCTGGTCCTAACACAGCAGTCCTTAGAGGCTATCCAAACCCATCTAGAAGACCTGGACAACCGAGGCCGTCGCTGTAACATCAGCGTCCGGGGGATCCCGGAGGCAGAGGACCAAAAGTCCCCTAAGACGATCTTGCAATCTATATTCCATTTTGGGTGCCCCCCCCCTAGTCCTCGATCAAGATGGATAGGGCACAGAGGGCCCTGCAGCCTAAAGGGTCCTCTGGTCAGTCTGGGGACATAATATGCTGCCTCCATGATTTCGAGCTGAAAGAGAGAATCATGGAACGTAAATCCACGTTTTTTGCTGGAGTGGAGGTCCAATTGTTCCCAAACTTATCACGAATCACACTCCAGAAGCGGAGACACCTCCAACCCCTCACTGTTCTCCACACCTCAGCGGATTCTCCAGCTTTTTGTAGGACACTGGATATCACGGTTGTCGAGCTCCCACTCTGGGAAATAATTTTGCCAGGCCCTCCCCTGCCCCGGTGTGGTCCAGGGGCACATCCAAACAAGCTACAAGAATGGGTGGTAGAGGATGGGGAGTTTCTTCCTCTCTCCACCCCTGTTTAAGCCCCTGGAGGGGGACGTAGTGTTATCTGCTGTTTACTTCAATTGGCTACCCACTTAGCCCTGACATGTCCTCATACACCACTGGCTCAACATTTTTATTAGTCGCCGCTAGTGTCTTTTTTTATTTATTTATTTTTCCTCCTTTAATTCTGTGTTATATGATTGACAAGCTGGGACATTTCCTGTACATCGGGTTGGTTGACCCGTTTCTCTTTCAATAATTGTGGGCAGGAGTATCCTGCTCCCCCAGGGGGTGACACTTCACTTGTTTGTTCATTTTTTTTCTCCCCCACGGGACAGTGAAGTCCTTAGGTCTGTGTTTCTACGGACACCTCCCATCACCTTTAATACTGGATCTCGATTGCGGTTGACCCGTCCTTTTTTTTTTCTTCCTTCTGCTCCTGAGACCTGAGGGGATGCCCCAATATTGACTGCCAGCCAGGCGCCCTTCCGGGAATATGTTGTTTTTCTGGATTGGTTCCTTTTTTACTTTTAATATATGTTATCTTTTTGCACTTTCAGATGTCTTTCTCTCTCTTCTATCTCTTCCTCCCTACTTCCCTACTTCCTCTTCTTCTGAGACCCCTCTCAGTGACTGCGGAACAACCAGGACCGGGGGAGACTGCACCATCTGATATCGCTTCGCCTAACACCCACTACCATGGTACGTATAGTCTCATTTAATGTGAGGGGGCTTAATTCCTCCCGTAAACGTAAACTAGTCCTCCAGGAATTGAAATCTCTGAAGGCTGAAATAGCCTTCCTCCAGGAGACACTTTGATAGCAACGGTTCATTTAGCTTTGCAGTGGGAGTTATCCAACTAATTATTCCGCCTACTCCAATAATAAAAAAGGGGGTGTTGCTATACTGATTTCTGCCCAATGTCCCATCCACATCTCTCAAGCCCATAGTGACCCTGAGGGGCGATATGTAGTCCTTGAAGCTCAGAACAGCAGTTAATTTGAGCAAATATCTATGCCCCGAACAGTGGACAAGCGCAACTTTTTAGGGAAATCCTGGCTCTGATCCGTGGCCTCCCCAAGGCAGCAGTAGTGCTGGATGGTGATTTTAATGCACCTTTTTCGGAAACCCACGACCACCTTTCGGTCAAAGCCTTCCTCCCTTGGAGGGTGTACGGAAGCTATCCCTGAATTTTAGGAAACTGATCAGAGCGGAGATACTATTTGATGCATGGAGGGTCGATCATCCTGGGGAGAGGGCTTTTTCCTACTACTCAGCCCCCCACCAGATGCCCACACGAATTGACTACTACTTTGTGAGTAGCACAATCTTACGTCAGATGGAGTGGGCTGAGATGGGGGCCATCACCTGGTCTGATTATTCTCCCATAATTTCAGATCTCAAACACACCCACGCACTAAAGGGCTTCCAACATTGGTGCCCAAATGAATTTTTGATCAAGGACTCTCTCACCAAGGCCTCTTTACACCGACACCTGGAGGAGTACTTCCACCTCAATCAGACTTCGGTGTCCTCGTTGTCTGTTCTGTGGGAGGCCCACAAGGCTGTGATGAGGGGGTCATTATATTAGAGAAGGGACCAAGGCCAAGAGATATGATGCTGCCCAGCGCCTCAGACTGTTTACTCAGCTGTCGCTATGGGAAGCTAAACTATCTAACAACCCCTCTTTCCCCTCGTTAAGAAAGTTGTTGCATTTATGGAACGATTAAAGTATATGTCTATCAAAAAAGTAGAGAGACTTCTCCTCTACTCTAAACAAAGGTACTATGAGAAGGGGAACAAGACGCATTCACTACTGGCCTGACAGCTTAAAGAACGCACTTCTAGAGCCTGTCCTCAGGCCCTGAGAGATACAAATGGTACAGTCCATTAAAACCCTTCTGCTATTTCGGACATTTTCCTTTTATAAACGCCTTTATAATCTAACTCCCCCCGCCGGGGGATGGCTCATTCCGAGAGCAGGGGGATGTGGAGAACTATCTTTCCAACCTTCAGCTGCCCACACTCCTTGAAGAGGCCATAGTCACTCTGAACCAACTAATCACTTGTGAGGAATTGGAGGAGGTTCTGAAGGCGCTACCCCAGGGTAAATTGCCAGGTCCAGATGGCCTCACGTGTTTATATTACAAAGTTTTTGCTAAAGTCCTTATACCCCACATGACCTCTCTTTTCAATTCTTTTATGGATGGCGCAGACATTCCCTGCTCCATGTCTCACGCCCATTTAATTATTTTACCTAATCCACCTAGGGATCCCCTAGATTACACCAATTATAGGCCTATTGCACTGTTGAATTCTGACATAAAAATATACGCCAAGTTGTTGGCTGTCAGACTGAGCCCTTGACTCCCTTGAATCCTACACAAGATCAGGTATGGTTCATTCCCTGCCGCCAAGGAGGAGACAATACCAGACGTGTCATAGACCTGGTCGATGTGGTGAACCGGAGGACCCAACAGATGTTGGTGTTAAGTCTAGATGCCGAAAAAGCCTTTGACCGACTAGACTGATCTTTCCTATTTGCGTCTTTGCAATCATTCGGCATCACTGGTAGATACCTCAGTGCAATTCAAGCCCTTTATAAATCCACATCCATTAAAATCCCCTTTCTCACATCCCCTCCTTTTCCCATCTCAAATGGTACGAGACAGGGGTGCCCTCTGTCCCCCTCCTCTTTGCCATGTGTATTGAGCCATAAGCGGCAGCCATCCGCACTAATGGGGATATTTCGGGAGTGAAGTTGGGCAGCAAGGAATTTAAAGTATCTTTCTTTGCTGAAAATGTCCTCCTCACCCTAACAAATCTCCACATCTCTCTTCCTAACCTTATGTCCACTTTAAAAAAAATATGGTGGCCTCTCAGGTTATAAGGTGAACCAATCTGAAACAGAGACTCTCCCTATCACCATACATCCAGACTCACTGGACTATCTGATCCTCAACTTCAAATTCAGATGGAAATCAGAAACTATTAAATACTTAGGGTAAACATATCGGCCTCGTTTGACACTTTATACAAACATAACTTCCCATCCTTTTTTAAGGATCTGAAAACCCTCCCTCTTAAATGGTCATCCCTAAATCTCTCCTGGCTAGGCAGAATAGCATCGGTAAAGATGACGTTGGTACCTAAATTGTTATATTACTTTGAAACATTGCCAGTGACCATCCCATTAGGGGAACTTAAGTCCCTCCAAGCGGCCATAATGAGATTTATTTGGAGTAACAAACAACATAGAATAGCCAAAGAAGTTCTTACAATGCACAGGTTTCAGGGTGGCCTCTCAGTGCCAGATGTGGTAAGGTACTATTGAGTTTCACCTTTCCGTAGGATTCCGTCGTGTTAGTCACTCTGTGCCTATAACAAATGAACTGAAATTGAAAAGTTGCGGTTAGCACCTGTCCATCCAAATTCCGTTATGGCCTCTAGCCCAAATAGAGCCACTAACTCCCCTACTGGGCCCAATGCAATCGATGAGGGATGTTTGGAAGTATTGTCAGAAAAGATTCTCGCTGGCCTCCCCATCTTTGCCAATGGTTTCCTTCATATATCATCCCTTGCTTCCAAGTGGGATGGAACCAGCTATGGTCCATCCATGGCTGTCAGTGGGCATTTTTAGGTTTGCAGACATTGAAGGAAAGGACCATGAGGATCCAACCTTTTGACTCTGACTCGCCCAGGGTATGGGGACTCAGGTGTCTGGGCCTCTGCTGCTGTTGAGGTTGTCACTTGTGGCCTGCTCAGACTTGTGGCCCTGGTGGTCTGCTTTTGAAAAGGGGTAGCTGAAATGGGAGAAATGGAGTTTATAAAGTTCACGACGCCACCCGCAGATTCTGGTGATTGAGCACCAGGGCCGCTTCAGACCTCCGGAGGGTAGTGGTATAGTGGCAAAGATGGTCCAGCTCCCTGCAGGTAGAACTGGCAATGGTGGTAATGGGGGTGCTGATGAGGAAAATGAGCGAAGCACGGTATAGCGGAAAAACAGATACACGAAGACTCAGTCACTCTACCTGGGTACTTTACTGGAACAATGCAGATGGTGGTACAGTTCACAGTGGCAAAACCCGTTCAAAATTGCAGAGGGTGGACTGTGTACATGGACCTGCGCTGCATAGACCAGAAATATCAGACAGTGTTCAATCATTGTAGTGTTTATTTCCGACGCGTTTCGGAGTTAGTTCCATCTCCTTCCTCAGGGAATAGTAGTTACTAATAGTTGACTACTATTCCCTGAGGAAGGAGTTGGGACTAACTCCAAAACGCGTTGGAAATAAACACTACAATGATGAACACCATCTGATCTTTCTGGTCTATGCAGCGCAGGTCCGTAAACACTGTCCACCCTCTGCAATTTTGAACTACGTTAACCGTTGTGGTGCGGATCCTTGCAGCAGCTATCACCTTTTTGCCCTAACGCTGGTTGTGTGCTATACAACCCATCTAGGTGAGTGACTAGTTAAATTTAGTCCACCTTTTTACCAATGATCAGACCCTATTGCGCTTTCTTTCTCTTTTCTAGTATTGATGGATCTAACCCGTGTCCAGTGCTCGTGCCTGTGTGGCGCCCCACTAGGTGGGTGCCACAGAAGGGGTACTGCACCCAGAAAAGCGGTGTAGTCACCCTACTGCAATTGGAACTATGCTCACTAGGTGGAACCCTAGAGCTGACACCCACACACTAGGATAGTAGGTGGGAGGGACCCCGGGAAGGTATATAGTGGCCTCTAGGGGGAACTAGAGAGTTCAGAGCAGTTAGACAGATACTGAGTGAGGAGTTGGAGTCAGGCAACCGGCCTGAAGGGAGCAAGGAGGGTCTCCTCAACTGAGGGGCCCAAGACAGAAAAGATCCCAGAAAGTAGAAGGAAGGAACGGAAGCTCATCAGCGAGCTAGTTCAAGGAAGGAAAACAGGTACCGGAGCCCGTAACTGTGAGTTCCTACACGGCTCACAGAGAATCCGACGAATGGGGATATTTCAAATACAGCCCCAGTCTCCTGAGTGAGTCAAGTAAAGGGAGCCAGAAACTAGGAGCATTGGCCACTGCATAGCTTAGAGAAGGTTGTCCCGGAGACCGCACAGGAGGGAAGGAGACAGAACAAGAAGCAGCAGTAGGTCTTATTTTCTTTAATAGTCAGACTTCACCGCCACTGGGAGGCAAAAGAAAGGAAAAAGAAAAGAACATAAGGAGGGATCCATCTATTGTCCAGAAATTCCAGTTGCAGCATCCGTTGCATTTGCTATTATACCATCTACTGCACAACTGTAATGACTTTGGAGAAGTTTCAGTAAAGTACCCGTGAAGTAAAGTTCTGACTCTGCTGCATCTTTCCTGCATAAACTGCTTTCTTACAGCATCGCTGCCCCGGCGGTCCAGTCCCGCCTGCGGGGGAGTAATCCATCTAAGCTGCAATACCATCGACCACCGGAGGACTGTGGCGGCGCTGGTGAGCATCACCAGACACTGCAGGTGGCGTCACGAAGACAAACAAAAACTGTATATAATCCCTGTAAATAACCCCCCTTTTTTTCACTGACCGCCAGGGCCACAGCCTCCGGCAGCCACCCGTGACACCCCGGACCGTAACCGAGCCCGAGAACTGAGTACCCTGCCCTGGGGTGAGTCACCTGTCCTGGGGTATCCTGCTTAATACCATGCCCATTGAGGTGCTCTCAAGATCCCGGCTTCCCTCTCTCTCTCTCTCTCTCTCTCTCCTGCTCTGGGACTCGACTCCGGTGTGTTATCCTGGTGTGACTAATCCCGCCAGATAGGGTGTCGGGGCCGGTAAACAGACCCACGACCTTCGGTGTTCTCGGCTCAGGGGCTGGACTCCCTGACAGAACTAGTACTCCAGTAAAGTGGACCAGGGTTCCATCCCTGAGTATGAGCGCTTGGGGGGTCCCCTCCTTCAGTCTTGGCTGTCTGTTTCTCTCTCTAGGCCCCCTCCCTGGAAGTCTCCTTTTCTCACTCGGAGGCTCCCCGTTCTCGGTCTTTCCTCAGTGCCGACTAAAACTCACTGTGTCTCCGCCCTCCTCCCTTAACTCTGACCCTATGTACTGGGCTCCAACCATTTGCCTAGGCTCGAGTGTGGGAGTGCTGGGTTGGGATCCTCCCACAGACATCTGCCTTCCTACTGTGACAGGGGTTACCGCACACTCATTTATGGGTGCAGTACCCCAATTGTGAAGTCTGACCAGGTGGGGCGCCACAACTGCTTGAAGACTATCCCTCCTCTATCTAACAGGGAATTTTATCAATTCCTCCAAATTAAAGATTATGCAGCATCTTTGTATGGTTCCTCAGGGGGTGGTGGCCCCGATGGAGTTTGAAAAAATTTGAAGGAGGGGCTCGGATACTAAAGGCCTGATTTCAGAGATTTGTCGGTTGCTTGCCTCCACTGGCAGGAAGTACGAGGATGGCTTCCCATACATGAAAACGTGGGAAGCTCGACTGGGAAGGCAGATCTCTTTTCCGACTTGGCAATTTATATGGGAAAGGGCAGCTAAAACATCTATATGCACATTGTATAATGAAAATCAGTGTAAACTGCTCTGGTATCCTAAGCCAGATTTTCTACATAAGCTGAATCCTCTCCTTCCTGTCACCTGCTGGCGATGTAGCTCAGAAGTGGGCACATTGCTCCATATTTTTTGGTCATGCCCAAGATTGAACGCCTTCTGGGCCTCAGTTCGGAATCTCATTTTAAAAGTTCTCTATACCGATGTGGATTTGGATCTCCTGGTATACCTCCATAACGCACATCTGTGAAAGATGGGTAAAATGGACTCTCACTGCAGCCAGATGTCTGATTGCATTGTTTTGGTGGAAACTAGACCCTCCCTCATACAACGACCTGTTAGCCAGGATAGTTGACATAAGGAGGATGGAGTATTTGGCGGCCTTGATGTCTGCCACAGTGGACCGGTTCAATCAGGTATGGGCCCCATGGGATTACTTTGCCGCGCAGGAGGGAATCTGAACGGGTCGAGCCCCCAGTCCTTGGAACATATCTCCCTTATCTCCCCCCTCTCTTTTTCCTCTCCCTTTCTTCTTCTTTTCACTTTCTCTATCCCTTTCTTGCTTTTGAATCTCTTTTCTTCCAGCCTTATCCCTTCTATCTCTCTTTCCATTTCTTTATTATTGTCATGGAGATGGGACTGCTTCCCTCATATACATTTTTTCCAGAACAACCTTTGGGGGCGGTTTATTTTGGTTGCACTGTACACAACACAGACTCCCCTGGATCCTCAGGAGTTGAAAGGGGGGTAAGACTGTGTCCACAAGCGAACTTCACTCCAAATACTGGATACATTCGCCTGAATTGTCCTATCACTTTATTATTGACTTGATGTTCTTATATTATTGAAAACTGTTCAATATAAATTATAGTTGAAAAAAAAAAAAAGCAAAAACAGTACATGGTAAATAAGTGCCAAAAGGTTGATTGAACTCTGTTCAATGATAAGTTTTGTAGTGAACTGGTCAGGGCAGTAAGTTATTCCAAACACAGATGCATGTTACACTGCACGTCTTCTTAAAGTAGTAAATTTATCACAGATCACGTAACATTTATAGAACTCAAGCAGTGAGGAGTCTGTTGTATTACATCATACACAAAGACTACTGGATATAAAATACAAAGGAAAGCCTGAGACTGTTGTATATACATCATATAGGAGGCACTAAAACTCTGCTGTATACAGCACATAGGAGACACTTAGTCTGCTAAATTTATCACATAGAAGACACCAGGACTGGTTTATACAATTCGTATATGAGATACTGATGCTGCGGGTATATATAGGAGACACCGAGATTCTGCTGTGTACACATCACATAGGAGGCATCAAGACTGCTATATACCTCATATAGAAGACACCGATCCTGCTGTATATATCACACAGAAGACACTGAAACTGCTGTATACATCACATAAGTGACAGAGAGGCTGATATAAATACATAACATGGGGTCACTGAGGCTGATGTATATACATCACATAATAGACACTCAAGCTAATGTATATTCATCACATAAGATACACTTAAGGTACCTTTACACGCCGCTACAGAAGGTTAGGAACAACCGGGTGCTTCACGTGCACGAGCACATACCAACGGTTGCAAACGGTACCCGATACCGCCTTTACATGCCGCTACAAGGTGCTCTACAGAAGGTTTAATCTATCTCTGGATGCACCGCCGGGTGCCTGAAGTTACCTTCTGTAGAGCACCGTCCCTCATTTACACGCCGCGACAGAAGGTAATATGGGAGGACCTGGTGCAGCAGGGACAACACATAGGCGTGCCAGAGTTGTGGATTACGAGACGCTCGTACGATGATTGGACAGAGCAATAGTATCATGATTGGCCAGCCAGCGCAGGAAGGCTGGCTAATACATGATGCTATAGCAAATGTGTAGTGTGACTGGTCAGCTCCTTAAATATGCCGCCCTATGCAGCGACAACCAATCGCAACGCAGGAGCAACCACCAATGATCGCTGAAGGGGGGGCGTTTTCCCGGAGGCTGTGTCACGCCGCGGGGAGTTAACTAGGTGGCGAAAAAACCTTACCGTACCGTATTTAGACGCTGTTACCATCGGGTTGAAATCAACCTGTTTTAGAGCACTGCTCTGAAACAGGTGCCGAAAGTGACGGGTGGCAACAAAGTAGTTTACACGCCGCTACCTCGGGTTGATTTGACGGTGCAAGATACATTTGTCTCCGTAACCTGATTGTTCATAACCTTCTGTAGCGGCGTGTAATGGTACCTTAAGGCTGCTGTACAAACACCACATAGAGTGCATTGAACGTTATGTATATACATCACACAGGGGCACTGAGGCGGGTATCTATAATTCATACAGAAGACACTGATGCTGGTATACATACAGTACATAAGAGACTATGAGGCTGAATAAATACAGCACACAGGAGACACTGGGGTTGGAGTATATACATCACCTAAGAAATGCTATGGTTACCATATAAAAGTCAAATGGAAGATGCTGGGGCTGGTGTATATACATCACATAAAAGACACTGGGGTGGTATGCATATATTACATAAGAGATGCTGGGATTTGCATATTGTCATCATATAGAAGTTGGGATTGGTTGATGTACATCACATAGGATATACTGTGGTCAGTGTAAATACATCACATAGGAGATACTGAGGAGAACGTATATACATCACATAGGAGATGGAGCAGCTGATGTACATACATTCCCAAGAGAAAGACGTTAGCATAGAGCGTGCCGTCTCTTCCTGTAAGAAATGTACTGACGATGGAACTAGCCTGCATTAGTGCATAATAGAAGCATTGTGTGTGTTGTGGAATTGCGTATGGAACACTGCATGTATGTTCTTGCCGTCTAGAAAATGAGATTAAAGTGTCAAGGGCCCAAGCACTGTGGCCCATCGGAGGGCTTCCCGAGGGCCGGAGTAAATGATGCCATGGGCTGGTGATTTCCCACCCTTGCATTAATGGCTTTATGATCATTAATACTAATATACTGCCTCTACGCACCCAGTATTGCCAACACAACGCCATCCTTGAGAACTTCCATAGATCCGGAGCACACACAATACAGAGCTTCCAGAGCATCTCCCTGCCGGATGAGGTATTCGCCTGGTGTGCAGAATGAAGTCCTAATATTGAGTGACAAAGAGCGTAGGCAGCCTCGGCTTGCCAGGGAAAACAGAGGCATTTGAAGCAGCTCCTTGTTGAGGTGCATAGCAATATCAGCTCGTAGTTCATCTGGAAGACTGCGCAAGAGCTGCAAAGTATAAAAAATGAAAATTAAAGGGTCACAGTATACAAATAGAGAATAATAATTATTATTATTTTATCTATATAGCGCCAACATAGTCTGCAGCACTTTACAATTCAGAGGAGACATGTACAGACAATATGAGACAATACATACAGAGTAACAAGAATTCAATAGATACCATGAGGAATAAGAGCCCTGTTTACAAGCTTACAGTTTATGAGGAAATGGGGGAGGCACAAAAGGTGAATGGTAAAAAGTGCCATCATATATGGTCCAGCCCTCAATATAATAAATAGGGGACTCTTATATAATGTTGCATGAACCTATTAAGTGCATGTAGAATATTTAGCTCTGCAGAATATGTGGGTCCTATCAGTGATTGTCAATCTTTAACAAAGGAGAAGGTGTTTATATGGCATGCATGCTCTAGTTTACAGGTTCCCATTGGCGCTGGAGGCCCGCTGTAGGCTCTTGTCACTGGCATTATGGTACAGCAAATGCTGTGCTTCAAAGGAGACTGTGATTTTGACTATATACTGCAATACTGTAGTATTGCTGTACATAGTATATGTAATTGGATGAGTAATTTGATAAGTAATTTAGTCCCACTATGGGGACTAAAATATGAAGTAAAAAATAAATAATGGTTTCTAAAGATATTGTACACATATAAAAAAGTTCAAATCACTACCATTTTCTCCCCATTAAAAAAACAAATAAAAAAGATTGGAATTGCTGCATTTGTAAGAGTCCAATGCAACAAATATAAAATTTATGAATTGTCATAATGAGAAAAAGAATCAAAATGCCAGGATTTCAGTTTTTGGTCATCTTACCTCTCCAAAAGAATGCAAGATAAACCGCTCAAAATGCCATATATGTACCCCAAATTGGTATCACTAAATACGTCAGCTCTAGGTGCAATAGACAAGCTACGATCCAGCTCAATCAGCAGAAAAAAAATCTTACAGGTCTTGGAAATTGGTGACACAAACAGAAAAAAATCTTTTCCTTTTTTTTTTTTTTTTTTTTTTTACAAATATCAGAATTTTTTCATTCGAGTTTGGTATTGTGGCGCCCCTGCAACCGGGTGGCCACAGGGTGAACTGTAGTTGGACAGGTAAGATGGTCTGCTCACAAACACCCACACACACACACACACACTCCGACCCTGAGCCCAAGTCACTTCATGCCAGGCGAGGGGTGAAGGGACTAGCCACATGTGGGTGGGAAGTAGAGAGAACCCGGTCAAAGGGATGGAGGAACTAGACTCCAGTAAGAACCTAGGAACACTAAGTTGAGTGAGACGATCGAGAGATTCCCTGGAGAGTAGAGGAGAAGGGAAGCATCCCCAAGCCGAGACACCCTTCAGCTAAGTACTGACTAACAGAGACTGTGAACAATGGGGCCTGGCGGCTTGCACCACTAATGGCCGGCCGGGAGCCCAAATCTGAAAACCGTGGACGGTAGAAGGAGCCAGGTGAGCCCGACTAACCCAGGTCATCTTTATACCCCTAACCACGAGACACCCGGCAGGGTGCAGGAACTCCAAGTCCCCGAGACATAACAACCGGTACGGAGTAGGACAAAGCCATCGGACTAGGGCTAGTGACCCAGAGTGTGGGATGACTCACTGTAGAGTCCGAGACGGCCGGAACGAACCCTTATGTGTCAGAGCAGAGAGAACAGAAGGGCCGAGAGGTACACTGAGGGGAGTGACGCAGAGGAACCGCCCCCACTGCAGTAAGAGCCCCAGCCAGTGATTGTTGTGTGGACCCAGTTCCCAGCTTGTGTACAAATAACTGTGCTTGTGAAACACTTTGAATTGTGTGTTAAGTAACGAGAAAAGTAAAATACCGGGCCAACTCAAGAACTGTGCGTGTGACTAAATGTACCGTTACACAGCACGACGTTGGAATGATGTCCGCAATGATCTCGTGGGCGCGCGGTCGTTTGTCACATCATTTCAACATCGCTGGTGAGATGTCAAATGTCTAGATATCGTGGACAACTCGCCAACAATGTTGTGAGCAGGTATCGTTCGCCGACCCCACGAATAATCCCTGCTCATTGCTGTGAGTGGGTGAAGTTTTCCATGACATCGTTATCGCGGTGTCACACAGAACGATACAGCAGGTTGATGTAGTTGAGATCGTCCGGTTTACCAACATGTTGGTAAACCTATAAACTCTGACCCAACGAATTTTCGTTGCAACTTGCCAGAGTCACACGCAACAAGGTCACAACGACATCGCTGGTATGCCTCCAAACTCGTGACGTATCAGCGATGTTGTTCACGATGTTGTGCCATGTAACGGGGCCATTATTGAGACAGTAACTGCAGCGGCTCGCCTGTGGCGCCATACTTTGCTACCTGCGTGTGCTGGTTGGAGGAGCTGCACGAGGAAGAGAAGTACAGCATTCTGGGCGCGCAGGGCCGCTCCCTCTACTCGGAGACCCAGCCCTACCCGTGGAGGACTTAACATCCCGGTTGCCGCCACTACCACCGGTCCCGGCAAACCCCACTGCAAGCGGTGGCCACATTGGCCACGACCCACAGGTGGCATCACGAATAACACCCTATAAAAACTTTATTAACTATTCCCTCTATTTATTGCTGCACCTGGGGCCACGGAGCTTGGCCACACCACTGTGGGACCCCAGAGACAGTACAATCCGGCTCCGAGTACCCCGGTCCCTGTGGGTGTGACAGTATCACTGTTTTTTTGCAATTTGTATCACAGAATGTATGTTGTTAAAATAATACCCAAAACCAAGGGTGGAATTGGATTTGCGTTCACAATTTCACTTGGAATTATTTGCGACTTTTCCAGTACTTTAAATATTAAAACACATGGTGTTATTCAAAACTACTAGTCCTGCAAAAAACAAGCCTTCAGTTGGCAAGGTTGTTGGAAAATTAAAAGGTTAAAAATGTATAACTTTTGAGAGAAGGAAAGGAAAAATGAAATTGCAAAAATGAAGATTGAAGGGGTTAAATGTGTAATTTTTTTTAGAAAACCCTTTTGCATAACTCGTGCCAGACATATGAATTTATCAAAGACTAGGACCATTTTTCATTAACCAGAGCTCCAGACCTGGCATGTCCATGCACTATATCAGAGCTGAAAGAGATCACTCACTGGTACCAGATTGTGGGCAGTGGGAACTATCACAGGAGGGAAGGATAATGCCGAATCCTGAGCCTTGGCACAGAGGCAAAATTCATGTTTTTGTGTTAATCAGGACTTAAACTTGACTGAACGCTTTTTAGCAAGTAAGCTGAAGTATATTCACACTGTGGGTTTTTGCAACCGTATTTTTGGATCCATTTTTTTTATAGCACTACACAAAACAGATCACTAAAATGAATTCCCAGCCAAGTCAATGGGTTTTCACTTTTGGCCATTCAGACTGGGAATTTTTTGAGTGATCCATTTATTACCTGAACCGTCAAACGAAAGAGCATGTTAGTTTCTCTGTTGTTTTTCTCCTCCGTTTTTCCTATAAGGCACCATTCTAAATAGGAAAAAATAAACGCAGCCCAAAAAACGCACCAACATTGCACAGTGTGAGTAGGTGGTGCATTTTTTGGAAAATGGATCAGTTCTCAGCTAAAAAATGGACCAGAACAGAAAAGAACAAAAACGATGTGTCTGAATGTAGCCTAAAGGGAACAAAATGTTTCTTCAGAGAGGAAGTAAACAAACTCTAGTGCCACCTATTGGGAGGAGTAATCTTAAAAGTCAAAATGACCCTTAAGGGCCTGTCACACGCATCAATATCGCCTGCACGATATCGGCTGCACGTGACGTTGCAGCGATATTGATGCGTGTGACATAGTGAATCAACCAGCGATAAATCGCTGGTTGATGATCGCCAGGTTTTAGAATCAGTCCTAAAACCTGGCGATTGTCGCCCGGTGGACACGCAGCATCGCTGCGTGTGACACCGGGAGTAGTGATATTCCAGCTCCCAGCGCCTGTGACAAGCGCTGGGAGCTGGTATCCGAGGTAAACTGCGGGTATCTAGGCAGCGCGCGCTGCCTAGATACCCGACGTGTACCTTAGTTACCAGCCTCCTCCACTCACCGGCTGGTATCTAAGGTACACAGCGGGTAACTAGGGTCCCTAGTTACCCGCTGTGTACCTTAGATACCAGCCGGTGAGCGGAGGAGGCTGGTAACTAAGGCACGTCGGGTATCTAGGCAGCGCGCGCTGCCTAGATACCCGCAGTTTACCTTGGAGACCAGCCTGCTCCCGCTTCCAGCAGGCTGGCAGCGGGAGCAAGACATCATGGAAACGATATTTAAATCGTTTCCATGATGTCTCTGGTCAATTGATCGCTGGTGAGTCTGTCTGTGTGACAGCTCACCAGCGATCAGCCGTCAATGTCGTCAGCGATCATCTCACTGACGACATTGACGCGTGTGACAGGCCCTTTAGAGGTACTTCACACACCGCAACATCGCTAGTGATGTCGCTGAAACGTCACAGGTTTTGCAATGTAACAGTGACCTCGCCAGCAATGTTGCAGTGTGTGTCACGCATCAGCAATCAGGCCCCTGCTATGAGGTTGTTGCAAATGTTCAGGACCATTTTTTGGTTCTTGGTCTCCCGCTGGTCAGCATACATCGCTGTGTGTGACCGCGAGAGACCAATGATCAGCGACCTCACAGCCAGTGCCCAGCGCCGCAAATTAGAAGCTGGGCACTGGTAATCAGGGTAAACACCGGGTAACTAAGCAGTGTGCGCTGCTTAGTTACCCAGTGTTTACCCTGGTTACCAGCGATGTCGCTGCTGACTGGTCGTTGGTGAGTCTGCCTGCTTAACAGCTCACCAGCGACTGCAGAGGGACTTTCCAGTGATCCCGGCCAGGTCGGATCACTAGTGCGATCGCTGGAAAGTCTCAGTGTGTAATGGGGCCCTTAAATGAGCCTTGTCATATGACTTAGGATTTAAACCAGATGAGAACCTCAATTTGAAGACATGGTGATCATGGGGTGAAGTGGAGTCTAAGGGCTAAGGCTAGCTTCACACCGCGGCAAGATCTGATCCGGGGCTGTCCGGTGGAAACCAGACAGCCCCGGACCGGATTTTGGCCCCATAGTATCCTATGGAGATGGATGGCAGCTATCTGCTATCCGGTTTCTATCTCTCCGGAAAAGTCCCGGGCACAAAAACAAAGTGCTTGCAACACTTTTGTGTCCGGGGAGAAAAATCTCCCCAAATTGGCGTTTCCTGGATCCTCCCGGATCCAGGGCAATCCGGCGCTTCCTCACATGGGAGCCTATGGGGCCGGATTGCCCTGATCCAGTAGGATCCGGGAACCGGATACCGGTGGTTGCACGCCGCTGTTATTTCAGGACCGCAGCTAGCTCCCTGCGAGCCGCGGTCCTGATGCATCAGCAGCGGCAGCTGCGTCCGGCTGCACACCGGACCGGAGAGCATATATGGCACTCTGGGTCTGTGTGCTGATCCAGTTCGGGGCTGTCAGGTTCATCCCTGACAGCTCCTGATCGGATCTTGCCGTGGTGTGAAGCTAGCCTAAGCATTTCTGCTTTTGGAGAGTGAACTACATATAAGGGGCGAAGGTAGATTTTTGTAATTCTGGAGGTTCTCTTTTCAAAATATAGATGAAAAATGATTTTAAGGTGGCCGTCACACGCTTCAATTTAATGCACGATATCGCTTAAGCAATCTGCTTTTTGATCGCTTAAGCGATATCGTTTGTGCGTCGCTGCGTGTAATCCAGTGATTTTAAAATGGAAAATCGCTTGATCGTTACATCGCAGATTGGTGAGCCGGAGCTCATATCAAGCGATAAACGCTTGATCAATCTGCCTCATTGTGGTGTGTGACACCACGATGAACGATCTCCCAGCGGCAGAGCCTATGCTGGGAGATGGTATCTATGGTAAACGTCGGGTTACTAAGCGCCATGCGGCGCCTAGTAACCCGATGTGTACCATAGTTACGAGCGATCTCGCTGCGCCACATCGCTGGTGAGTCTGTCTGTGTGACAGCTCGCCAACGATGTGAGCGATATTGTTAGCGATCGCGCGTGCACGTGATCGCTAACTATATCGCTAGCGATATTGAACCGTGTGACGGCCGCCTAACATATATCTTCTACCTGATTTTTTTTAACTGGTATGAAATTCAAAAGCACCTGGAGGACCTGAAAGTAGATACATATGTCCACTATTATGACAAAGGAATGTATGAATATTTCATTATTTTATTTACTTATTTAGCACCATCATATTCCACAGCACTCTACAGACATTATCATATACTGGTATATCACATTTGATCCAAATTATCACTTTGTAGACATTAGAAAGGTATTGTTCTCTTACCGCATTAGTATCGATACCATTGTTCATTGCCCATGTTGTCTGGACATACTCTAACATGCGCTGTTTCAGAGGTTTGGGGATCCCATGAATACGGATGTAATCTCGTAGATCCCGTGTACGGCTGTGATACAGGAATCTTCTTGCATAGAGACGTTGGATAATGGCTGTGACATTTCCAAACACCAGTGCGTGCATCAGGGCTGTTGAGAAAAGAGTTTAATGGTTAAAGGCAATATGTAGTACTAAAGTAAGTGGCAAAAGCAGATCTGATTGGTCTGTGAATCTTTATTATTCATTTACATATACATATTCATTTACATGTTCTTGCTACATTATAATTTGTTAGTATCATTTTAATATAGTAAGTATCTATATATGTCTATGGCAGAACACTGAACTGTCGAGAACAAACCAGTCTCAAGAAAAAAACAATTTTCATGAAGATGTTGCCTCCAAGTAAACCTGAACCCTCGGTCCTATGGCTGCAATATATCAATGTAAATCCCCTACATTATTACACATGTAACACATTTTTTGCATTAACACACTGCCATAAACTAACTGGTCACTCTTTTTACAAAGTCAGGTTTACTGGCCAAATTCAATTTCTATGTACCTAGCTTTATGAATAATGGGTAACAATATGAAAGATTTATTAGGCCTTTTGTACTGAAATAGGACTAATTACTTGTCAATTGTTATCCATTGGTCCAAAAAAACACCTCTCGATAACTAAGAACTCTTCTAATTCTTCCAAGGTCTGCAAACCATATCCTATGAGGAACGGTTACAGGATTTGGAAATGTTTAGCTTGCAAGAACGAAGACTGAGAGGAGACTTAATAGCTGTCTACAAATATCTCAAGGGCTGTCTCACTGTAGAGGGATCAGCTTTATTCTCATTTGCACAAGGAAAGACTAGAAGCAATGGGATGAAACTGAATGGGAGAAGTCACAGATTAGATATTAGAAAAAAACCTTCTTGACAGTGAGGGTGATCAACGAGTGTAACAGGCTGCCACGAGAGGGGGTGAGTTCCCCTTGAATTGAAGTTTTCATGCAGAGGCTGGACAGACATCTGTCTGGGATGATTTAGTGAATCCTGCTTTGAGCAGGAGGTTGGACCAGATGACCCAGGAGGTCCCTTCCAACTCTACATTTCTATGATTCTGTGATACTAATTCCCTTATGTACTTATTTAGTTGAAGTTACTTCAAAACAAGCTATTTAAAATGAGTTTTGTAAGTAAGGAGGCTGCACACCATGGTGTGAGTCTGCCAAAACTGGAATGGAACCAATGGGTATTAAAAACTGTTTTAAACCTACTGGACCACAAGGACTAAGGCAGAAGGAAGTGGTGCATCAAACAAGTAGGCATTAGAAGGGTTTCCCAAGAATGACATTATTCTTTCGGTTAAATATAAAAAACTGAGCTTAACTCTACCACTGCTACCTCATACCATATTTAATAGACTTTCATTACATTACACACATAAATACAGGTGCATCTCAATGAATTAGAAATGATCATAAAAAAATGTATTTCAGAAATTCAATACATAAAGTGAAATGCATATATTATATAAAGTCATTACAAACAGTGATCTATTTCAAGTGTTTATTTCTATTAATGTTAATGATTATGGCTTACTGTCAACCCGGAGGTCATTATCTCAGAAAATTAAAGTAGGGAGGATGAAGGGTCTGAGAGATAAAATATTACCGAAATACAGTAGGTATCGGAGGCTTCACCTTGTGTGTTTGTGAAAGTCACAACCACTATACATATGCAAATGGAGTCCGTGGAGCCTCGATTAAGAGTCTCAAACACGGGACTAGCCAGATATCCCTCCAGGAAGGACCTAGCCACTTAATATGGTGGTTATGGTGCGCTCTGCAAGGATTCCACCCCAGGGCTAGGTCCTTCCCTGGAGGGATATCTGGCTAGTCCCGTGTTTGAGACTCTTAATCGAGGCTCCACAGACTCCATTTGCATATTAAAATTCCCAGGGGGCAATGCATCATGGATTTCACTGTGTTTGAGCGCTTTAGCTGGCTGCCCGCAGTGTTTTCCTTGACTGGTCTCCCTGAGATCGGTGAGTGCTTTGTGATGTTGGACAACCACTATAAAAGCATAACATGGCTGCTGCAGTCCCCAGCGTTGTGCATATAGAGTAGGGAGGATGAAGGGTTAAAAACCACACTGCCATATTCCACAAGACATCAAAGGGTGAATATAATATTGATTTATCAGTCAACGTGTTTGAGGGTTCCCTGGCCCCTTCCTAAGGACAAATCAATATTATCAAGTCCTCAAATGGCAGAAAAATTACTGGGCACTGCAGCTCTCACCCTATATCAGATCTGACCAGAAGAAGCGGTACAGCACCGCGAAACGGCCCGTCGTCACTCCTCCACACTCCCTCCCCTATAGCAGCCATGTCGTGCCTACACTCTGGCAAATAAAAGATAGAAGATTTCAACATGGTGAGTGCCGCTCATTTTTTCTTAAAGAACAAATCAATATTATATTGACATGTTTCTGGGAGCCCTGAAATGCATTGACAAATAAATCAATATTATATTCACCCTTTGAAGTCTACAGTGGCGCAGTTTTTAATCCTTCATCCCCCTACTTTAATTTTCTGAGATAATGACCTTTGGGTTTTCATTGGCTGTAAGCCATAATCATCAACATTAATAGAAATAAACACTTGAAATGGATCACTCTGTTTGTAATGACTGCGCTATAGTACCTAGATCCCAAGGAGGTATGTATAAAGAGTGTATATCCCCAAATCCCTTTATTACATGTACAAAACATGAAGGAAGCATGTAGGCGACAGGGCTTTACAGGTACCTATTGAAAAGGGAATATCCAGAGGGAGCATTACACAGCTAAGAGCGGTGGGAGTATCTAAGAGGATGCCCATTATCTTACATCTTGTTACTCTAGTCTACATGATGTAGCCCCCTTCTAATATTTTTGATACTACCCCACAAGGGCATAACTTCAACAGCTGCAGGGGTTGCAATTGCACCCTGACCCTGGAGCCTAGGGGGCCCCAAAAGTCCCTTTGGCCTATAGAAAAAGACATCTGCTTCTAAAGGTTTGCAATAATTGGGGTCCCTGTTGGAGCTTTTGCATGAGGGCCCATGAGCTTCAAGTTATGCCACTGCTGTCCCATATATATATTGACTGCACACATGTCTCACACATCACTCACATGTTACATACATATTGTACCCACATCATATCAATCAAATTACTTGTGAAGAGTAACTCCTTGAGTGAGATGTACCCCACTCCTTTTCAGGGCTCCTGTTCGGCGTTTCCATATAGTTTAACATTTCCAGTTCCAGCTCCTCCTCTCTAACTCCCTGCACTGGGCCTCTAGGTCTCTTCTTTCCGCTCTCCCATCTTCTATCTTCCGATACAACTGCCTGCGCTCTATTTCTCGTCTCTGATTATTCTCTTGTATGTTTCCATGTTGCTCTCCTCTTTCCTTTAGATCTGTTCATTCCCTAAACAGTAGCACCCACTCTAGTACAGGCCACTGGAGAGCTACCTGGGGAGCAGATCATGAGTCTGGATGTGGCTGAAAGCTCCATAAAGATAAAACCATTTGGTGTGAAGGAATTTGAGTGGCCAAACAAAACCCTCCAATAGCTTGGAAATTAATTGTAAGACTGATTATAAGACACTTCTAATCCAACATCTGTGTCTGGCCTCACAAATGCTCTTATGGCTGAACTGGAATAATATCTCCCCTACTTCAAAATCTGGCAGAAAGTTTTTTAGAAGCTGTTCTAACTGGAAAAATACAATAAATGTCCACATACATTAACTCATATATAGACTGTTCGAATATAATCTTCACTTTTCCCAAGTCACTGAACAACAAGCTACACAGCATAAGACATCAAAAAGGACCTCTAACAAAATACCAGTAGTTGGAAAAAGAAGACAATCCTCTAAAGAAGGTCCCCAAACATTGCTCTACATTTAAAGTCACTGATCCATTAAAGGGAACCTGTCAGCTTGTTTTCGCCAACAAACCTATCACTACCTGTCCCTGCAGCTTCCTACTACATCCTTAACTATCCCTGTTTGATCTAAAACAGTCCTGTAATGGTTGTAAAAAATGAGTTTGATACTTACATCTCCTTATGGTAATTATTACTTCCAAAACAACACCAAAAGGAGTCAGGCCAATTCAATTGCAATTCATTATTTATTGTAAAAGAAACACCATGTAAAACTGACAATATACAATGGTACACAGAAGGAGGACCACTTGCCAAAGTTCAACCACAATAGTATTCACAATGGTAATCAGATTAGTATTCAATCCTCAGGTACAGCTTTATCCATAAAACATTAGTGCCCCAAATGGGTGCACAGTATACCTCATGAGGATGACACATTACATATAAGCCAAGGGTCCCATTTACCTTCCTGTGACCGCCCCCTAATGGTAATTAGTCTTTTCGATTATATACGTAGTCATCCTGGGCTTCTCCATGGCTGTATTCTCCCCCTTCAGTACTGATATCACGCCCCACTGGGCATTCTCTATGGCTGCATTCTCCCCCCTTCCCTCAATGCTGGGATCAGCCTCGTTGGGTGCGATCATTCAGTCAGGAGCACACTCTTTTCCAAATTCTTGTTCTTCCTTTCAGGTATGATGCACTGCCGGCCGCACATCATTTCCAGTCCTGTGCAGTGTGGGGTGTATTTGGGTGCAGGTTGGCTCAGTAGTATGTGCAGTGTGTTTTCCAAAACCCACACGTACACCCAATAATCACCTACAATGCAACATACTGGAAAAGACGCACAGCCGGCAGCGCATCATATCCGGAAGGAGGAAGAAGAATTTTGAATTGGGAGCACGCTCCTGACTGAATGCCCACCAGGGCATGATCCCAGCATTGAGGGGGAGAGAATACAGCTGTGGAGAACGTCCAGGATGGCTAATTACCATACGGAGATGTAAGTATCAAGCTTATTTTTTACAACCATTATAGGACAGGGATGGTTAGAGATATAGTAGGAATCTGCAGGGACAGGTAGTGATAGGTTTGGTGGTAAAAACAAGCTGATAGGTTCCCTTTAATAAGTGATGGCAGGTGAACCATAAGATATATGGCTGACCTTTAAATATATATGAAGGGGCTCGGTAAATAGATATTTTTTGAGGCGTCCAGGGAGATCTGTGAGTACGATTACATACACATATCACCTATGAGATATACCATTATAGCACTATTATTGATTGCTCTTCCGAGCACTACTACTTCAGAGCAAGCTATTAATACACAAATTGGGCCATAACCCACCAGCCATCACATGCAGACACATACACCCACACACACGTATGAACACACCGTCTCTATGGTAATGTCCCACGCTTGTCCTACACACATGGCTTAGGAATCAGCCCACTTCTGAAAATTCCCAATTAACAAGGATTTAGTAACAAAGAAAAAAATAGAAATAATGACAGGTAGTGTAAAAAAGACAGTGAACATGTATAAGATAATGAGATCTCCAACACTCGCACGCATTATATGGTTAAAGTACATGTCGCCTTGATCTGAAGATTTTAGCTATAAAGAATATTCTGTTCTTGATACAAAGTGGAGACAAGATCCGGGGGTTAGTGTCACTCCAGTAATAACATCCACCCACTTAAGTTACAAAGCAACTTGTAAATGAAAAATGGAAACTATAATGCATGTAAATATAGATGCATTACCAGTAATGTCTAGTATTAGAAGTAGGATGCATATATTATATTTGTACAGACATAACAGCACAATATTTATCTGCAGAACTACAATGAGCCGTATACCCTTCATTTGTTTATGTCTCTGTATAAAAGACAATGCACCATCCACAATTCCTTCTCCACATTATGATCTATTTCCCTTTATATCTATCCCTTCAGTATGGAAATTCACTTAAATTGATAATTATTCATTTTGGAAATCTGCTCACACAGCTGCTCCTGTGTTTGGCGACAGGTCGTTCCTGCTGACACTGACATCTGTCAAACAACGCTCGTCAGTCAGCTGCCAGCCCCTTGATTCAACAGAAGTGAAATATTCACAGGCCCATCAAGTCCGACCTATAAGGGTATGTGCCCACAGGAAGGTTTTGCTGCGTTTGAGGTCAGGTTTTGCCTTGGTTTTATGTAAATCTATGCTAATCTAATCCTGCGTTTTTGGTTTCCGGCAAAACGTATGTGATCAGGGAAACCCACACACTGGGTTTATTTCTCTGCAGAAAGTGGAAACATCACAGGTGTTTCCACTTTAGCCAAAGTGTAGAAAAGCATTGACATGCTCATTCTCTCTAAAACGCAACAAGAGCTATGGCGTTTCCACTTTCTGCACCAAACAAAAACCAATGTGTGTGCACAGCTAATCCTAGAATCACATAGGTGTTGCTGGATAACAAAAACGCAGCAAAACCTGTGGTGTTTACACTGTCTGCAGAGAACAAAAACCAATGTGTGTGGAAGCTTTTCCCTGATTTAGGTTTTGCTGTAAATCAAAAACACAGGATTAGATTAGCATACATTTATATAAAACCAAGGCAAAACCTGACCTCAAAAACGCAGCAAAACCTTACCTGGGCACACACCCTAATCCTGATTTGTTGATTCAAAGGGATGAAAAAAATCACAGGACGCAGATGCTGCTTCCCCAATATTGGAGGAAAAAGTGTCTCAACTTCAAATATAAAAATACATTTCTGGATCATCTCCCATCTCCAGAAATGGAAGTCAAAATCTACAGGGTGGGCCATTTATATGGAATCACCAACCATTTCCATTTTATTTAGGTGTAATCAACTTCCTGTTTATGGCACATTAGTATATGGGAGGGAGAAAACTTTTCCAGACGGGTGGGGAACATGGCGGCCATTTTGAAGTCAGACATTTTGGATCTAACTTTATTTTTTTCAATGTGAAGAGGGTCATGTGACATCAAACTTAATGAGAATGTTGTAAGAAAAACAATGGTGTGCTTGGTTTTAACATAACGTTATTATTTCATGAGTTATTTACAAGTTTATGACCATTTATAAAATGTGATCAAAGTGCTGCCCATTGTGCTGGATTGTCAATACAACCCTCTTCTCCCACTCTTGACACCTGATAGCAGCACCACAGAAGAAATACTAGCACAGGCTTCCAGTATCTGTTGTTTCAGATGTTGCACATCTCGTATCTTCACAGCATAGATAATTGCCTTCAGATGAGGGATGAGGCAAACATTTTTGTGAATGGTGAAGTTAACAAACAAAACCACCGCTATTGGTCTGACCCACAGACCCACAGTAGATAGATGCCTCTAAACTGTTGGAGCACAAAAATTGATTGTATGGTGTGATATATGGGGTACAAAGGTAGTGGGGCCATTCTTCATAAATGGAAAGCTCAATGCAACTGGATATCTGAAATCGCTACATGATTCAGATATCCAGTGGCATTGAGGTTCCCATTGATGAAGAATGGCCCCACTATCTTTATACCCCATATACCACTCCATACCATCAATTTTTGTATTCCAGCAGTCTTGGAGGGATCTATCCACTGTGGGTTAGTGTCAGACCAATAGCAGTGGTTTTGTTTGTTAACTAAGCCATTCACGAAAAATGTTGCCTCATCACTCATCTGAAGGCAATTGTCTATGCTGTGAAGATACGAAATGTACAGCATCTGAAACAACAGATACTGGAAGCCTGTGCTAGAATTTCTTCTGTGGTGTTGCTATCAGTGTGTCAAGAGTGGGAGAAGAGGGTTGCATTGACAATCCAACACAATGGGCAGCACTTTAAACACTTTTTATAAGTGGTCATAAACTTGTAAATAAGTCATGAAAGAATAAAGTTACATTAAATCCAAGCACACCATTGTTTTTCTTATGAAATGTTCAATCAGTTTGTGTCACATGACCCTCTTCCCATTGAAAAAAATAAAGTTGGATCCAAAATGTCCGACTTCAAAATGGCCACCATGGTCACCACCCACATGGAAAAGTTTTCCCCCTCCCATATACTAATGTGCCACATAGAGGACTTTGATATCACCAACCATTCCCATTTTATTTAGGTGCATCCAAATAAATGGCCCACCCTGTATTTATTCATTTATATAGTGCCATTAATTCCACAGTGCTTTACATACATCAGCAATGTGGTGCCAATATTCAAAAAGGGGACAAAAACTGAACTTGGAAATTATAGGCCAGTAAGCTTAATCTCTACTGTGGGTAAAATCCTAGAGGGTTTTCTAAGAGATGCTATACTGGAGTATCTGAAAAAAAAAAAATACCCTCATGACCCAATATCAACATGGGTTTTCGAGGCACCTGTCAAACTAACCTGATAAGCTTCTATGAAGAGGTAAGTTGTGGACTGGATCAAAGAAATGCAGTGGACGTGGTGTATATGGACTTTTCAAAAGCTTTTGATACGGTGCCACACAAAAGGTTGATACATAAAATGAGAGCAATGGGGATAGGGGATAATATGTGTAAGTGGGTTAAGAACTGGCTTAGTGATAGGAAGCAAAGGGTGGCTATAAATGGAACAACGTGGCAACTGGGTGAATTATCGATTTGGCCATTTCCATAATACTAAGTATCTCTACTTTTTCATTATCATTTTGTCTCTATTTAGAAATATGTCTGTTGAGTGCAACTATTATATTTGAAATAGAATTGTGTTTAGTTAGCACCTTCATAGACAGGATTGAGTGCAGCATAGCATTGTATAGGTATGACATGGGTCTGCACCCGTATGCTAGCACCTTTCCACACTCTAGTTGTCAGAGATAAGCTATTGCCCTCTGGTATCAGTCTCTAGCACGCCTAAGGGGTTAACCTCTTTTCCCAAGGCACCAATTAGATATTCAAAGCACCTGTCTTTAGTTTTAAGACTGCAAATCCATTGTTCTCTGGTAGCAGCCGATGAGGAAAAGCCCAGAACGACATCAGGCAGTTACATTAGTGTTAGGACCCAGTTAATAGAGATCGCCTCAACGTGGCAACTGGGTGAATTATTGATTTGGCCATTTCCATAATACTAAGTATCTCTACTTTTTCATTATAATTTTGTCTCTATTTAGAAATATGTCTATGTCGAGTGCAACTATTATATTTGAAATAGAATTGTGTTTAGTTAGCACCTTCATAGACAAGATTGAGTGCAGCATAGCATTGTATAGGTATAAATGGAACACATTCAGAATGGGTCACAGTTAACTGTGTGGTACCACAGGGGTCTGTATTGGGCCCTCTTCTATTATATATTTTTATGAATGATCTTGTTGGGGGCATACAGCGTAGAATCTCAATATTTGCAGATGACACTAAACTCTGCAGTGTAATCAATACAGAGAAGGACAATTTTATATTACAGGAGGATTTATGTAAACTAGAAGCTTGCGCTGATAAATGGCAAATGAGCTTTAATGGGGATAAATTTAAGGTCATGCACTTGGGCAGAGAAAATATAAGGTAGAATTATGTGCTTAATTGTAAAATACTGGGCAAAACTGTCACTGAAAAAGACCTGGGTGTATGGGTAGATGACAAACTCACATTTAGTGGCCAGTGTCAGGCAGCTGCTGCAAAGGCAAATAAAATAGTGGGATGTATTAAAAGAGACATAGATGCTCATGAGGAGAACATAATTTTACCTCTATACAAGTCACTAGTGCGACCACACTTAGAATACTGTGTACAATTCTGGTCTCCGGTGTAGAAGAAAGACATAGCTGAACTAGAGCGGGTGCAGAGAAGAGCGACCAAGGTTATTAGAGGACTGAAGGGTATGCAATACCAAGACAGGTTATTAAACTTGGGATTATTTAGTTTAAAAAAAATGAAGGGGTGATCGTATAATAATGTATAAATATATGAGGGGACAGTACAGAGACCTTTTTAATAATCTTTTCACTCTTAGTTCTGAGACGAGGACAAGGGGGCATCCTCTACGTCTGGTGAAAGGAAGGTTTAATAATAATCATGGATGCAGATTCTTTACTGTAAGAGCAGAGAGACTATGGAACTCTCTGCCACGTGATGTAATGAGTGACTCACTACTAATATTTAAGAAGGACCTGGATGCCTTTCTTGAAAACTATAATATTACCGGTTATATATACTAGATTCTTTGATAGGGCGTTGATCCAGGGAACTAGTCTGATTGCCGTATCTGTAGTCAGGAAGGAATTTTTTCCCCCAATGTGGAGCTTAGTGTTGCCACATGTTTTTTCTTTGCCTTCCTCTGGATCAACATGTTAGGCTATGAGTTGAACTAGATGGACTTAAAGTCTTCCTTCAACCATAAAAACTATGTTACTATGTGAATGTCTGCATATTACCTTAGTAATGTGACAGCTAGAATGCCGTCTATAATTGCTACTGTGGGTTATTAAATTAAGGCTAGGGTCACACTTGCGGCAGGGCACTGCGGATCCTGATCCGGTTTTGAGCAGTAAAAGTGCTCAAAACCGGATCAGAAACTGCAGCCCATAGGAGCCCATTATCGTAACCGGATTGCACTACATGCAATCCGGATACCGCTTGTGGAATTGCAGCCTGCGGTAAAAATCATGCAGGCTGAAGTTTTCGCAGCGGTTTGCAAACCGCGGGAGGCTTGCTATAATGGTGCTCCCACGGGAGCCCTTGCGGCTGCCGCAAGGCACAAGTGAATGCCTGCGGCAGCCATATGCTTTGTTCATCCCTGCGGATGAACAAAGGATTAAATGTTATCAATAGATGTGGGCAACATGTCTCTAGGGGGTGCCCCCCTCCCTAGAGACATGCTGTCCACTCAGGTGGCCATGTGAGGGGTTAATCTTGGCATTTATAGTATTGCCAGCTATTGTCGGCATTTTCAATTCTATGAATGAACCCGGCAGCTCCTCACTGTGTAGTACATACAGTACGTAATGTACTTACTGTATAAGCCGCTAGCCTTGGTCCTGAAAGCATTAACATTAGGTGTATGGCGATGCGCTACCCATAGACCTAATGTTAATGCTTTCAGGACCAAGGCTAGCGGCTTATACAGTACGCATATTACATACTGTATCAACTACACAGCGAGGAGCCGCCGGGTTCATTCATAAAATAGTAAATGCCGGCAATACTATAAATGCCAAGATTAACCCATCACATACCCACCTGAGTGGACAGCATGTCTCTAGGGAGGGTGGGCACCCCCTAGAGGCATGTTGCCCACATCTATTATTAACATTAACCCTTTGTTCATAATGTGCATAATAGCTGGTGTGACGCTATTTGCATCACATCCGGCAATAGAGACGGCGGTACCGCCGAGAGGATTTTGCTTTACGGCCGAGAACGCTGTAAAGCAAAACTACACTGTAAGGACACTGTGTCCTTACAGTGTAGTTTTGCTTTACGGTGTTCCTGGCCGTAAATCAAAACTCTTTCGGCGGTACCGACGTCACTATTACCGGATGTGACGCAAATAGCGTCACACCGGCTATTACGCCCCTAGAGCAAGGCGAGGAGGACAAGCATTACTAATCACGCCCACTGGGGCGTGATAATGAGCACCTAGGGAGGGCTTAGAGTCTCACAGGGGACGCCCTCTGAGACTTATTCAGGGACAAGAAGTCTCAGATTTGTAAGTGTATATTGTTGATTATTCCAATGTTACAAAGCGCTTTTTTTTATAGAAAAGGAGCACTAACACTGATATGTTAGGGTGCAGGGACAGGTATTAATAGGGTTGGGGGTGATTTGGAGGGGTCAGGTTCCCTTTATGTTAATTCTACAACCTTTTGGAAGAATAGGGATATGTGCTCACGTTGAGTATTTTGTTGCAAAATTTTTTCCATCAAATCTATCTCCTGGTGTGAGAAATCAAACATGTTTTTGACCCTTTCTCAGTACGTTTTTTGTTTATTTTCTCGATGCATTTTTCATGCATTCTGGGATGGAAATATGCTGCAAAAACGCTGAAAGAATTGATATAATGCATATTTATGTCTGCACCAAAACTGCAAGGGCAAAAAAACAACGGGCACATAACTTCAGGATTCTCATTGACTTTGTTGGCATACCAACCATAATTTCCCTCAGGATCAATAAAGTGCATCGTATCATATAAGAGACAAAACGGCACGAAAAAACACATAAAAAAAACGCTATGAAATCATAATAAATCACACTTTGTGCACAAAACCTATGAGTTCAGTTTTTCATAGGAATTTTTACTTTTTCCAAAGATTCCTTACTTATCAATGGTAATATATATATAATCTCTTATGTATACAACCACATTAAGAATGTCAATCAAACCCAGTGGCGTAACACCCACGGTCGCAGGGGTCGCAAGTGCGACCGGGCCTGGAGGTACAGGGGCCCGGAGTCTGTCGACCCCTGAGGACGCACATCCATGTCAGTGCGTGGCACTCTGCCAAATCGGTCCCCAGGTGGCTGATCCCAGCCGCCGGAGGACTGTAAGGGGCGTCGGTAGCTTTGAAACTCCCACAGCGTCACGTGCTGCACTATGACGGAGTTGCCGGTGGGAGCGGCGAGCTTCCTGAGTTCCGGAGAGAGAGGTAGTGTGCGTGTGTGTGTTGCACAGGGGGAAGATTGTGTGTGTTGCACAGGGGGCAGAGTGTGTGTGTTGCACAGGGGGCAGAGTGTGTGTTTTGCACGGGGGCAGATTGTGTGTGTGGGGGGCTGCACAGGGGGCAGAGTGTGTGTGTGGGGGGCACACAGGGGGCAGAGTGTGGTGTGTGTGTGGGGGCTGCACAGGGGGCAGTGTGTTTGTGGGAGCCGCACAAGGGGCAGTGTGCGTGTGTGTGTGGGGGCAGCACAGGGGGCAGAGTGGTGTGTGTGGTGTGGGGGCCACACAGCAGGCAGTGTGTGTGTGGGGGGCCGCACAGGGGGCAGAGTGTGTGTGGGGGTCCGCACATGGGGCAGTGTGTGTGTGGGGTCCGCACATGGGGCAGTGTGTGTGTGGGGGGCCGCACAGGGGCAGTGTGTGTGGGGTGGGGGGCTGCACTTGCACAAGGGGCAGTGTATTTGTGTGGGGCCGGTACAGGGGGCAGTGTGACTGGGTGGGTGGGGCAGGTTGTACAGGGGGCAGTGAGTCTATGTGGGAAGGATGTATGCTATATGGAGGGCTATGAGGCTGCATTATATTACCTGGAGAGCTATGAGGCTGCATTAGATTATTTGGGGAGCTATGACACTGCATTATATTATCTGGAGGGCTATGAGGCTGCATTATATTATCTGGAGGGCTATTGGGTTGCATTATATTATCTGGAGAGCTATGACGCTGCATCATATTATCTGGAGGGCTATGACGCTGCATTATATTATCTGGAGGGCTGTGACGCTACCTTATATTATTAGCTTTATGATGTTGGTCTACTAGGCATTGCTCCCACCTAGCCAGAATCCTACTCCACACTGATGAGGGGCAACACTCCGAAACAGCTGTCTGTGGATGGATACCTGGCCTTGGTATTCCCTTGTCATATCTTTAAACTTGTAAAAGAGCTGGATATTGATTAAAAGTGCCACTTAATATGGTGGTTATGGTGTTCTCTGCAAGGAGCCACCCCTTGGCTGGGTCCTTCCCTGGAGGGATATCTGGCTAGTCCTGTGTTTGAGACTCGTAACCGAGGCTCCACAGACTATTTGCGTATTCATAATTCCCAGGGGGCAATGCACTAAAGAATTCACTGTGTCAAGCGCTTTAGCCGGCTGCCCGCAGTGTTTTCATAGACTGGTCTCCCTGAGATCAGTGAATGCTTTGTGATGTTGGTCTACTAGGCATTGCTCCCACCTAGCCAGAATATGTGGGAGCCAAAATCCTACTCCACACTGATGAGGGGCAACACTTCAAGGGATATCTGGCTAGTCCTGTGTTTAAGACTCCTAACTGAAGCTCCACAGACTATTTGCATATTTATATTATCTGGAAGGCTATGACGCTGCATTATATTATCTGGAGGGCTATGAGACGGTATTATATTATATGGATGGCTATGAGGATGCATTATTCTATGTGGAAGGCTATGACGCTGCATTATATTATCTGGAGGGCTATGAGACGGTATTATATTATATGGATGGCTATGAGGATGCATTATTCTATGTGGAAGGCTATGACGCTGCATTATATTATCTGGAGGGCTATGAGACGGTATTATATTATATGGATGGCTATGAGGATGCATTATTCTATGTGGAAGGATATGAGGCTGCATTTTACTATATGGAGGGCTATCAGGCTGCATTATACTATAATGGAGGACCATATATAGCAGGATAAGGGCATATTACAGGAGGAGGCCCATATATAGCTGGATGAGGGACATGAATACATAATGAAGGAGAGATGGGTCAATTCATGAGTCTTTATAGGATTTAGAACGTTACATGGGGCCCATACATCTGACTAATGTGGGTGCGCGTGGGAAGGGTGGGGCCAGGTCCAAATTTCGCACCAGGGCCCTTCGGTCTCTAGTTATGCCACTAATGAAACCCCCTGGGCAGTTTAACATGTACGTTTGACATTTTCATACTTCAGTTGTATTGTGTCTTCTAACACCAATATGTAGACACCAGAAGTATCTCTGACCATTTCTAATGAATGCTATCACACCTATCATGCTTCATATATGATGTACACAGTATATGAACACACAGATCTAAGTAGCTAAAGAAACACTTTGTACACGTATAAGTCTAATTTTTAAATGTATTAATATTTTCCTATTATGTTTTCTGATATAAATCAGCAGACTTTTATTCTAATCTACATTTTTTTCATCTTAAATGGAATCTGTCAGCAGGTTTCTGCTATGTAAACTGAAGACAACATGCTGCAGGGGTTAAAAAACAAGAGTCAACTGTGCTTCTTTACATTGTGAGGCACAAGGCAGTCCAACACACCTCATGCTGTGAAAGACACTCTCCCTGCTCAGATACATGCTTAAAATTAAATGCTTTGATTATGTCAGAATGGCTGCACCCAGTAATCTAAGTTAAACATAGTTTTAGAATCTCTTTGCCTACAACGTGCTGCTCTCAGATGCAAAAACCTGCTGAAAGATTCCCTTTAACATGGAGAATGCAGTCAATTCTTTCACAGAAAAATTATCAAAATTTTATTCTAACTGGAAGAATTTGTTTAATCTTAAGTCACTTTTTTCCGGCATACTTCACAAAATTAAAAAGCTAATGCCTCATGATACCCAATTGACAGACACACGGCTACAGTACGTATAAGAGACACACAGCTACAGTATAAAGCAGAGACACAAAGCTACAATATATAGTAGAAACACACAGCTACAGTACATAGCAGAGACACACAGCTACAGTACATAGCAGTGACACAGCTACAGTACATAGCAGAGACACACAGCTACAGTCCACAGCAGAGACACACAGCTACAGTCCATAGCAAAGACACAAAGCTACAGTACATAGCAGAGACACACAGCTACAGTGCATAGCAGAGAACACAGCTACAGTACATAGCAGAGCCACACAGCTACAGTACATAGCAGAGCCACATGGGTACAGTACATATTAGAGACACACGGCTACAGTACATATCAGAGACACACTGTTACAGTACATAGCAGAGCACACAGCTACAGTACATAGCAGAGCACACAGCTACAGTACATAGCAGAGCACACAGCTACAGTACATAGCAGAGACACATAGCTACAGTCCATAGCAGAGACACACAGCTACAGTCCATAGCATAGACACACAGCTACAGTCCATAGCAGAGACACACAGCTACAGTACATAGCAGAGACACACAGCTACAGTACATAGCAGAGACACACGGCTACAAGCAGGGCCGGACTGGGACCAAAAAGCAGCCCTGGAAAACAAGCCCCAGCAGCCCACATACTACGGTATATCACCCATCATCCCCGATCAGTGAATTTTGCTTTTACGTTGTCGTGGCCTCATCACTTTCTTAAAGTAGTTATCTGAAGAGCCACATTTGAATGGTGCAGCAGAGGGAAATCAACCACAGCTCCATTTACATGGTGCTCTACAAAGCCACGTTTCTCGGGACTGTGGGATCCCAGCGGTCAGATCCAGAGTGAAGGGAAAGTCATCACCTGTACAGAAGAGAAGTGATGACTCCATATTGGGGATAATTAATTTAAACACCATTTAAATGCTGAAAATCACAAAGTCCAATACCACCTCTGACAACAGGACAGGAGAAGTGGTACTGTGCAGTGTATATACAGAATAATACAGACACTGAGGATTACACCCAGTATACAGGACAGGAGAAGTGGTACTTTGCAGTGTATATATACAGAATAATACAGATACTGAGGATTACACCCAGTATACAGGACAGGAGAAGTGGTACTGTGCAGTGTATATATACAGAATAATACAGATACTGAGGATTACACCCAGTATACAGGACAGAAGTGGTACTGTGCAGTGTATATATAAAAAATAATACAGATACTGAGGATTGCACCCAGTATACAGGACAGGAGAGGTGGTACTTTGCAGTGTATATATACAGAATAATACAGATACTGAGGATTACACCCAGTATACAGGACAGGAGAAGTGGTACTGTGCAGGGTATATATACAGAATAATACAGATACTGAGGATTACACCCAGTATACAGGACAGAAGTGGTACTGTGCAGTGTATATATAAAAAATAATACAGATACTGAGGATTGCACCCAGTATACAGGACAGGAGAAGTGGTGCTGTGCAGAGTATATATACAGAATTATACAGATATTGAGGATTACACCCAGTATACAGGACAGGAGAAGTGGTACTGTGCAGTATATATATATACAGAATAATACGGATACTGAGGATTATACCCAGTATACAGGACTGGAGAAGTGATACTGTGCAGTGTCCACCACACACATCCAGATGTACACACATACAGTATGGGCCTTTTCATATCTGAGTTTTGGCTGTGTTCATTTGTGGTTGTATGTGTTTTTACCCCTAAAAACACAATCCAAAACGCACCCATAGGGTTTAATGCAAAAGCAATGCAAAACACATGTGATTTTGCAAGCGCAGCCAAAAGCGTGGGCTGCATTTGCAAAAACACATACATTTTGCATTAAATGAAGCCAAACACAGCCAAAACGCAGATGTGAACTGGGCCTATATATATGTATATGTGTATATAATATATATATATATGCACATACATTCATTATGACACACACACATCCATATGTACACACATACATTATATTTACGCACACATCCGTATGTACACACACAGCATATGTGTATATGCAGACACATCCATTTGTACACACATATACATTATATATATATATATATATAATATATATTTTTATATATACATATACACATCCATATGTAAACACACATCCATATGTACACACACACATCCATGTATACACACACATCCATATGCACACACACAGACACATGTACACACACATCCATGTATACACACATGCATCCATATGTACACACAGACACACATCCATGTATACATACACACAGACACATCCATATGTACACACATCAATGTATACACACACACATCCATATGTACACACACTTCCTTATGTACACACAGACACACATCCATGTATACACACACATCCACATGTACACACACACTTCCTTATGTACACACAGACACACATCCATGTATACACACACATCCACATGTACACACACACTTCCTTATGTACACACAGACGCACATCCATGTACACACACAGACACACATCCATGGATACACACATCCACATGTACACACACGTCCTTATGTACACACAGACACACATCCATGTATACACACACATCCACATGTACACACACAGACACACATCCATGTATACACACACATCCACATGTACACACACAGACACACAGACACATCCACATGTACACACACACTTCCTTATGTACACACAGACACACATCCATGTTTACACACACATCCACATGTACACACAGGCACACATCCATGTATACACACACATCCACATGTACACACACACTTCCTTATGTACACACAGACACACATCCATGTATACACACACATCCCCATGTACACACACAGACACACATCCATCTATACACACACATCCACATGTACACACAGAAACACATCCATGTATACACACAGATCCACATGTACACACACAGACACACATCCATGTATACACACACATCCACATGTACACACACACACACCCACATGTACACACACACACACATCCATATGTACACACACACATATATCCATGTACAAAGACACACATCCATATGTACACACATATCCATGTATACACACACACATCCATATGTACACAATCATACAGTACATACACACATTTACAGTACACATACATGGAGGGATATACATAGTCTTACAGTGCTGCTCTCCTGCCTGAGTCACAATTACCATCCAGGACAGGACTCTGCTCTGCGGTCCGTCGCTCTGTCTGTGGGATAGATGGCAGTTGCTTCACAGGTCACAGATCTGGGGAGGGAGGGGGGGGGCAGCAGTGAAGTTTCAAACAACTGCCATAAATCCCCTGTGCCTCATATGGAGACCGGAGCTACCAGACAGCATCCAGACACATTGCAGAAACCTCCAGGCCGGAGGCATATTACTCCTTACCGCCCAGGATGAGGAGCTCAGCAGACGCAGGAGATGAAGCTGGAGGAAGGTGCCCGGTACCAGCCGACAGTGCAGGTACTGCATCGCCCCAAGCCCCCCTGGTCAGCAGGGTGCACAGAAGCTTCAGGGAGGCTGGAGCCGCTAAGGAGTGGAGGAGCTGTCATACTCCTCCTTCAAGAATCGGCTGCAGGAAAAGAGCCGGAAGCTCCACACCGGAAACGCGGCTGCGGCTACTGTGTAGCTCCCCGGCTGTGCAACGGTGCAATTCCACTTCAGCCCACCGGGAGAACTCCCGGTACGCCCTATGGCCAGTCCGGGCCTGGCTACAAGACATATCAGAGCCACATATCAGAAACATACAGCTACATTGCCTATTAGGGAAACACAAGTATATGATATCTACCGTTTCAGAGAAAAACAGATCTACTATGCCTAGTAACAGGGTTTAATATAATGTATGATTTGGACTTCACCTCCATGTCAAAGTGATAATGTGTGTATGGATATATGGACCAAGAACAACTAGCATATTCCTATAAAGCAGCGGTCACAAGGAGCTATAATCAGTGGTGTAACTTCAGGCCCAGGGGCCCCAATGCGAAAGCTCCAACGGGCCCCCCAATTATTGCAAATCTTCAATAGTATTAGTCTTTTTCTATAGGCCAAAGGGACTTTTGGGGCCCCCTAGGCTGCAGGGCCCAGGTGCGATCGCAACCCCTGCACCTATTGTAGTTACGCCCCTGGCTATAATGTATCCTGCCTACTATTGTAATGTTGTAATATGATGATTATTAGAGGCTTATTCTGTAGCATTTTAGAAAAACCTTGGCATAGTTTTGTAGAAATACATACAAAAGCAAAAAAGTTTGTTATGTTATCGGAATAGTGTTGCTTTTCTACATCTCGGGGTATTTTCACACTCGACAGATTTGTTGCAGAAATTTCTGGAGCTAAAAATCTGTTCCATAACTCTGATTTGGATCCCTTTGGCAGGAAGCACATGGATTTTTGCAAGCCCTGTACAGATTAATAGGACAGCCAAATACATTTATTCAACAAATCTGCCATGTGTGATTGTAGCCTGGTTTAGTATAATTTATAAAATACAAATGGAACATTAAAGTAGAATGAATTCTGAAACCTAGCAAAGTCCATAACCCATCTATTCAATAATGTCATAAAAGAGAGCTGCACCTGTGTATGCAATGACCTTCTCAAATAAGGACATGTCTTCACAAAGGAATCTTAATATTTTCCAACATCCTAATTTTCATGTCATTCAAAGTACTGTTTTTTTTTTTTTTTCTCAACAATGTACGCAGTGAATGATAAAAAATATCATGGTACCTCCTATTAGCATGATACAGATAGAGAAGATTTTCTCAGTGTCCGTGTTAGCTGATACATTTCCAAAGCCAACACTGGTTAGGCTGCTGAGGGCAAAGTATAAGGATGTGATGTATGAGCTCCTGGAAGAAGGTCCCCCTAATAGCACTAAACTCGTCTCATTGGATGACTCCTCACTGTAATTATTTTGAGATGGTAATGCTCTTGTAATATTTTTTCTTCCTACATAATAAGGAGTTTCCAAACGTCGGGCAAGTTCCTGTAGCCAACCTGAAAAGTAGAAGAAAGGTAGAGGTGAAATACTCTAATATTCAACCATATTAAGACTAACGTGTAAAAGAAAAACTCGGAAAAAAATGTTCTGATCATGCCTGAAGCATTGTTAGTCTGCATGCACAAGATCAGTAATAGAAGCGTTTTGGACACCGCATACAAACTGCTGCATTGAACAGTACGAGCACAATGTATGGTATTTCTAGAAATCCCATGCCCACTGTGCTTCGCTTGTACACAGCATTATCTCACATGATGTGCAGGTTGCTGCTCTGCAGCTTTGCCGCAGCATGTCAATTTATGGCTCCAGAGTCGGATGCGATCTCGGCAGGTGAATGCAGGGAAAAGTCACCCTGCGCTGAATGCAGATCGTGGGGACAGGGCATCTGCATTCACCCATGGCTTCCCTCAGGTCCGGAGACGCTACGTCTAGGACGTAGTATCTCCAGATCATCTGCACATACCCTTATGGTCTCTTTTTTTTTAGATGAACCTTCCGAAGATGAAATACACTTAAAGGGAATCTGTCAGGTCAAAAATCCAATTATAACTGCTATCATTTTCTAATTTCTCTCTCTAAGCTCTCTATATTGAAGTATTTCTTTTATTTATATTTCCCTCCTATCGTCTGTAAACGTCAAATAAAGAGATTCATTCCATCTGTCAATCACAGTGAGTGATCCCCTCCACATAGGATGAATATTCATGTCACATATTCACATCACTGCACTGGCGATCAGTAAGGGTGTTGGCTCTATCCTCTTCTCTGCTCTCTTTGCAGCAAGACAAAAGGTCAAATAAAACACAGAATCTCTAAAGGTACGTTTACACGCGGCAACTTTTCTAGGAATTTCACTGGCAACTTACTGGTTGCAGTGAAATCATGGACACATTGTTCTATCTTGTTGCTGTGTACAAATGGAACAATGTGTCCATGATTTCACTGCAACCAGTAAGTTGCCAGTGAAATTCCTAGAAAAGTTGCCACGTGTAAACGTACCCTAAGGGGTTACTGACGGTTACCGTCGTCCGACGTCCACGCACCTCCCTCCCCCACCGCATGAGTTCCTAGATGTAAGCACGGAATTGCTAATAAAGCAGAAGATTTCTAATGGTGAGTGCCACTGGTATTATTTTCTACATTGAAGAATATATATATAATATATATATATATATAATATATATATATATATAATACCTAGCAACAGACTGTAGAACAAGAGACACTTCAGTGTTAGAACTAGTCCACAATAGGAGGAGTTAGTCTTCAGGGTAAATTACAGTTCCAGTTTAGAAAAAGAGCAGGGCTGCACACAGGATAAAAGTGCTCAATCCATTTAATGCATCACAGGGGTGATACAGGTGGGGGTGCAAAGGAAGGAGGACCGGGTAGCCCCGATTGCACCATAGGGGCTACCCGGTCCTCCTTCCTTTGCACCCCCACCTGTAACACCCCTGTGATGCATTAAATGGATTGAGCACTTTTATCCTGTGTGCAGCCCTGCTCTTTTTCTAAACTGGAAGTGATATTTTGCTGTGTGGAGGAAGTGTGCACCAGGAATAGAGGCTCATAGTGTGTGGGACCGGTATGAGAAGTCCCAGGGGATCCTGGAGGGCTGCTGGAACTGACAGAAACGCACGGAGGGAGTGGTGGTGCTGGCCTTAACCTGCAAACTGTAAGGGTAAATTACAGTGTTTCTTTTAGAACTTCAGATAGGGCTATGCTAAGGACTAGTACAGACAGTGGCGTAACTTGAAGCTCATGGGCCCCAAAGCAAAAGCTCCAATGGGGCCCTCAATTATTAATAGTATTAAAGTTTTTCTATAGGCCAAAGGGACTTTTGGGGCCCCTTAGGCTTCAGGGCCCAGGTGCGATAGCAACCCCTGCACCTATTGTAGTTACACCTCTGAGTACAGATGTACAAGTCTTACTGGTAGTCAAGGCTGAATATAGTGGATGACTCTTAGCAGCTAGAATAGAGGCTGGAGTGAGATAGCGAGATCCGAGAATGTTGATTGAGACACAGATTGAGAGACACCATCGTACCTAGAGAACAATCATCCAGCAAATTGTCCTCAAGCCAGAGAACGTTCAGAGGATGATACAGTAGTGACAAGGCCCCTAGCTAGGAGCTAATAGGTGAGGTCTAAGGGCTAGGACCTTTAGCCATCAAGGTATCTGGTTATCCTCACTGATGTGTGAACATAGTCCGCTTTCCTGGGTAGTACCTCCTCAAGCATCTGCGAGCAAAAGGCTCTTCCCTGTCACTTTGGCAAATCTCCTATACCTCCTACCCTATGGGGGGGAAGGGTGAAGAAGATTTAATATGAGAGGGTCTTGGAACACTAGGCTTTATTCTCGCCTTAGTGGTCAAACCCCCTTTACACCTTCTTCTATGAGGAGCAGAAAGGTGGAGCCGTGTATATGGGATAGTGACTGGCATGGACTGTCCTGGTTGTTCCGGAAATCACAGGGCAAGAAAGATTGGTAACAACTCAATGAGAACTAAAACTGTGTCTGATAATGTGCTGTTGAACTGGAATTTATGTGCCTCTTATCTCACATGTGAAGTTGTGTCAGAAGAACTGTAGAACTGTTAAGAAAAGAACTATTGTTTATAATGTACTATGTGCCTCCATGTCGGTCTGAACTGGTATCTGTATGAATAACAAACATGGCACTCTTTCAACTTTTGTGATAATTTTGTTATAGTCACCAAAATAAAATAGCACAAACGTTTCGGCCCTTAGACTTTGGACGATCCTCAGTGTGCTTAAGAGAGTCACTAATTATGAGCCTGGGAAAAGATCCTGGAAATTCAAGACGTAAGTAGGGGAGTCACAGAAGAGATATACAGAGGATGAGTGCTGGTAAGACCAACCGCAGTATCAACCAAGTTTTTTATTCATACAGTCAAGGGATTGTAACCTACTTGAACAGGTGTATTAAGCAATTGCCATTACAGAACACATGAACCAGTATCAGATACTGACCTGCCTAAGGCTAGGGTCACACTGGCATTGCGGATGCGTTTTTTCCATGCGTTTTTCACACTTGTCTTTTGTGAAAAACGCATGGAAAAATGCATCCATAGGCCCCAATGCAAAAAACGCACGGCCACTCAAACGCATTTTGACTCAAAATTTCAGAACAAATCTTTACCGACAAAAAAAAAAAGGCTATCTTGGGATCTTATAAATGGATTTTCAAAGCCTGAGTTCCCCAGTTTTCCTAATGTATCAGTCCACTTGCCTTGCATTTTTTTCATACAAAGTAAAAAAGTGATAAAAGTAGTACACTTTTTCAATCTATTCTAAAACATTTCTGGCCAGGAAAAAAAGCACAGCACCTAATGATAACCTGTAATACAAAGTGAATAACCAAACTATTTCAATATGATATATACTGTATGATAGAAATAAGAATCTCATCTTTTCCTACCAACGTGAATTTATTTAAGATCCAACAATAAAAATATATACATAGAAACGGTGTAAAAATGGAAGTAATCAAGTAAAAAACGCATGTATTCATAGACCTACCAATTTCTGGGACTTCAGATTGATTGTTTTCTATTTCTTGCTGACCAATGAAATACCAGACACAGGCCACCCAATGGGCCAGGAGAGCAAAGACAACCATCAAGAGGCTGAGAACAACTGCACTGTACTGAGAATAGCGGTCCAGTCTTGGGAGGAGGCGCAGCAGCCGTAAAAGACGTACAGTCTTCAGGAGGTGAGCACCAAAATACTGAACAAAGACAAAACATTATCAAATACTAGAAGTGAACAGACATAAAATGTGTGGATATATTACCAAGTAGTAAGTATTTGTAAAGTGTAAAGGAAATGAAAATTGTGATGTACATTTGTATTCAGACCACCTGAGTCAATACTCTGGAAGACCACCTTTTGCTACAATTACTGCTGTCTTTTTAGATATGTCTGTATCAGCTTTGCACATCTAGAGGCTGACATTTTTGCACATTCTTATTTGCAAAATAGCTATATCTCAGTGAGATTGGATGGTGATCTTCTGTAAAGAGCAATTGTCAGGTCTTGCCAGAGATTCTCAATGAGATTTAGATCTGAACTTTGACTGGGTGATTCAAACACATGCATATGCTTTGCCTAAACCATTCTATTGTAGATCTGACAGTATTTTTAGGGTAGTTGTCCTGCTGAAATTTGAACCTGTGCCCCTCTCTCAAATATTTCGCAGCCTCTAACAGGTTTTCTTTCAAGACTGTCTTGTATTTATCTCAGTTTAGGTGGACGGCCATGTATTGGTAACATTGCAGTTGTACCGTACTCCTTTTACTTCTGTATTATGGATTTAACAGTACTCCGTGAGATGTTCAGAGATTGGGCAATCTTTTTTTCTAACTTAGCCCTGCTTCAATCTGGGGTTCTGATCTGTCACAAATCCTAAGTCATATTAAAAGGCTTGTTAAAATGTCAATTATGACTTTTAGGATTGCTTCCTTTATTCGGTTGCATTAGGGTTTTTCAATTCCTCACTGAAGTGACAGTTTGCATATATATTTTTTCTCAACACGTGTTTTTGTGGCCCTATTGACTATTTGCAAAATCATTTTTGATGGTTATGTGGTCATGTCCCAATATCTTAGCAATTTCGAGAGTATTCCATCCCTCTTTAAGACTTGTAACAGTTTTTAACTTACCGAAATCAGTTACATCTCTTTTTTGGCAAGCTTTGCCTGAGGAAAATAGCAGCCTAATAATTCTGCACACCCTGATAAAGGGTATTGATATTCTTAGGCTGCACCCTCCCTCATTGCACAAATACACATTACCTGAACTCCTTCACCCAATAAAAGGTAGATCTGTTTATAAAATAAAAACCATAGTGACTTACTATATTGACTTTGAAGCTGTAGAGCAGATCCACAGGGAGGGCAGCTAGAAGATCCAAAAGAAACCATGTCCTGATATAATGCAGGAAAATAAGACGTGAAGAGAACACGACCTGTCCTGACTGACTGACGAATGTGGTACGGAAATTCAAGATGATGTCTGTTGAACAACAGCATAATTTAGGAAATTCCCTCTATATTAATGACAAACATTAGTTTCTAAACCCCAAAAATTGTTAGAATGGTTGCATGAGACATACATATTGATGACCTATCCTTAGAGTAGGTCATTAATATGAGATAGATGAGAATCAAACTTCCTGCATTCCTAAAAAAAAAGCTGGGTGATAAACTTGAAGTATTCGGTAACAACCACTAATCACTTTAGAGAACTGCAGTGTCCCCTTCATAAATGGCTTCCATCTAGTCACTGCAGGAGCCGACATCAACTCATTAGTAGGTATGGCAGGTGTTGGATCCATACTAATCTCATATAGATTATATATACAAGGAATAGGTAAGCAATATGTAAGTATTGGGCAACCCCTTTGATTTTGTAGTACAGCACTCTGTTATTATGAGGCATCATGCATACAGAACTGCAGCTCCAATCGAACTTGGCACAAAGGATTACCAATGTTATGAACAGTGGGAGTCCTTGCAGTGGGCCCCAAGTGATCAGGCACCTATCCTATGGACACATGATCAGCTATGATTGAGGGCACACCACTTTAAGTTAGTTGTTATGGCAGCAGAACCCAATATTCTTCTCCCTAAATTATAATCATAGGTACAAAAAGCTAATCGGGAATTTGTGGGTCTTTCATTGTAAAGCTTCTTTTATTATAAACAATATCCCATAAACATCCCTGAGCGCCCGATTCTACCGCTATTTTCCATTTTGTGCTGTGCCTCTCTGTAATAGAGATATTCATATTTGTTTCTCTTGGAGTGCAATATGTGAAATCTCTTCTTTGTAGTCCAACTGAGCATTACTTTTGTCTTCTCTGGGAATATATTTCTTCATCTCTCCCAGACGCTACCAATCACAGCTCAGCAGCACCTAAGAGTAATGAACTGCGGGATCAGCTGCTGAGCTGTGATTGCAGCATCTGAGAGGGAGGGGTGAAAGCTCATGACCACCAGAGTAGACCAAGTAGATACACCCAGTGGCAAAACAGTGATTTAACATATTCAGAGGAAACAAACTTCATTTTCTCTGTAATTGAGTGACACAGCACACAGATGGGAAATAGAGCAGAATCAGGAGAGCTAAGGAATTTTTTAAAAATATTTAACTCAATTTAACTTTTTTAGCAAGTAGCAGGTCTTATTATATATACTATACTAAATAGTTTACCAATGAGGATCATAATAATGAATGTTTTCTAAATCAGACTAAAAGGTAATTTAAGGAAAACGTTGACACTTTTTAATTAATTTACATAATCCACGATCATAATTTTATTGATTGTTTATTGATCATTTTCACCCTTGCTTCACCAAATGAAGTCGATCCAGAAATTAATTTCTTCCATGTAAACAAACTAATCATTACATTCAGATCAATGCTAATTATCTCCTCCAGTGTGCTGTGAACTGACCAGCCAAATATCTACATTTCATGTGAATATTTTGAGAAATCAATATCTAAGAATTGATTTTGCCCACATCTGTGGTTCACTGTTGGCGTTTACACCAGAGACATCTCCTTATGTATGCACCGTTGTCTATATTGAGTCTTATGATCAATTGCATGACATTGTGTGTAATTTTGCTAAAGTTGGCAAATATATAGTCCGGTGAAAAAGTCTTGGAAAAAATGCTACAAGTTTCAATAGTTAACATTTATCAAATGACTAAATGCAAAGTGAGTGACCAAAATAATCTAAATCAAACCGATATTTTTTGTGACCACCTTTTGTCTTCAAAGCATCAATTCATCTAGTTACAGTTACCCACAGTTTTTAAAAGAAATAAAGAGATAGAGCTCCCTGTGGATCAGCTAATTAAAACCAATGCTGTGCTAGTCAGGCAAAATATTGGAAAACTAGATGTAGGAAAGGGCCCCACCCCGAACATCGGAGTAGCAGCTGGCTCTTCACCAATAGGGCACAAACGGGAAGAAACTATCGTCCCACCAGCATATCCACCAACGTTCCACATCGCTGCACACAGTCGTCTCGCAGGTCACAGATGTCATCACACATGGAGGGGGTCCTCATCCAATCATCAAACTCACTGACAGTTCCCCACCACAGCGAGTCACTGACCAATTATACACAGGTAATCACCGCAGGTAAGTAATTCACAGGTCAACTGCTGCACTGACCGCCAGCTCCAGATCTCCAAGTTAGGAGTTTAATAGATGCAGAGAAATAGACAAATAGACAAAAAGGGTGGGGAAACCAGGCACTCAGGGGCGGACTGGGCTGGGTTCCTGGGGGGCAATTTCCCTCCAGGCCGCCAGTTTAGTGACAGTTCAGGGCCGCCCGGTACTGCCGGCAGCCGCCCTGAATAGTGAAAGGATCTGACTGAGCGGCCGGCTGTGGCGCTGCAACACAGAAATTATTCCAACAGTGTATACTTAGGTTTATTGGCATTATGCATTTTGGGGATGGTACAGCCCCTTCCTAAGGTGCATACATTTTAACATGTGCCAACAGCCACCTCTTTTAAAACTGTGGGTTTATAATAAAAAATTCTGCATTATTAAAAAACTTTGTAAAACTGTATACAGTAGAATTGTATAAAAAGAGACAATAAGTAGTAATAAATATAAAGAATCCACATATTCACTATTCTAAATCAATTAGATTCTCACATATCATCATAGGCATTTGGATACACCCAAATCAAACACTAAATGCTTAAAATTGATTTTCCTTAACAAATCTAGATAATATACAAAGGAATAAAAATCAATGAACACAAATAAATAGTCAAAAGCTGCAGAGTTCAAAAATTCATGTATGTTCTATATTTAAGTTAAGGCCCTCAATGACAAGCAATTGTTCAATACATTAAAGAGTTTATTGATTCCATGCATGTCCTATAATTAAACCAAGATCCTCAGGGGCCAAAATTGACAATTTGAAGATCCAAAAGGATTCCCTATTGATTAACTTTTGAAACTGGTATAGTATGGTACATTTTTCAGCTATTTTGGGAGATGGGCACTAGAATACTTCAGATAGCTGTTCACATCCACCTTTTTAAAATGGGTGGATGTGGAAAAAGTACTCTCAGCCCTTTTCATAATAGTTAGTTCCAAGAATTTAATTTTAGTATCAGTCCATGTGACACTTGAATTCAAGTCCCCACAAATTGGCATTTAGCTAATTTACAAATAATTGGGCCTCCCCAAATGTCTCCACTCTCATTTTGAATGTATGGCTATTTGGCTTCAACGTTTTCAATTTTTGGCCAGACCACTCTGATTTAATAGATGGGTGTAGATGTGTATGAAAAGTCACTGCAAGTTCTGAGCTCATGGTGTCACGCTAGTTGGTGTGGACCCACTGCCCTTAGACTGGGTCTACTCTGGAGTGGCATGACTAAATGCCTAACAAGTTTTCGCCACAGCCTCTAATGGGGAACATGGATTGGGCTGCCGGTAAACAACAGATACACCAGGGCAGTCACGAGTTCTGCAGCAGCTGACCCAAGGGTCAAAGACACAGGACAGGGGTTATGTCCATCCGCATTACAGGTAAAAAGGGGAATTCGAGACAGACTAAATGCAAACTGCACTGTCAGACAGAACTGCAAGATTTTGGTTCACTACAAGGTCCAGGGGTTGCTACCTACAGATGGGCTGAAGTCCAGGAATAGAAAGGTCGCCAAACAGGGTAAAAACTGAAAGTTCAGATAAGTAAAAAATCGTTAGTCTGGAGAATAGTACAAAATCAGGCAAATAATCGGAAAATAAATAATACAAAGCACGAATAATAACAAGTGAACCAAGGAATATTTCTGCCAACTGGCAGCAACACATAGGATTCAAATAGGCTACAGAACTTCCTAATTAGCTGACGTCAGAGTAAATGACTGCAGATGAGTAGGCATCCACAGACACATCCAAAAGTCAGACTACTCAAATACCAGCCCCACCTTTGGAGTGAACTCAGTGGCGTCTGGTGGCAGATGCAGAAGTTGCAGGAGCAGACTGTAGGGATGTGACAACAGGATTACAGGCAGGACAGGGTGGATACAGGAGACCGGCTGGATGGGACAGGTACTAAAGACAGGCTGGGCAGGAGGGACAGCTACTTGAGACTGACAAAATGAAAGATAAAAGTATAGAAGTCTCATAGGGAGTGCTAAGGATGACAGTATGATGGTATTTAAGCAAAAATTAACAAACCTTTATTAATAATCCTCCTGCAAACTCCACAACATGTTTTGATAGTACATAGGACCGTCTTCATCAGGTAGTTGTAGGAGGTGAATAGGGAAAATGACATTTATAGGGTTCTGTATGGCCTGATTGGTGGAAGTTACACACCCATTAACCCTCACTATACCAATGTACTCATTCACATTATACCTGTCTCTTATATAGTCTGGTAATACATTTGTGCTTGCAGATCAGCAACAATTCTTAAAAATAATACATTTAAAAAACCTTTACAAGTGTTACTGCAATTATGCCTCTAAAATATCAAAAATTGTCTAAAATACAATTCTCATATAAAATTACAACCATCATATGAATAAAATCTCATCATAAAAATACATAAAGAAATACATAAACATTCATCATAGAAAATCATAAAATTACCAACGTAAAATTGTGCATATATTCATAAATATGATCCATATAATATGTATATTGTGCTATATCTGTCTGTTTATTGGAGGAAAAACTGATGTTCGGTCGGATTATAGCATGAGTATTAGTGACCTATACCCCAAAATTAATGTGTATATATACAGTTGTGGCCAAAAGTATTGACACCCCTGCAATTCTGTCAGATAATACTCAGTTTCTTCCTGAAAATGATTGCAATCACAAATTCTTTGGTATTATTATCTTCATTTAATTTGTCGATGTTTTTTTTAATATATTTTTATGATGAGATTTTATTCATATGATGATTGTAATTTTATATGAGAATTGTATTTTAGGCATTTTTTTGATATTTTAGAGGCATAATTGCAGTAACACTCACAAAGGTTTTTTTAAATGTATAATTTTTAAGAATTGTTGCTTATCTGCAAGCACAAATGTATTACCAGACTATATAAGAGACAGGTATAATGTGAATGAGTACATTGGTATAGTGAGGGTTAATGGGTGTGTAACTTCCACCAATCAGGCCATACAGAACCCTATAAATGTCATTTTTCCCTATTCACCTCCTACAACTACCTGATGAAGACGGTCCTATGTACTTTTGAAACATGTTGTGGAGTTTGAAGGAGGATTATTAATAAAGGTTTGTTAATTTTTGCTTAAATACCATCATACTGTCATCCTTAGCGCTGCCTATGAGACTTCTATACTTTTATCTTTCATTGACACTTCTCCCTCGACACTGAGGGAGCAGAAGCTGGAGCTGCTCCTGGAATTGACAGTCTGATTGGGAATAAAACCACCACAGACAGCAAGCACAGATTATACCAACTCAAACTGTAGGACCTGCGGTTAAGCTTTGTGAAGCTCAGTGATTACAGGACCTGTGATGCTGTAGCCGGTCACATGACCGTAATCCGATCACGTGACTATCCAGGAAGAGGACGCACCAGTGGAGCGAGGGCACTGCATGGAGCCGTCAGCCAGTGACCCCTTCCATCCAGGTCTATCACCAGGGTTGTGCAGGGAAAGCACAAGTCATTCAGGTTAGTGCATTCTGCAAATAACAGCAGCGTGTTTAACTAGTGTTCAGAGATCCTACACAGTGCCCCTTTTTCTTCTTGTTTTATATGAGACTGACAAAATGAGACAGGTGCTGGAGACTGGCAAGGTGGGACCAGAGAAATCAACAGGAGATGAAACCTGAGACTGACAGGACAGACTAGAGTACAAACAGGAACAGGAACCCTAGGAACCTAATTGCTCAGGTACTTCCCTACAAGGGACAGTGCTTTAAATACTCAGTGTGTCTCATTCATAAGCTGGGGAACACGAAGTACAAGCACTGCTCTTTTAACTCCTTAATGCCTACTTTTGTGTATTTGCATCATGCAAACTCAATTCATTTGCATTTAATTTGTATGCATATGTAGATTTTAATTCGGGAAATAAGGGGTTAAGAGGCACGCCCCAAGAATGTTGCCATGAGACCTCTGTAACATGCGCAGGCTCTGGAGCATGGGGATTGGAAAAGGAGCAGGGGAAGAAGCAGTACAGCCACGGCAGTGAGTATGTTGGTGAACCTGCCAGATTGAGGAATCAGGACAGTGCAGCGATGCCGGTGTTACACTTTGCACTGAATCTTCCAATTTCAAAGGAAATAATCATGATTTGTCTTTCATCTACTGCACAGTTTCCTTGATTGACCATTCTGTGGTCCTCAATGTTGTCTATTTCTTAACGTCCTGAATGCTGGGAAATATGGCCAGATACATATCCATCACACAGTACCATTTGGGAGGCATCTAATTGATTCTGTAGCAGGAAATCAACTCCAAACAAGTCCTGGAAGTGACGATATGGCCCCCGTAATGCACTGAACGCAACACATTCAAGTCTGTCTGAGATTATTAAATAAGATAGTAGGATTTGCACATGCTTCATTCACAAAACATCCTGTGGTTGGTTCTCCAAAATGTTTGAAACAACCTCCCAGGCATGTTCCTTTAAAAATGACATGCAAACGTACCTAGAGGAATTGATGATTTTTTGAATGAAAAGGGCGGTCACACGAAATGTTGATGTGATTTATTTTTCTTTTTGTTCATTCATAACTTGGCATTTTGTTAAATGATAAAAATAAACAATTAACATTTTGATTTTATAAAGCTTTCTTGCAGTCTTGCAGCATTTTCACACTCCTGCCTCAATCTTCTGCAGAGTACTGTATGTCAGATCATACACAATCAAATTTATTGAAAAGTGCAGTTGACTTACATCCTTCATGTGGTATACTATACATCCTCAATTAGGCAGAACCCAGTGCAGTAGGACCCTTGTGTGGAAATATTTCTTTAGAGAGGGCTGTAGGAATCTTTAGAAAAGGCCTTTTAAAATGAACCTATCACAAATTTTTTCACATACTGTATAAGCTGCGGCCATCATCAGTAAGCCTTTATACAGTATTCTACAATACTGTATATAAGTGCCAAGGCCAATCTGTTAACATAAAAACACATTTTATTATACTCAGCTGTGGGGTGGTCCTGTCCAATGGCATTGCTGGTCTTGATCCAATGCTTCCTCTCTTCTTGTGATTGCCATCCTCCTTCTCTGCTTCTTGTTGATGACGCATCCTATGTCACCCCCTCACTGGCCTTCATTGCACTCCTGTGCAGGTGCACTTGTCCTCTGCCCTTCTTAGAAAGAATGCGGACTATGCGGGCGTTCTTTGACCTTTCCCCGTGGCTTCGCATTACGGTACTGCCCTCAGCAGGACAGAGTGAAGTGTGAGTGCACATGGGTGCAATGGAGGTCAGTGTGTGGATGACATTCAATGTGTCATCCACAAGAAGCAAGGGAGGAGGATGGAAATCACAAGAAAAGAGGAGGCATCGGACTGACCAGCGACACCCATCGGACTGCCCGCAAGTGAATATACTAAAAGTCCTTTTTTATGTTCTACATGTATTGTAGAATGCTGCATATAAAGACTTACTGACAGTGGCCAAATGAGAAAAACCTGGTGACAGGTTCACTTTTACTACATTTGCAAGTTATGTTCTGTGCTTTCATTTCTAATGTAGTCATTATTTTGTCATGGACAGTAACTAGAAATGATAGTAAATTGGGTTGCACTCCAACCCACAAGTGGCTACACTTACATCCTGACAGCCGGCATATATCATAGCCTGCAATTATGGTAGAGGGACATGGCAATCTACTGTCATAAGGCTAAAAGTCACTGTTTGGTCTAAGACTCATAATTCTATTAAAAATTTTTATGTATCATACTTGCCTAAAATGAACAAGATTTCCACTGCAAGATCGCATGCACTTGGTGGACTTCTAAGACTTTGAGAACCTTCCTCTTTTCCAGTATTGAAACAGAAACTGTATGGTACAGTCACCGCTACATAGAGGGTGGCAAGGAGGATCAAACAGTCCCAGCAGGCTTTGAATGGACCATAGTGTAGTAGTATAAAAGGAGATTTACGCACAGAGACAACTTTATATTCTGGAACTCTAGGCTTCTCACCAAAAACACCCTGAGATAAGATAAAGGAAAGAACATCACTTAATGACGATTGTAGTTATTATCGAACTATATATTGGCTAAATCTGCTCAAGGGTCCGCGGAAACATGCAGCAACTGAAACTCCACCCATCTGTGGCATGTCAATGACCTCACGATTTTGTTCCACAACTATCTCCCTACAGGTGGAATAGTTTTGGCAAAGTGATCAGTTGCTGCATTTGACTGCACCCTTGAAAAAGGAAGCTAATATCAGAAAATGACCTAGTTTGCATCAGGTTTTTGTGTTAAAATAGATTTTTTCTACTTTTTTGACAATTTTTGTTATATCACAATCTTTATAAAAATAAATACATAATAATAATAATCTTGCAATTTTTACAATGACCACTAGGGATTTTTGCAATTCATACTTCCTGTTATCTAAGGAACAGTTTTCAGCTAGGCCAATTTTATAATGACACCGCTATACTCTACACGGCTGTTAACACAGGATTCACCAATTACGCACAACAGGTGATATCATAGCTGACCCTGCTCCTCCAATTTTCAAAATGACTCTTTGCACATGCTAATTAGACAGAGAGGGTCAGGATCTGACCCCTGCGGCTATGTTCATGTGTTGTTTACTGAAACAAAATTAAAGAGGACCTGTCACCAAACCAGGCATGGTGATCTAATTACAGCACTGGATGCAGCATGTCTGCTGCATCCAGGCAAGGGGTCCCCCAGCACTTGAGCCGCCCTGTACCCCGAGTAAATACACTTACATCGTGAAGCCATAAAGGAGGTGGCTAGAGGCTGCAGCCAAAGGGCAGATTCACACCCCCTGCATGTGTAATCTGCCCACCGCTGCCAATCATTGTCTCCCTCTTCTGCAGTATAACACAGAGGTTTTTTTTTTTCCCAGAAATGGCCATTTAGCCCTGCCCCTGGTTAACATAGAGCAGGGCGGGGAAAGGTGGTGATGTCAGAGCAGGAGGCCAGCCGCCCCATCTCCTGCAGTGACGTCACCGCTTATACCCGCCCTGCTCTATGTTAACCATAGAGCAGGGCGGGTATAAACGGTGACGTCACCGCAGGGGAGCAGGGCTAAACAGCCACTTCTAAAATAAGCTCTGTGTTATACTGCAGAAGAAGGAGACAATGATTGGCAGCGGTGGGCAGATTACACATGCAGGGGGTGTGAATCTGCCCTTTGGCTGCAGCCACATCCTTTAGGGCTGCATGATGTAAGTTTTTTAAGTGTATTTTCTCGGGGTACAGGGCGGCTCAAGTGCTGGGGGACCCCTTGCCTGGATACAGCAGCCCCAGTGGTGAAAAACTGCAGGATTTCTAGTTTCTTTTAATCATAATCAAACATAATCACAATTTGCTGAGAGGGCCAAATACTATTAATAATATTTATATTATCACAATTTTAATATGATTTTTATAAAAAAAATTGTTTTATATTTAGGTATTTTTATGTTTTTTTTTTCTGGTTATGTATGTAAATTCTTATAATATCTTTAATCATGTTTTAGAATTGTTATAAGTGATTACTTTGTCACTCATTTCAATAATAGTGTCTTATCTTATGTTTGTATGTAATGGCAATCCAACGGTTAATGTGTCAATTACGACAGTCCAATCAAAATGGACAAACTCCTTTAAATGTCATTTTCCTATCTACACCCTTTAATCCACCTGATGAAGACAGGCACCCTGTCGAAACACGTAGTGGGAAGTAAAGGGCAATAAAGGTTTGCAACTACACTCATGTGAGTGTTTTAATTGCTGCCCATTGCCCCAGCACTCCTAATAGACCACACTACCCCTTTTTAGTTGACCACCAGGGCCACCAGTGACATCCCTAACAGCAGCAGAGGGCCCAGATACCCGAGTTCCCATACCCTGGGCTAGTCACAAGTGTGGCACCCTGTGCCAGTTAATCCACAGAACCAACTAGTACACTAAGGGATTTCCACGTCTGGTACTCACACCCAACACCTTCCACTCCAGGCCTGTAGGGGGAGCTCTACTGGTTGCTGTTAAGCCAGATCCCCTATAAATACATGTGCTGGGGGGAAATTAGCCAGAGTGTGCAGTCACTAGAAGAACTGTGAAGTTCAGCTCAGAGCTAGTGAGCAAAAACTGGTTACCGGAGCCGTGCTAGGCCTGACACCAGTGCACCTCCAGAGCCAGAGTGAGGGCCCAGAGAGCGAGGACCGCAGGCAGAGGTGAGGAACACTTCAGAGGGGGCAGAGGAGCCATCCCGGCTCACCCCACCAGAACACCGGCCACTGGAGACCGGGTCTGCACAAAGGGAAAGAGATCAGCCCAGCAGAGAATCCAGTACAGTGTGGAGGCTTAGCTTACTGAACACCTGCAGCACCCACATTTGAGAGCCAGGTACCGCAGGAGAGATAGCGGTAGCCCAGAGAGAGAGCCATCAGTGCAGCAACACGGGTGTAACAGATGCACAAGGTCAGGCTTCGGTACACACATGCCAGACTAGGGAGAAGGAACAGGACAAGGAGGCCTATACCTCACTCGATGTGGAAATTCCAAAGTGCATCCTTCATCCCTGGACTTGTACCGATTTCCCTCATTAAAGGTACCAAAAGAGACTTTCTGTGTTTGTGTCCATCATTCTAGACCTACACCATAACGACTACACTGCCCTATTCCACTATTGCTACTTCCAACACCCTGGGGACTCAGCCCTGCCTGTAGAGGGCTACAATAACTTGCTGCCGCCCATCACCCCGGAGGTCCCAGCAGCGCCGGTGCCATCACCGGACCTACAGGAGGCGTCATGACCGACAATAACTTTAATCCCTGTAAATACTCCCCTTTTCATTGTCACCCAAGGGCACAGGTTCGGGCACGGACCACCCGTGACATCCCTGCACCCGACCGCCCGAGACCTGAGTACCCAGCCCCTTGTGGCCCCAGACACAAGCAGCAATGGATGTTGCAAAGTGAAAATGGAAATTTATCATTATAGTGCCCAGCACACTTTAATGCCCGTAGATTGTGCCCAGCTTGAGCTTTTTGAAACTTGCACCCAGTGTGCATAAATTTAGCGTGCTCTTCTTGCTACACAAATGCCAAACATGTGGATGCTAATTGTGGTTTAAGCATACTGTGGGGCTCAGAAGGGATGGGGGGTTTGATTTGGGAGTATAGATTTTGCTGGCTTTCTTTTGGAGGGGCGAGGAGCTATAGAGGTTTTGCAGAATCTTTGTGCTACCAGTAACATGGATGCCTCCCCCTTCAGTTAACAGATGACAAACCTGAGTGGGGACTTGTTTCTCGTGGGTTAAGTAGAAGCTTTTATTGGTGGCATTTGGGGTACAGAACATTTGGATCATTTTACATTTATACTGTGCTCTACGCTGAGTGCTTACATTGGGGTTTCCATCTAAATCTACAAAACACATGATTCAGATGAAATACGCGATGGATGCATTCACTAATGAGGCAGCAGAGATACTCTGGACTCTGTTTGGCCTCTGTTCGACAGTGTTTTGCTTTTGGTATGTTCACAAAAGAGGTGGTAAACCGCACTTTTATGCACGCCTAAAAGATGGGCACGGCCATATCATAGGACAGAGTCCAGGGTGCCTGAATTTGCCTTATAATAGAAAATTTTCTGTCAGGGGTTCCATTACATATTTCAATGATTTACATGTAAGCCTCGGTGTTCACGTTCAACGTAGTGTAGGATAATTGTGAGCCGAGCCTTACTGCAACCTTTGGGAGGAGGAATGAACAAATCAACAGTAAGTCAAGAATTTATTTTTTAAGCCATCCACCATGCGAATTTATTCTTTGGGTCTGCTCGATTGCAGCGATACCAGATATATATTGTCTTTTTATGTGTGGCGACTATCACACACTAAATTTTTTTTTAAATGTTTTTGCATCACCGTATCTTGAGAGCTACAATTTTTATATATGTCTGCTGAAATTCATGTTAGGGCTTGGTTTTTGCTGGACGAGTTGACATTTTTATTTGATACCATTTTTGGACAAATAATTTTTTTTATTGCTTTTTATTCCAATTTTTGGGATGCAGAATGAACTAAAAACAGAAATCCAGAAATAATTTTTTAGGAGTTTTTTTTTATTCCGTTTACCATATGGTAAAAATGATAAAATATTTTTAATCTTCAGGTCAATACGGTTACAGCAATACTACATTTATATCATTTCTTCTACTGCTTTCACACAATAAAAACAATTTTCTATAAAAATAATTGTTTTTGCATCGCTATATTCCTAGAGCTGTAGCTTTTTTATTTCTCCACTAAAGGAGCCGAGTAAAGGAGTGGTGGCTTGTTTTTTGGCAGACAAGGTGCAGTTTCTAGTGATCCATTTTGATACATATTTGTCTTTTTGATCACGTTTTATTCCACTTTTATTTTGGAGGTATGAAGAAAAAGCTTATTTTTTAAATTTTTTTACGGTATTCACAGTAGGGCTTAAACAGAGTGACAGTTTTGTAGATTGGATTGTTGCAGAGGCAGAGATACCAAACATGTAATTTTTATTATTCTGATCGCTGGTCTCATGTATTGTAAAGCACAAGATCTTTCAGATTATACTGATAGAACACCTGCCATTGTAGCCTAGCCTAACAGGCCACCATTCCTGGCACCACAGGTCATTGTTTGACCTCCAGGTGCCATGACAACCATCGGCTCCCCATGATTTTCACGAGGGTCCGATGGGGTGAGAGAGGGAGCGCACCCTACCCCAACCTTCTAAATGCTTCGATTGCTATCAATCACCGCATCTAGATGGTTACTCAGCAAGAGGCGGCGCACACGCTGGCCTTCGCTGTTACCATAGGGGCTCAGCTGTCAGCTCCTGTGGTGACCTTGCTGGGAAGTGCCGACATGATCATGCTATGATCAGTCTGTCAGATTATCTGGCATGTGGGGACTACCGACATGGGTTCCCGCACCTGTTCCCATGCCAGTCAGTGACAGCTGTCAGCATGATGCTATCACTGTGTGTTTATACATAGTGACAGTTTTAATGCACGACGGTCATTGATTGTCAAGGTGCGGAAACTGACACCTGCTCAAGACGTGCTATGTACATCACTGATCTTTAAGTGTATAACAGAAAATTCAGTTCACACTCTCAGCTTCCCAAAAGAGCAGGATCCAAACCTTTGCACGGAGCCGCCCGCTCCTGGTGGTCAATATCCAGCAGAGAAGAATCCTCCAGCGAATGCAGGAGAACAAGTATAGATGAAAACAGTCTTTTATGGTTTCATGATTAAAATCTCACGGTAAAAGCAGTGGATACCCTAGAGCGCTGGAGACGATCCCACGCGTTTTGACTTTATAGTCTTAATTATGATTATAGAGTCGAAATGTGTGGGACTGTTTTTATCTAGACTTGTTCTCTTGTTTTCACTGGAGGATTCTTCTTTTCTGTGCTGGACATTGATCTTTAAGGGGTTATGACAAAGACCAGATTTAATCATTTTCTGGTGATAGCTTCTCTTTAAGGTGCCGTAAGAGAAAAGTTGATATTTTTCCCAGACCGGTACTGCCTACATGCATAGGATGTGTCAGATTTTGCAGCTAAGACACAAAGGAAAACCTTTGTTTTGTACTATCCATTTAACTTCATCTTCAATGCTTCATCCATTTCTATATGTACCTGTTCATTAATTAATTACGGTAGTTGAAATAGTTTGTGGTTTCCACTACATAAAACATACACATGTCAACTAGGTGTGTTTATTTCTGTTCTTATCACTTACCTAAAAACACACACACTTACAACTGAAGTGACCATACCTTTCCAATATTTGCTTTAGTTTTATTTTGTTTTTGCAGATGCCCTGAAAGGTGGTAGAGAACAGCTCGGCTCCGTCTACGATTGGCATTAAAACCTTTCCCTGTGGCACGAGAAGGCTGCTCCCCCCTTCCTGCTAAGAGATGATGCTGCAATTAAACATTAAATGTAGTAACTTTCTCCAAGACAGGGCATGGCTAAGTGCTCCAAACAAGTTCATCATATTTTATGCCACTAAATTGAACTGTATTGTGATTGAAATGTACACCAGACCCTGACTTTGACGCATGGTAGTTGAAAGATGTGCCAAATTTATTAAGGGGTGCATGCTTCTTAAGGGTACCTTTACACACCGCAACTGGGGTGTGAAAACTGAGAGCAATCCGGAGCCCCGTCACTGTCGCCGTGAAATTGCTACAAAATTGCGGCGTGTATTTGGGGAACCCGGTGGTGTTTTTGAAAGTTGCGCCCGGTTCCGATTTCAGAGCACTGCTCGAAAACCAGACGCAACCATGAAGGTGAATTTCCCTGCTTTTGGCGTGTGAAGGGGCGATAGGGATGGAATCAGCGTCGCCTACTGATCTCCGGGAGGCATGCCACAGCGTGCTGGTCACCGCTCCCCCTCAGCGATGATTGGTGGGGGGGCTACTGTGTTTCCATTGGCTGTCCCTTCACAGAGCGCCATATTTGAACAGCTGTTCATTCACACTACACAATGGCAATGGCCTCATGTATTAGCCAGTCTTCCTGCGCAGGCTGGCCAATCATGACGCTATTGCATTGTGTAATCAGCATGTTTGGGGAGCGGAATACACAAGTCTGTCACGCCTATGTTCTTGCGGCGCTGAACATGTACGCCCACATTTCTTTGGGGATTGCGGCGTCGGGAGTCAACCGGATGTTTCCCACTGTTACTGTGGGAACTTCCAGGGCGGCACATCGCCTTAGGTTGAGGGCGAAATTGCGGCGTGTAAAGGCACCTTTGGCGTTGGGAGGCAACCATGAAAAATGTGCATGCGCACATTAGATTGCCTCTGATCGGCGCCAAAAGTTGCGGTGTGTACAGGTACCTTAAAAGGGATCTATGGCTAGGGTCACATCTTCGTTTTTATTTTTAAAACCTGATCCGGTTTTGAGCTTTCAAAAAGCTCAAAACCGGACCAGAAAACGCTCCTCATAGGAGCCAATGCTAAACACCGGATTGCTTCACAAGCAATCAGGTGTCCGTCTCCGGCACTGCAGCCTGCGTGAAAAATCATGCAGGCTGCAGTTTTCAGAGCGGTTCTAGCATCCGCACTCCAGTAACCGGATTGCTCAGGATGTGTAATCCTGAGCAATCCGGCTACTGCATAGTTTGCTCATCCCGGCTGTTGCAGGGATGAGCAAACTGTTCTCTGTAGTGTAAATAGTTAAATTAAATAAATAAATGATTGCTTGAGGTCTCTAGGGGGGGCTCAGTCCCCTAGAGACCGTACGCCCACTCAGGTGGGCTTCTCCTACAATGTGCACATGCGACGGGCTCCTCATAGCTCCATGCATGTCCCCCCAAACTCACCCACTTCCCCCCGTTTCTATATAGAGGGGTCCCTGTACCCTCTTGTATAGCTCTCCCTTTTTGTGTTATAAACTAATTATTAAAGTATAGAATGCAGTGCATAGTTACGTGCTCTCCAGCCACTTTCATTTTGTAGGCATAGGCGAGGCTGTGTTTGCTGCTGCCTCCACGCGCGAATTATGGCCGCCCCATCTGGCCTGGCTTCTGTGTTGAGAGGGCGGGCGCGTCATGAAAGGGGCAGGGCTAAGTTCGCGTCATAGCGATAGCCCCGCCCCTTTCATGACGCGCCCGCCCTCTCAACACAGAAGCCAGGCCAGAGGGGGCGGGCATAATTAATTAGCGCGCGGAGGCAGCAGCAAACACAGCCCCGCCTATGCCTGCAAAATGAAAGTGGCTAGAGAGCATGTAACTATGCACTGTATTCTATACTTTAATAATTAGTTTATAACACAAAAAGGGAGAGCTATACAAGAGGGGTACAGGGACCCCTCTATATAGAAACGGGTTTAATGGGGTGAGTTTGGGGGGCATGCACGGAGCTATGAGGAGCCCGTCGCATGTGCACATTGTAGGAGAAGCCCACCTGAGTGGGCGTACGGTCTCTAGGGGGACTAAGCCCCCCTAGAGACCTCAAGCAATCATTTATTTAATTTAATTATTTACACTACAGAGAACAGTTTGCTCATCCCTGCAACAGCCGGGATGAGCAAACTATGCAGTAGCCGGATTGCTCAGGATTACACATCCTGAGCAATCCAGTTACTGGAGTGCAGTATTCAGCACACATTTTTCCACAAAAATGTGTGTAAAGGCAATTGCGTTCACCGCATCCGGATCTGGATGCGGTGAACGCAATTCTAGTTTTAAGTGTGACCCTAGCCTATCAGCATGTTTTTTTCCTATGTAATTAGAAAGCAGTATAATGTAGAGACTGAGATCCTCATTCCAGCAATGTGGCTGTATTTTCATTATATTCTATCTACTAGTATGTTTTTCCATGTATGAAGCAATTTATCCAATGTCTAGATGACTCATGCATAGCTATAGATAAGAAAGGTTGACTGATGGTACCTTTACACACCGCTACAGGATGGTGGTAACAACCGGGTGCTTCACGTGCACGAGCACGCACAAACGGATGAAAATGGTACCCGCACAACCTTTACACGCCGCAACAATGTGCGCTACAGTAGGTTACATCTATCTCTGGATACACCGCCGGGTGCCACAAGTTACCTTCTGTAGCTCACCTTACCTCATTTACACGCCACTACAGAGGGTAATATGGGAGGACCTGGTGCAGCTGGAACAACACATAGGCGTGCCAGAATGGTGGATTACGAGAATTTCGTACGCTGATAGGACAACGCAATAGCATCTTGATTGGCCAGCCAGCGCAGGAGGCTGACTAATACATGACGCACGAGCAATTGTGTAGTGTGACTAGTCAGCTCCTTAAATATGCCACCCTATGCAGCGACTACCTATCGTAATGCAGGAGCTTCCTCCAATGATCGCTAAATGGGGGCGTTTTCCCGGAGCCTGTGTCACGCCCCAGGTAGACAGCAAGGTGTCGAAACAACCCTCTTGTTCCTTATTTACACGCCGATACAGGCTGCTACCATCGCCTTGAAATCAACCTGTTTTAGAGCACTGCTCTGAAACAGGTGCCGCAAGTGACGGGTGGAAACAACCGTCTTTACACGCCGCTACCTCGGGTTGATTTGGCGGTGCAAGATACATTTCTCTCATCTACCCGGTTGTTTCCACCATCCTGTAGTGGCGTGTAAAGGTACCATAAGGGATATGGTCACAATAGAATAGAAAAACCGAGCTTGTGGTTAGATTGATTTCCTACATGTTTACTCTTCTGTTAGTAACATGGTAGAAAATCAATTGCTTTTCGACTAGGTTGTGATAGTTGTTGCTTTGTTAGTATAACTTTGTAAACAGGTATAGATGTATACTGAGGAGACATTCCTTCTGTCATCTACATAGAGGTGAATTGTGACTGTCTCCTTGCATACAAGCAAAAAACCTTCTGCAAACTCAGATGTCTCTGGTTATCCATTGGTAGAATAAACGTCTCCTGATAGCAGCAATAGGCTGTGTGTTGCTTTTTCAATAAACTCCCTACATCATGCTGCTTTTTAAATTACATAGCAAAAACCTGCTGACAGGTGTGAATTTTACTTATGTTTCTCTAGCACACATACAAAATGCCAGTCTCAGCCTTATTGAGCGGGTTACAGAAGACGTTTTGTGTACCTGTCTCTTTCCAGCTTGCTGTTGCTGTACGATTCTTGGCATCTGTAACATCTTTATATGAAACTAGAAAGAGAACCACCTCTCCTTTTTCATTCTTGATTGGTACAACATCCAGTAAACACCAAAAGTGTGAGCCTGGAAGTAAAAGAAAAGTTACGGTATATGAAAGAATAACAGCTCTCTATTTGATAAAATATATTAAACACATAAGATTGCTTGAATTGGTGTGACTTCCATGCAGTGGTGTAATTTATAACATTTTCCTACTAGGCAGAATAAACTAGTGTAATGCAAGTAAACTCTAAGCATCAGGGCCGGGACGACAGCTAGGCGAAACTAGGCGATCGCCTAGGATGCCATCTTGGGCAGGGCGCATTCCCGCCTGACCGGAGTCCGGTCACCACCGCCCAGCCCTGGAGTTGCGGGGAGAAGCTGCGGCAGGGAGCGGTGGGCGCCGCCATGTTCTTTGTGGCTGGCGCCCACTAACAGTACAGCCGGTCAATAGAGGTTGAGACCTCTACACAATGGCCGCGGTCTCCAATTAGCAGCGGCCATTTTGTTGAAGTCTCAGCTACCACCGACCGGCTGTACTGTTAGTGGGTGCCGGCCACAAAGAACATGGCGGCGCCCACCGCTAGCTGCCGCAGGCCCGCAGCTACTCCTCGCAGGCAGCGTCCTGCAGATGTGCCCTCCGGGCTCCGGCACCCCTGCTCCGCATCCACAGCTCCCCCCAATGGTAAGGTATGCGGGAGGCTGTGGGGGAGACAGGGAGGCTGTGGGGGAGACAGGGGGGCTGTGGGGGAGACAGGGAGGCTGTGGGGGAGACAGGGAGGCTGTGGGGGAGACAGGGAGACTGTGGGGGAGACAGGGAGGCTGTGGGGGAGACAGGGAGGCTGTGGGGGAGACAGGGAGGCTGTGGGGGAGACAGGGAGGCTGTGGGGGAGACAGGGAGGCTGAGGGGGAGACAGGGAGACTGTGGGGAGACAGGGAGATTGTGGGGAGACAGGGAGGCTGTCAGGATGGAGGGATGCAGTCAGGATGGAGGGAGGCTGTTGGTATGGAGTCAGGATGGAGGGATACAGTCAGGATGGAGGGAGGCTGTTGGTATGGAGGAAGGATGGAGAGAGGCTGTCAGGATGGAATAGGCTATTGGGATAGAGGGAGGCTGTCAGGATGGAGGACCGCTGTTGGGATGGAGGAAGTATGGAGGGAGGCTGTCGGGATGGAGGAAGGATGGAAGGAGGCTGTCAGGATGGAGGAAAGAAGGAGGGAGGCCGTCAGGATGGAGGGAGGCTGCCAGGATGGAGGGAGGCTGTCGGGATGGAGGAACGCTGTTGGGATGGAGGAAGTATGGAGGGAGGCTGTCGGGATGGAGGAAGGATGGAAGGAGGCTGTCAGGATGGAGGAAAGAAGGAGGGAGGCCGTCAGGATGGAGGGAGGCTGCCAGGATGGAGGGAGGCTGTCGGGATGGAGGGACATTGTTGGGATGGAGGGAGGCTATCGCGATGAAGTGAGGCTGTCGGGATGGAGGAAGGATGAAGTGAGGCTGTCGGGATGGAGGAAGGAAGGAAGGAGACTATCGGGATGGAGGGAGGCTGTCGGAATAGAGGGAAGCTGTTGGGATGTTGTCTATATGGCTGGCAGCCATCTCTATTGCGTACGGCCAGCAGTAGTCTCTATTGTGTATTCTCTATTGTGTATGGCCAGCAGCAGTTTCTATTGTGTATTCTCTATTGTGTGTATAGCCAGCAGCATTCTCCATTGTGTATACGGTCCGCAGCCATCTCTATTGTGTATACAGGTAGCAGCTGTCTCTATTCTGTATTCTCTATTGTATATACAGCTATTGTGTTTAGCGTTACAGAAAAGAAGTTGCAACACACAATCAGCGGTGTTTATTCACTCTTTGTGGGGTGGCGCTTCAACAGGCATATAGTCAACAGGCATATGGTGGACTATATGCCTGTTGAAGCGCCACTTGCGGTGTGAAACGGCCATCGCCTTTGAGAACCCCCCCGTCCTCCCACCCGCACCATGTAAGACCACACGAAGAGGGAATAAACACCGTTGATCCTACGATGTTGCAACTTCATTTCTATAACGCTAACCGGAAGTGATGAACCCCTAACTGGAAGTGTGGACTGGGTTGTTTGAGTGCTCAGCAGGCTGAATGCTGGAGCGCTGGTGATCAGGAAGGGGGCACCCTGAAGCGATCTGCAAGCTGCAGCTCTCCAGAAACACCGTGGACAGATTGGTGCTGGCACCAACAATCATCAGAACCGTGACTGATACAGCTATTGTGTATTCAGCCCAAAGCAGTCTCAAGTGTGTGTGTGTGTATGTAATATATAATAGAGAGAGTGTAAAAAAAGGAAAAACAGCACAAAAAATAGAAAAAAGTGGACTTTATTGCCCAATGCGTGGCCACGGGGGGGCGCCGTTTGCCGTACCTGCCTAGGGCACCAAAATGCCTTGTCCCGGCACTGCTAAGCATTAAAGACACTCATACACATTAGACTTGGCAGAGTGAGTGTTCCTGGGAATGGAGTAGTTGTGAAAGATAGCGGTCACCTGATTGATCGCCAAACCATCATACGGCTGACCGATATCTACAGTGTATGGGGGTCTTTATGAACCATGTACAATGCTGCAAATCTTTATAACAATATATTGCTTAAAGGGAATCTGTCAATAGGTTTTTGCTCGCCCATCTGAGGCTAAGGTCACTCATAAGCCCTTGATCCGTTTTTGGCATCAGTTTTTGCATTTTTTTTTCTAAGTCCAAAAACTGCTGCAAAAACGGATTATATGTAATAAATACCCTATCTGTTTTTTTCTGTATCCACAAATGCTCCTAGGAGGTTTTTTAAACCCAAAAACGTTGGTAGGAACGTTTTTGGGTGCAGTAAAAAACTGATCTGTTTTTTTAACATGGGGCCTATGGAAAAACTGATCCGTTTCTTAGAGCATTGTTTATGTAAAAAATGGCAAAGTCCCAAACACGTTCAGGGGCACAGGAGGCGCAAAAAGCAGCCTAGGAGAAAAACGGATTTGGCATGGGAAACACTTCCAAAAACGGATTGCTATGTGTGACCCTAGCCTGAGAGCAGCATGTTGTCGTTGAAGAGCCATTGATTCCAGCCATGTGTAACATATGAGCTTCTTGTTTGCAATTTGGTAAATTCACGGATTTCTCTGCTGCAGATCTCGCAGTTATCTGAAATTTAAGCACTAATTGGCAGCTTTCGGCCCATTTACAATCTATACAGAAATCTAGCGATCAGTGGTGGTGGTTATTCAGAGCTCATGAATATGCTTGACTACCTGGCAGCAGGTTTACTAGTTCTCTGATGATTCTCTTCTACTGATAAAATTGTATTTTATCAAAAATACATCAAGCAGCCCAGGAAGTGACACATAGCTGGAATCTAGTGTCTCTTCCCCTACATCATGCGCTCTCAGAATAACTGACAAAACCTGGTTTTCCTGACAATTTACTGACAACAGAACCTGACAATTCTCTTTCCTTTAAAGAAAACATGCCATCAGGATTTTATACTCCAAACTAATGACATGTACAGTATATAAATTAATGCTGATTAAATAAATACTTGTCCTGTAGAAATTAGTTTTGCTATTTTTTTTTAGTTCAAAATATTTGCTAGTAGTAACGACTCGCAACAGAGCAGAGAGCACTATCAGTATGCATTGGCAGCAGATGTAACTTTCTCTGCCCGCAGGGTATTCTGCCAATGTGATCTGAGCCGACAACAGAGAGTGCACTATTAATATGCACATCGCACAGTGCACATCGCAGAAGGACTAGTCAAGCCACTGAAACAAGCGTCACTGATGATGCATCCTTTCAGTGAGTGGGTAGAGGCTGTGATAGTGATGGCAGCCTCTGCCCCCTGAATAACACTTGATTTGGGTATCGCAGTATGTACTGGGATTATCTAAGGGCGGCTTCACACTGCGGCACGATCCAGTCCGGGGCTGTCCGGGATGACCCTGACAGCCGCGGACTGGATCAGCACATAGGACTGGAGGGCTAATATGCCCTCCGGTCCGGTGTGCAGCTGCACACAGTTCCTGCTGCTAAGTCAGGATCGCGGCGCCCAGGGTCCTCCCGGACAGCCCCGGACTGGATCACGCCGCAGTGTGAAGGCACCCTAAGAAAGCGTCATCTGAGAGGAAGTAGGGACAAATTTAGAATACCAGTTAGATAGTCTACAGTATTACAGAAGGTAATGGAAATTTTAATGCAAGTATATTAAAAATGAATTTAGATCAGGGGTCTCAAACTCTAGGCCTCAAGGGCATAGTGCAGGTTTTCAGGATTTCCTTAGCATTTGAGAGTTAGTAATTTGATTGCCAAATGTGAAAAGCTAAGGAAATACTGAAAACCTGCACTGTGTGCGGCCCTCGAGGCCTAGAGTTTGAGACCCTTGGTTTAGATAATGGCACTAAATATGTATCAGTAGAAAATGAAGACAAGCTGGCAATTTCAGCATGAGGTTAAAAAATGTATTTAGTTATTAGTGTATTTGGTTAAAAGATTATATGCATGGTTCTATATAGACCCTCTGATGCAATTTCATCACTATATGCCCAAGTAAATGTAAACATTAAACCATGCAAACATGAATGTAAAGAAAACGAGGTTTTAACTTTATCTTGGCATTGCCAGCTCCTCTTCATGTTCTATTGATACGTACTCAGCTGTTGGCCAACAGTGGAGCAGCAAACCTTATCTCCCGAGAAAATCTGCAGTGAGTCCAGACTTAAAATAAAACTTCTTTTACTGTACACAGCACTAAATAGTTAGGAATTTAGATTAAAATAACTTTGGCCTTTGGGCCACTCCTTTAAGGCCTCATTCAGACATCTATCATTTTTATCGTACGCAAAAATAGTCCAATTTTCATCAGTGTTTGGACAGTGTGAGTTTTTACCATCAATGTTTCATCAGTGATTTTCTTACATGAAAACAAAATTGCAAAGATTTTTCTGTGAAAATCTCGATATAAGACGTACATGAAAAATGAACGTCTTAATGAGGCCCAAGGAAGTTTTTAATTAGTGCTGGACCTGTCCTTTATATTTGAATCAACATGCAAAAGAGATCCTAGTTCACAGGTTAGAGATCATATTGACGTGGTTCTGATCTGAAAATTATCCTAATTTTCTTGTACAAGTCTTGGATTCTCTTTCAGTTTGTGTCAAACACATGGAGGCACAGAACCCACCATCCTCAACAATCGCTAAAAAGACGAAAAGGAGAAAAAACAGACCTTGACTCTTGGCATAAGATGGCCGTAAGAATTTTATTAGAGTTACCAACTAAAAACGTACAAGTTATACAGTAATAAATTAAAATCTTCAATAAATATTGAAGAAAATTCATAAATACCCAAACTTGTACAAACTATGATCATCAGGATACGCCCAATTAAATTGGGCAAATTTTCCCCTCAACGAAAGCCGTGCAACAAACGAAGGATCCATGATGAGCAAAAATTCATTGGGTTTGTCTCTACATCTCTTGACAACAGAGTGATGATCCAACTCCCAACTGAGGGGAATATATATACCGTAATCCACTTTCTCGCATTTTTTAATCAACCAACCAAATCACTTCACCTGCAAGAAAGCAGGGTGGCCAATCACAGTGCACCCTGCTTCTTGTTACCATGCATATACTCATCAGGTTTGACTGCATTCATCATGAGCATGCGTCATGAATCTTTCCAAACACCTAAAATGTGAATAAGATTGGCAGATCATTAATTATTAACAATAACCAAATTTGACGGAAATACTATAGGTATGTTAGCCTATTCACTCCGGGGGGCTGAAACAGGAAAGCATTTCTGGCTCATTATAGGATCAGATCCAATACACTTCAGCCACAACTCTGGTTCTATGCAGAGACAAGAAATGTTTGACACAAACTTGATGAGAGTCTACTGGGATTCAGGAAGGGAGCTTGGAAGTGTCTGAATGACGGGATCTATACTTTTAAGGGTGCCTCCTTGCTGTCTCCTGACAGCAGATATCCTGGACATGTTGAATTTCAAAATTGCTAATCTTATGTTCCCTTGGAAGTTAAGCTGTTGTCTCAGGGGTCTGGTAGCGGCTTATCCTTCTCTCCATATTGAAATCAACATGCATACATAGACAAAACAAGACCGTCAATGGATCTCAGCAAAATCATTGGGATCAATATGCAAAATATCATAACTTAACTGTGGCAGATTTAATATCCCCTCATATCTGTTATATTGTAATTTTTTTGTGCCCTCGTGATCATTGAAAATACTCAGTGATCTAGATACATATAGATAACAAGTATACATATCTATCGATCTCCTTGTCTGACTCAGTTATTACAGTTGTGGCCAAAAGTATTGACACCCCTGCAATTCTGTCAGATAATACTCAGTTTCTTCCTGAAAATGATTGCAATCACAAATTCTTTGGTATTATTATCTTCATTTAATTTGTCTTCAATGAAAAAATACAAAAGAGAATGAAGCAAAAAGCAAAACATTGATCATTTCACACAAAACTCCAAAAATGGGCCGGACAAAAGTATTGGCACCCTCAGCCTAATACTTGGTTGCACAACCTTTAGCCAAAATAACTGATCAACCGCTTCCGGTAACCATCAATGAGTTTCTTACAATGCTCTGCTGGAATTTTAGACCATTCTTCTTTGGCAAACTGCTCCAGGTCCCTGATATTTGAAGGGTGCCTTCTCCAAACTGCCATTTTTAGATCTCTCGACAGGTGTTCTATGGGATTCAGGTCTGGACTCATTGCTGGCCACCTTAGAAGTCTCCAGTGCTTTCTCTCAAACCATTTTCTAGTGCTTTTTGAAGTGTGTTTTGGGTCATTGTCCTGCTGGAAGACTCATGACCTCTGAGAGGGACCCAGCTTTCTCACACTGGGCCCTACATTATGCTGCAAAATTTGTTGGTAGTCTTCAGACTTCATAATGCCATGCACATGGTCAAGCAGTCCAGTGCCAGAGGCAGCAAAGCAACCCCAAAACATCAGGGAACCTCCGCCATGTTTGACTGTAGGGACCGTGTTCTTTTCTTTTAATGCCTCTTTTTTTCTCCTTTAAACTCTATGTTGATGCCTTTGCCCAAAAAGCTCTACTTTTATCTCATCTGACCAGAGAACATTCTTCCAAAACGTTTTAGGCTTTCTCAGGTAAGCTTTGGCAAACTCCAGCCTGGCTTTTTTATGTCTCGGGGTAAGAAGTGGGGTCTTCCTGGGTATCCTGCCATACAGTCCCTTTTCATTCAGACGCCGACGTATAGTACGGGTTGACACTGTTGTATCCTTGGACTGCAGGGCAGCTTGAACTTGTTTGGATGTTAGTCGAGGTTCTTTATCCACCATCCGCACAATCTTGCGTTGAAATCTCTTGTCAATTTTTCTTTTTCGTCCACATCTAGGGAGGTTAGCCACAGTGCCATGGGCTTTAAACTTCTTGATGACACTGTGCACGGTAGACACAGGAACATTCAGGTCTTTGGAGTATGGACTTGTAGCCTTGAGATTGCTCATGCTTCCTCACAATTTGGTTTCTCAAGTCCTAAGACTTCTTTGGTCTTCTTTCTTTTCTCCATGCTCAATGTGGTACACACAAGGACACAGGACAGAGGTTGAGTCAACTTTAATCCATGTCAACTGGCTGCAAGTGGATTTAGTTATTGCCAACAACTGTTTGGTGCCACAGGTAAGTTACAGGTGCTGTTAATTACACAAATTAGAGAAGCATCACATGATTTTTCTAACAGTGCCAATACTTTTGTCCACCTCCTTTTTTATGTTTGGTGTGGAATTAGATCCAATTTGGCTTTAGGACAATTCTTTTTGTGTTTTTTCATTGAAGACAAATGAAATGAAGAAAATAATATCAAAGAATTTGTGATTGCAATCATTTTCAGGAAGAAACTGAGTATTATCTGACAGAATTGCAGGGGTGTCAATACTTTTGGCCACAACTGTATATAGCATATTGATAAGTATTCTCATTTAGAGTAGTAATAGTTCACATAGTTATTTCCAGTCCACTCACCATTTTTCCTGTAAAGCAGTAGCTCAGCCTTCAGCTCTTGTTTCTCATTCAGGGCTTTTTGAATGCTCTGTTTGACCTGTTCTCCAGTATCTGCACCATACAAGAAGGTACAAGCACAGGATCTCTGCATGACCTCCGCACGGGCAAAACCAGTCAACTCACAAAATCCATCTGAGCAATACACCACAGGGTAGGAGTGCGGCAGCTGAGCATTGCCAAGGACAAAGTTGCTGTCTAAAGAGACAAAGAAAGCGGGAATAGAGAAAGAGGGTCGGAGGGGAAGGACAAAACACAGAGAAAAACCAAAAATTAAAAGATTGCATTAAAATGGAGAAATGAGTAAACTTTTATCCACATGTATCTTGTTTCTATTAATAAGGTAAAAACTCTGTGTTCTAGGATGTCCATACAATTAGCATTTACGTGCATTATTTGCCACAATTTGCTAAATTTTTTTTTAAATTAAACTACATTTACAAACAGCTTCAAAACCCAGTATTTTTCTTTTTCTAAAAGGGAATCTGTCACCAGGTTCTTGCTACAGCGTGATGGAGAGCCAGGGTCCCTGATCCCAGCGATGTACCATTTACAAAGCTTCATGTTGTCATTTTGATATAATCCTTTTTTCTCTGCAGCAGATCTACCCTGAATGCTGAGCTATGAATAACTCCGCTAACACCACTGATTGGTAGATTTCTGTGTACACTGTAAATTGGCAGAAAGCTGCCAGTTGGTGATGAGGGCGGGATTATACTGATCAGCAGTACTACACAGCATGAGACAACTAGTCCTATAGTGATAATTTTCTGCTGATAAAACATTTATTGTATTGAAATAACACACAGCTAAGTAATACATCACTGGCCAAACATTTTTATTGCTCTGGAATTAAATAGCAAAAACCTGCTGGCAAATTTCCTTTAAAATATGTTACATACTCCGGGTTATGTGTACATGAACCTTTAATCAGTGACATATTGTAGCACCCCAGGGTCCGGTTGTCATGGTGGCATTGCCTTCCTGACAGGATGTGATGTCACGCCTGGAAACAAAAAGGGGGTCCTTATAAAAGGGGACACAGTATCCAATCAAACACTTTCCTGTCTCCAGACCAGAAGGGGGAGCTCTAGTACCTGGCTTAAGGGGAGATTCCCTATAAAAGTTCTGGCCTGGAGGTGGGGTCAGGCAGAACAGCCAAGAAGAACAACAGAACAGTCATGGATTGAGTCTGAGGAGGAAGGAGAGAGAGCCTGGGGAGCAGAGTGGTGTCGAGCTCACCCCAGAGGAGTAGGTGCCAAGAAACAGACACCAGAGTCTGAGGCTGTGCAATTCCAAGTTCTTCATCCACTCCAAGTGGCTGGAGGCAAAGCAGTGTTAAGAAGCTCAGGAGTAGCCACCCGTGAAATGGGACTACTGAAGGACTCGAGTAGCCTGTCCTACTGGCACACGCAGGAGGGAGAGAAAGGGCCCACAGCTCAGCTTCAAGCAGCAGCAGGGACCTGCAAAAGAAAGCGCAGAAGGGAGGCCTCCAACCAACCTGGCTAGGTGGAGCTCCTGATTGCTCCAAGGCTGCCCGGGTCCACAGTAACATCTAAACCAGTGCCATGGACTGTAACTGCAACGAACAAGTAAAGGTACAGGAAATGTTCACTGCTGTGGCCTACAGTTATTACCGCACCTCTATCCTGTACCCTACACCTTGCAACATCCACTGCCCTGAGGACCCACTCCACCCATGGGGACTCGCTCCATCCCAGCTGCCCATCCATCATGCCCAGAGGTTCTGCAGCAGTGGTGGCCACTAATAGCCACAAAGCACAGGAGGCGTCGCAAATAACTTTCCTTTTAAACCACCCCATTCCCCAAAAACTCTTTAACACTGAACCAGGATCGTGGAGCCGGGTCTCGACCCCTGTGACTCCCCAAAAACACTGCAGCTCAGTTCTGAGTACCCCGCGGTCCTGGGGAGCATCAATATCATGGTGCCAACCGGGCACCAAGAGTTAAAAGGGAACCTGTCACGTATGAAAACACTATTAACTTGCAGATATGGGGGAAATCTGCAGGTTAATAGTGTTTGAAACCTGCCCAGTGACTGCACATTAAACCCTGCTGCCTGGAGGAAATGAACTTTAATTCTCCCTCTAATGTTAGGGTTTTAGTCATGGGGGCGGTGCTGGCGAAGGTCCAGTCACCACTCTGTGTATTGAGAGAAGCAGCTGTAACCTCTCCTGCACTGACTGACATCCACTCAACTTAAGAGGAGCTGTCATTGCAGAGGGCATGGCTACAGACACTACTATACATACACAGCGGTGACTGAACCCATGCCGGCGCCGCACCTGTGATCGAAACCTGAACGCTGCCAGGAAGATTAAAGTTTATTTCCTTCCAGCAGCAGGATATAATGCGCAGATGCCAGGCAGGTTTCAAATGCTATTACTTTGCAGATTACCTGCGGATTTGCAGGTTAATACCATTTTTACACATGACAAGCTCCCTTTAAGGGGGGATTTAATTACATTTCCAAAACAAGTGGAATTTGCATTATGATGAACTTTTAGACTTCAAAGGCCCCATATATTTTGCACTTGAACAGGGGCCCTCCTTCTGTGTCTCCATCTGCCTTTAATCATCTATATACCTGGGTGTATGGGTGGACGACAAACTCACATTTAGGCTGAAGACACACCGTCAGTGTGCCTCACACGAGTGCAGTGCGAGGGAGACTCACATTGCACTTGGACCAGTATCATTAAATGATACTGGTCAGATTACAGTGAGTTCCTTGCATTACATTCGCATTGGTGAAAGATGATTATTAAAAACCCAGCTACTGGGCACATTTTGTAATTCTGGGTTTTAGCTGCATATTAACTTCATCTGCAGTCTCTGTGCGGCATGTCAGCACAGAGGCTGCAGATGCGGCTAATAAGTCGCTTTCTGCAGGGTTAACCCGATGTTTGTGTGGTGCCAGCTTGTGTCCAGGGAGTTTCCACACTCCCTGGACACATGCTGACATCACATACTGAGTCTGCAGGGGTTAATAGAAGCTTTAACTAAAAGCCGGCAATTGTCGGTAATTAGAAATTAGGAGCTGTCTGTGGTACTGTACGCAATTAGCGTACAGTAACAGCCGCCTGGCTCCTTCACTTAGGAGCTGTCCGTGGTACTGTACGCAATTAGCTAATTGCGTACAGTACCACAGACAGCTCCTAATTTCTAATTACCGACAATTGCCGGCTTTTAGTTAAAGCTTCTATCAACCCCTGCAGACTCAGTGTGTGATGTCAGCATGTGTTCAGGGAGTGTGGACACTCCCTGGACACAAGCTGGCACCACACAAACATTGGGTTAACCCTGCAGAAAGCAGCCTCTGTGCTGACATGCCGCACAGAGGCTGCAGATGGGGCTAATATGCAGCTAAAACCTGGGAATTACAAAATGTGCCCAGCAGCTGGGTTTTTAATAATCATCTTTCACTGCTGCTATCACAGCGGTGAAAGATGATTGGTTACTGTACTGGGAAACCAGCAAATTCAAAGTCTGCAGCTTTGATAGCCGCAGAGTTTAAATTCACCGGTAAATGCTATCCGCGGAACTGAAGTTTGCTTCAGGACCACGGATAGCATCACACTTACACATACCACACAAGTACTAACGCACACTCACATGCATACATCCATGCACACACACCCAAACGCACCACACTCGCACCACACTCGCACCACACTCGCACCACACTCGCACAAAACACGCAATACACTCGCATCACTGTCATGCATCAAAGATCCGTGATGCATGACGGTGTGCCTCCAACCTCAGTGGCCAGTATCAGTCAACTGCTGCAAACGCTTGTAAAATGATGGGATGCCGTGAAAGGCATAGATGCTCATGAGGAGAACATATTTTACCTCTATATAAGTCACTAGTGCGACCACACTTAGAATATTGTGTACAATTCTGGTCTCTGGTGTATAAGAAGGACAAAGCTGAACTAGAGCGGGTGCAGAGAAGAGCGACCTAGGTTATTAGAGGACTGAGGGGTCTGCAATACCAAGAAAGGTTTTTTAAACTTGGGGTTATTTCGTTTGGAAAAACAAAGGCTTAGGGGCGATCTTATTACAATGTACAAATATAGGAGGAGATAGTACAAAGACCTTTCTAATGATCTTTTTACTCTTAGGGTGCTTTCACATCTGCGTTTTTCGTAATTCGCGGCAGATGCGGTGAAAAAACCGCATCTGCCGCGTTTACCGCATAACCGTTCCACTTGCGGCGCGGTTGCGGTTTTTTCTATGCAATGTATAGGCATACTTGCGGCAGGTGCGGCAAGTGCGGTTTTGCACTTGCGGCAGGTGCGGCCGCGAAAAAAACCGCAGTAAGCCGCGGTTTTTTTCGCGGCCGCACCTGCCGCAAGTGCAAAACCGCACTTGCCGCACCTGCCGCAAGTACGCCTATACATTGCATAGAAAAAACCGCAACCGCGCCGCAAGTGGAACGGTTATGCGGCAATCGCGGCAGATGCGGTTTTTTCACCGCATCTGCCGCGAATTACGAAAAACGCAGATGTGAAAGCACCCTTAGGCCTGTGACTGGGACAAGGGGGCATGATCTACTTCTGAAGGAAAGAAGGTTTAATCATAACCATAGACGTGGATTCTTTACTGTAAGAGAATTGACAATATGGAACTAACTCTGCCGCATGGTGTTTGTAATGAGTGATTCACTGCTAAAATTAAAACCCCTTCCCAACCCATGATGTACGTCATGGGTCAGGTGCCCGCTTTTAATGTGATCTCCGGCGCGGAGCTCACATCATTACCTCGCGCGAGTCCCTCGCACAGTTTGCCTCCTGCATTAATCTCATTGGAACGGCACCAAACAAAAGTTCCACCATCATCACCTTGCCCAATACAGATTTGCGGTTCATCACTGAATATAACTTTCATCCAGTCATCCACAGTCCATGATTGCTTTTCCTTAGCCCATTGTAACCTTGTTTGGTTTTGTTTAGGTGTAAATGATGGCTTTTGTTTAGGTTTTCTGTATGTAAATTCCTTTTCCTTTTGGCAGTTTCTTACAGTGCGGTCACAGACATTGACATCAGTTTCCTCCTATTCATTCCTCATTTGTTTTGTTGTGCATTTCCTGTTTTGGTGACATATTTCTTTAAGTTTCTGGTTTTGAAGCTTTGATGTCATCCTTGGTCTACCAGTATGTTTCTGTTTAACAACCTTCCCATGTTGTTTGTATTTGAACCAGATTTTAGACACAGCTGACTGTGAACAACCAACAGCTTTAGCAACATTGCGTGTTGATTTATCCTCTTTTAAGAGTTTGATAATCCTCTCCTTTGTTTCAATTGACATCTCTCGTGTTGCAGCCATGATTCATGTCAGTCCTCTTGGTGCAACAGCTCTCCAAGGTTTGATCACTCCTTTTTAGATGCAGACTGACGAGCCGTTCTTATTTGATGTAGGTTTTAGTTTTGGGAATTCAATTTTTTCAGGGTGATTCCATAATTTTTTCCTCAGAATTGAGTGATTCCATAATTTTCCCCCTGCTTGGTCTACAAAAGTAACCGTTACTGGCGAGCACATTTTTTTTTCAAGATTTCTTTTAGTGTTTCTTCAAGGCAGAGAGTTGCCATTTGAAATTACTTTAGTTTTGTGCCATGTCTTTGATCTACTTTTTTTCCTACAAAATTAAACAACTGAATGGACATCCTCTGAGCCAGGTGATTCCATAGTTTTTGCCAGGGGTTGTACAAGGTAAAAGGGATTTTGAATAAGGAAGGTTATCACTCCATTTTATAACGCCATGCCATACCCTGTGGACAGCGCTTGATTGGAGCCAATTTCATCCTACAACAGGACAATGACCCAAATCACACCTTCAAAATCTGTAATGGAGTGGCCAGCGCAGTCACCAGATCTCAACCCCATTGAGCTGTTATGGTAACAGCTTGACCGTATGGTACTCAAAAAGTGCCCATCAAGTCAATCCAACTTGTGGGAGGCTTCAGTAAGCATGGGGTGAAAATTCTCAAGATTACCTCACAAATTAACAGCTAGAATGCCAAAGGCCTGCAATGCTGGAATTGCTGCAAACAGAGCATTCTTTGACGAAAGCAAAGTTCGAAGGAGAGAATTATTATTTAAAATAAAAATTATTATTTCTAACCTTGTCAATGTCTGGACTTTTTTTCTAATCATTTTGCAACTCATTTGATAAAAAGAAGTATGAGTTTCCATGGAAAACACAAAATTGTCTGGGTGACCCCAAACGTTTGAACGGTAGTATATATAATATATAAAGCTGAATGTGTGTATGTGTGTATGTGTGTGTGTGTGTGTGTGTATGTGTGTATATCCGGGATTGGCATATACACCGTCGCAACTACAGCCACAAAATTTTGCACAGTCACACATCTGGACCCCGAGAGCGTCATAGGCTATGCTGTGAGGCGAAATTTTAACCCTGCGCGTTCCAGTTCGCCAAACAATTTTGCCCCTATCTACATAATGGGGGAAAAGTGACAGTTACCAGTTGACAGTTGTGAATGAGAGGGGCTTAATGATAGCGCCAAAGACTAACAGCACATACCAGCATATAGTCACTAAGGTGGGGCCCCAACATGAGATATTTTACCACGCACGGGGACATGTATACACACCACATGCACACAAAGAGTAACAGCAAGTGTATAGTCGCTAAGGTGCAGCCCCAACATTGGATACTCACCTGAACAAACACACACACCACAAAGAGACACACACAACACAGAGACACCCCCCCCCCCCACAGGGACACACACACACCCTATAGGGACACATGCACTCACCCCACAGGGACACACACACACCACAAAGAGACACACACAACACAGGGACACACACACACGCCCCCAAGGGGACACAAACACACCCTATAGCGACACATGCACTCACCCCACAGGGACACACACTCCACAAAGAGACACACACAACACAGACACACACACTACACAGACCCCCCCACAGGGACACACACACATAGCCACCCTATAGGGACACATGCACTCACCCCACGGGGACACACACACACACACCACAAAGAGACACACACACACCACACAGACCCCCACACAGGGACACACACACATACACACCCTATAGGGACACATGCACTCACCCCACAGGGACACACACACACCCACACCACAAAGAGACACACACAACACAGAGACAAACACACCCCACACAGACCCCCCCACAGGGACACACACACACATACACACCCTATAGGGACACATGCACTCACCCCACAGGGACACACACACACACCACAAAGAGACACACACAACAGAGACACACACCACACAGACCCCCCCCCCACAGGGACACACACACATACACACCCTATAGGGACACATGCACTCACCCCACAGGGATACACACATACACACACCCCAGGGACACACACCACACAGACAGACACAGATGTGCACAAATCACCTCACACAACTCGCCTCATACGTGTGCTATCTTGAATTTCCAAACATAAACATCTGATTAAAAACAGCCAATGTGCAACACATGTGCCATATAGGGAATTAAGGCAGATGTCAGTCACATGAGCTGTCTATTATGTGTATGTGTTAGGTAACATATACTGCCCGGCCAGGGGGAGGGTTTACTGTTGGCTGGAGATTTATTAGGCTGCCTATAGCAACCAATCACAGCTCAGCTTCTATTTTCCTACAGGTCATTAATAGGACATATTCAAATTCTATTTTGTTATAGCTAACAGCAGTTATTTATTAACCGGGCGTAGCCGGGTACTACAGCTAGTGTGTATATATATATATACACAGCCCACCCAAGGAGCCTCTATATTATACATACACAGCCCACAGCTTCGATGTATTATATTCATGAATCGTGGTATGTGTATAAGGGGCCCTTCTAAGACTGTTTTGCCCGGGGCCAGCAAAAACCTGGAGCCCGTCGATGGAATCTAGTATATATAACCTGTAATATTTTTCAAGAAAGGCATCCAGGCCATTCTTAACCTCTTCACCACCCGGCAATTTTTCATTTTTCATTTTTGTTTTTTGCTCCCCTGCTTCCAAGAGCCATAACTTTTTTATTTTTCCATCAATATAGACATATGAGAGCTTGTTTTTTGTGGAACGAGTTGTAATTTCAGATGCAATAATTTATTTTACCATATAGTGTACAGGAAAATAAATTGCACGTTTTGCGCCATGTTGTGTGTCCCGTAGAGTTCTCATTTTTCAGGATATGGGGCTGTGTGATGGCAGAACCAGGCCCCAACAGACCACACCATACCATGGGACGCCACAAACTATATCATGCCCAGCTCAAAGGTAGGCCACACCTATGTTTGCATGACTGCAAAAAAACATGAAATAAAACCAGGGCTGGACCTAAAGTGATACTCTGCAGTGGCACAAGTTCACACTGGCCTCTTAATAGAAAACACAACAAAAAAAAAACAAGAAATGAGCAAATACCCTAAAATTATAAAAGTAAAAATGCTAAAGTGCAGAAAAATAAATTAGGGTACTTGGTGGCATAGATATAATCATATGAATGCGTAAGCTGTCCCACCAGCGACAATATGACCCTATGGGGTTACCACCTGTGATCTTATCGTGGGATCTCCGATCACGGCGGTGAACAGGGCGGTCCCCGCCACGGCACCTTTAGATCGTGCTGTCAGTGAATCACAGCGCGATCTAAAGGGTTAACAGCACCAATCGGATTACAAATCCGATCGGTGCTGTAAACCTGACATCTCAGCTTATGAAATCAGCCGAGATATCGAGGTAAAGAAGAGAGAAGACCTGGATCTTTGGAGGGATATGTGGTGGTAATAAAGATGGTGTCCCTAATGGTGTCTGTCTCTTTATTTTTAATAAAGAATTTTTCTCTGTGTGGTGTTTTTTTTTTTAACCCTTTATTGGAGATTCTTAATGGCCAGGTCAAACTTGGCCTGACATTAAGAATCTTGGGCTTAATACCAGCTTGCATAACAAAGCTGGTATTAACCCCTTTATTACCCAGCGTGCCACCACCACCAGGGCCACTGGAAGAGCCCGGTAAGGCGCCAGGAAATAGCGCTTATTATTAATGCGCCATTTTCAGGGGCAGCTGCGGGCTGCTATTCTTAGTGGGGGGGCCCTATAACAATGGGCCCTCACCCCGTTGAGCAGACCAGCCCTCAGCTGCTTAGTTTTACCTTGGCTGGCATTGAAAATAGGGCGGAGCCCATGCATTTTTTTTGCCAGCCAAGGGGAAATTAAGCAGCTGAGGGTGGCAGCTCGCAGTTTGCCTGCTTTCATCAGGCTAGACTTAAAAATTCTGCGAAGCCCCACGTGTTTTTTTTTTTAAAATAATTACTTATTTTTCACCCTACAACGCCAGGTTGGTTGCCAAACACTAATGTGTATGGTAACCAAGCAGAATCACTGTCCAGATAGAGAAAATCCAGTCTGATTACAACAGTCAATCACAGAGGCTCCCATAGAGTGTGAGCTCCTGTGATTGGCTGTTAGTTTGACAGTGCAGTGAATATGTAATGAGCTTAATAGGCGGCCCCGGAATAACAGCGGGAGCTTATTAAACCTGATTTAGCTATTCTAGCACGATACAGCATGAGAAAGACCAAGTTAAAAACACATTGCACACGGACCACACTCGCACCACAGTCACACCACATTCATCACTCTGACACCATACTCGCAGCACACTCGGACCACACTTGCACCACACTCGCAACACACTTGCACAGCACTTGCATCACTGTCATGCATCAAAAACACTCCGTTTTTGATGCATGACAGTGTGCCTCCACCCTTATAAAGATGACTGCCTAAAGAGAACATGCAAATTTCACAGTCATTGATGATATGGGGCTGCATGTCAGGTAAAGGCACTGGGGAGATGGCTGTCATTACATCTTCAATAAATAATTTGAAGAGGAAAAACCGGGCACTAGTGGGTCTACACAGGTCTATTAATTAGACTCAAAAAATCTCCAAACATTGGGAGGTGCTCATGCCAGATAAACGTTATAAATATGGAAATAGAAAAAATGACGGCACTCGCCCATCGACCCGTCGAAGAGTAACATACTTGAAACAGAGTGCCCGTAGACCCCCTCTACCTCTCCTCCCTCCCCGCACAATTGTAACCCTCTTCCTGGATGGAATAAAAACTGCACATTGAAGAACTTTGATGGGTGAGTGCCGTCAAGTTTTCTCTTTCCACATCTTCAATAAATGCCCAAGTTTACATTGATATTTTGGACACTTTTCTTATCCCATCAATTGAAAGGATGTTTAGGGATGATGAAATCATTCATCAAGATGATAATGTATCCTGCCATTGACACATCGCCGTTGGACCCAGTGGCTGGTGTTCCTGCCTCGGCCACTGGGATTCGTCGGATTCCTTCGGCTGATGGTGCCGGTGATAGGAGGGCCATGTCCTCATATAGACCTGCTGCTTCGACGTCTGCCTCTGTCAAGGGGCGCCGCCGTATTTCTCCTGTGGGTGATGTTGGTTGCAGAAGAAAGGGTCCTGCAGAGGCGTCTGATAGGTGCAGCCTTCATTCTTCTGTCAGAAGTGGGGTGGTTGATGCCAGTCATGCATCACCATCTGGCCTGGTTTTAGGGGCGGTCCGGATGAGATTATCAGGCTGTGAGCTCCAGCCTATGGGAGGTGACCGCACCCTTCAAATACCTTGGAGCATGTCTTGCAGGCCGCTACATATAGTCTTGGTTCCCCAGTGATCTAGTGTGTTTGGTTTTGACTGATCTTTGCCTGGATTTATGACCCTGCTTCAGCCTGACGATTTGGTACCTTAGCTGCCCTCCTGGTTTGACTCGGACTCCTGACTACGTTTTCGGATCCTGGTTTTTATTCCCTTCCTGGCGAACTTCCTGCTCCGGTCCCCTGCTCATCTTAGGCAACTACCTCCTGGACTCTGCTGTAGTTCCAGATCCCTGTATAGGGGTAAAGGGTCTCAGGGTTTCTCGGGGTGCTGCCTTGCCAGCAGCTCGGCCTCACAGCAGGTGGTCGTCACAGCCATAGAGCAAAAACTGTAAAAACATCCCTTGAAAGAAGACACATAAGGTCAATGTCATGCCTGCAAATAGTCCAGATCTCAAACCAATTGAAAATCTTTGGTGGAAGTTGAAAAAAATGGTCCATGACAAGGCTCCAACCTGCAAAGCTGATCTGGCAAAAGCAATCAGAGAAAATTGGAGCAGATTGTTGATGAGTACTGCTTGTCACTCATTAAGTCCATTCCTCAGAGACTGCAAGCTGTTATAAAAGCCAGAGGTGGTGGGACAAAATACTGGTAATGTAGTTGAATGTTGTTTTGTTTGTTTGTTTGTCTTGATTCCATAATTTTTCCTCACAATTGAGTGATTCCATCATTTTTTCCCCTGTTTGGTCTACAAAAGTAACCGTCACTGGCTAGCACATTTTTTTTCAAGATTTCTTTCAGTGTTTCTTCAAGGCAGAGAGTTGCCATTTCAAATGACTTTAGTTTTGTGCCAGGTGTGTGATTTGCGTTTTTTCTACAAAATTAAACAACTGAATGGATATCCTCCGAGCCAGGTGATTCCATAATTTTTGCCAGGGGTTGTACAAATCTCCCACTTTACCAGCACCAAAGCAACCCCAGACCATCATATTACCTCTACCATGCTGGACAGATGGTGTCAGGCACTCTTCCAGCATCTTTTCAGTTATTCTTCATCTTACAAATGTTTTTTTGTGTGATCCAAACACCTCAAACTTTGATTTGTCTGTTGATAAAACGTTTTTCCAATCTTCCTCTGTCCAATATCTGTGTTCTTTTGCCCATATGAATCTTTTCTTTTTATTAGCCAGTCTCCAATATGACTTTTTCTTTGCCACTCTGCCCTGAAGGCCAGTATCCCAGAGTTACCTCTTCACTGTATACGTTGACACTGGCGTTTTGCAGGTGCTATTTCATGAAGCTGCCAGTTGAGGAGCTGTGAGGTGTTGATTTCCCTAACTAGAGACTCTAATGTGTTTGTCTTGTTACTCAGTTGTGCAGCGGTGCCTCCCACTTCTCTTTCTACTCGGGTTAGAGCCTGTTTGTGTTCTCCTCTGAAGGGAGTAGTACACAGCTGAGGGCTGTATACATATTACAGACTGCGGGTTGTAGTGTATACTCATTACAGACTGCGGGCTGTATGCACATTACAGACTGTGGGCTGTATGCACATTACAGACTGCAGGCTGTATGCACATTACAGACTGCCCGCTGTATACACATTACAGACTGTGGGCAGTATACACATTACAGACTGTGGGCTGTATACACATTAGAGACTGTGAGCTGTATACACATTACAGACTGCGGGCTGTATACACATTACAGACTGCAGGCTGTATACACATTACAGACTGCAGGCTGTATGCACATTACAGACTGCAGGCTGTATGCACACTACAGACTGCCTGCTGTATACACACTACAGACTGCAGGCTGTATACACATTACAGACTGCCCGCTGTATAAACATTACAGACTGCGGGCTGTATACACATTACAGACTGCAGGCTGTATACACATTACAGACTGCAGGCTGTATGCACACTACAGACTGCCTGCTGTATACACACTACAGACTGCAGGCTGTATACACATTACAGACTGCCCGCTGTATTAACATTACAGACTGTGGGCTGTATACACATTAGAGATTGTGAGCTGTATACACACTACAGACTGCGGGCTGTATACACATTACAGACTGCCCGCTGTATACACATTACAGACTGCCCGCTGTATACACATTACAGACTGCTGGCTGTATATACATTACAGAATGTGGGCTGCATACACATTACAGACTGCGGGCAGTATACACATTACAGACTGTGGGCAGTATACACATTACAGACTTCAGGTTGTAGTGTATACATGTGGCACCCCTGCGGGGGATTGCCACAAGACTGCTGTATACACATTACAGACTGCCGGCTGTATATACATTACAGAATGTGGGCTGCATACACATTACAGACTGTGGTAAGTATACACATTACAGACTGCGGGCTGTATACACATTACAGACTGCAGGCTGAATACACATTACAGACTGTGGTCTGTATACACATTACAGACTGTGGGCTGTATACACATTACAGACTGTGGGCTGTATACACATTACAGACTTTGGTCTGTATACCCATTACAGACTGTGGGCTGTATACACATTACAGACTGTGGGCTGTATACACATTACAGACTTGGTCTGTATACCATTACAGACTGTGGGCTGTATACACATTACAGACTGCGGGCTATATGCACATTACAGACTGCCCGCTGTATGCACATTACAGACTGTGGGCTGTATACACATTACAGACTGCGGGCTATATGCACATTACAGACTGCCCGCTGTATGCACATTACAGACTGTGGGCTGTATACAAGTTACAGACTGCCGCTGTATGCACGTTACAGACTGTGGGCTGGTGTATACCATTACAGACTGTGGGCTGTATCACATTACAGACTGTGGGCTGTATACACATTACGATGCCTGCTGTACACATTACGGACTGACTGTGTATCACATTACAGACTGCGGCTGTATGCACATTACAGACTGGGGCTGTATACACATTGCAGAACTGCGGCTGTATACACATTACAGACTGATGCTGTATACACATTACAGACTGTGGAATGTATACACATTACAGACTGCTGGGCTGTATTAACACATTCAGACTGCGGCTGTGTCACATTACAGATGTGGCTGTATACAACATTACAGACTGCTGGCTGTATACACATTACAGACTGCGGCTGTATACACATTACAGACTGCAGGCTGTATACACATTACGAATGCTGGCAGTGTTACGACATTACAGACTGCAGGCTGTATACGCATTACAGACTGCAGGCTGTATACCATTACAGACTGCAGGCTGTATACACATTACAGACTGTGGCATGTATACACATTACAGGACTGCGGGCTGTATACACATTAAGATGACGGGCTGTATACACATTACAGACTGCGGGCAGTATACACATTACAGGGCTGCGGGCTGTATGCACATTACAGACTGCGGCTGTATACACATTACAGACTACGGGCTGTATGCATATTACAGACAGCGGCTGTATGCACATTACAGACTGCGGACTGTATACATTACAGACTACGGGCTGTATACAATTACGACTGCGACTGTATCACATTCATGACTGCGGTATGTATGCACAATTACAGACTGCGGGCTGTATACACATTACAGACTGCTGGCTGTATACACATTACAGACTGCGGGCTGTGTACACATTACAGACTGCGGGCTGTGTACACATTACAGACTGCGGGCTGTGTACACATTACAGACTGCGGGCTGTGTACACATTACAGACTGCGGGCTGTGTACACATTACAGACTGCGGGCTGTGTACACATTACAGACTGCGGGCTGTGTACACATTACAGACTGCGGGCTGTGTACACATTACAGACTGCGGGCTGTGTACACCTTACAGACTGCGGGCTGTGTACACATTACAGACTGGGGGCTGTATACACATTACAGATTGCAGGCTGTATACACATTACAGACTGCAGGCTGTATACACATTACAGACTGCCCTCTGTATACACATTACAGACTGCCCGGTGTATACACATTACAGACTGTGGGCCGTATGCACATTACAGACTGCGGGTCTTATACACATTACAAAGGGCTGTAAACATATTACAGACTGCGGGCATTATACACATTACAGAATGTGGGCCGTATGCACATTAAATCTTCCCTCTATATACACATTACAGACTGCAGAAAGTATACACATTACAGGCTACCCTATGTATACACATTACATACTGTGGGTTGGATACACATTACAGACTATGGGCTGTATATACATTACAGACTGTCCGCTGTGTAGACATTACAGACTGCGGGCAGTATACACATTACAGACTGCGGGTTGTATACACATTACAGACTGCAGGCTGTATACACATTACAGACTGCCTGCTGGATACACATTACAGACTGCCCTCCCACTGGATACACATTTGAGATTACTGGCTGTATACACATCTGAGGCCTCTTTGACATCAGCGTTTTGCTGATGTTTGCGGCCGATCAGGCAGATGGAGCTGCATCTGCACCTGAGGAAGACAACAATCCGTTGTGGATACGCGTTGTGGTAAATAAACGTGATAATCCATAAGTAATCTCCTTATTTGTGCTCCCCAGCACTCCTACCCAGTAATCTTCTCTTTCCTTGATGCATTGTCTATGGGGCTTGCGGTTCAGTGCAGCAAGTGCAGTTCTGCCTGATGCAGCAGATCCGGCACTTGAGGCCGCGAAACAAAACGCTGCTTGCAGATTTTTATTTTCGCGGCTGCAAGTGCCGGATCCGGCTGATCCGGCGTAATTGCACTTGCTGCACCGGACAGCAAGCCCCATGCATGGGACATGCATGGGGCTTGTCGGACCTCAGCCGCAAGGTGGCCGTTAGGCGGTAGATCCGGCAGATGAGGCGCCACCTGCCGGATCGGCCACAAAAAACATCAGCAAAAACGCTGATGAGAAAGGCCCCTTAGAGTGCTGGTGTATATCTTGTATACACAGTACTATACTGTATATACAGGTCCATACTACATACATACAGTATATAGGCACACTAATACAGCATGTAGTGTGGGCCTGTATATACTGTATAGTGTTGTGTAGAAGCAGACAGACACTGTCAAACACACAGACAGACAGAAAGACACTCAGACAGACAGACACACACATCATACCATATACGTGCTACTCACAAGACCTGTAATGATGTCACATGCAGAGGAGGCATCAGGAGTCACATGATCAGCTCAGAGAGGGATCAGGGTCATGAAGAAGTTGGTGGGAGGGCCCAGGATCTGTACCTAACGATCCTGATCGATCTGAGTGGGTCCCTGTTTTGGAGAAACGGCCCTGTCCCCTTCACGGTGTTGGAACTGCCCCCTGAATGTCCGGCCACTAGGCAGCAAATGATTTAAAGCAGGCCTGCGACCGGAGGAGTGGGAGGCCCTCGCACCCCATACCTGGGCGCTCCATAGAGATTAGGGAAAAGTCCCGCTCCTCCCGCCTATCAGTCCGGACCTGCTCTATGTCCAGTAATTATGGTAGAAATGAAATATCAGGGATTGCCAACGTAAGTGCCAACGATCTCCTGGATCTTACTGGATACAGCTACCATAAGAAAAAGGGCCGGGATGGGTCGAAACGACCTTATTTTGGTCAATCGCTTTATATCCTGAAATTTCACACCTGACTATGCTCTACTGTATTTCCTTTATAATAAATATCTGCAATTCACAAGTGACTGCAAAACATTACCCAAACAACCAATAATAACCTCATTAATAGCAGCAACAAAGGCATGTAAATATGTGTATTTCTGCATGTCATCCTCATATTCGAGACTAAATAAACCGAGATGTTTTGAACATTAAGTTTCCATTTTTTCATCATCTGCACATCATAAACACATATATTGATATTTCCATAATTGCATAACTTTTCCTTCTAGGTATTTCAATTTTAATATTGAGACGTTTTATCTTGGATAATATCATTGACTACTTATAATTGACCACTTTTTATAATTTTATAACAAATTTTATTTAATCTGTCAGCAGGTGAAGATGTAAATTACGTCTTAGTCAAACGAAATCAAAACCAACCCAAAGTTAATTGGAAATATCATAATGATTCAGAATTTTCAAGGTTTAAATGCAAAAGTAATATTCAATGAATTTTATCTCCCGTTAGTCAGCAGATATTGTGTTATAGATGGAAATGATCAGATGATCAGTTTCATAGAATCATAGAATGGAAGAGTTGGAAGGGACCTCCTGGGTCATCCGGTTCAATCAAGCAGGATTCACTAAATCATCCCCAATGGATGTCTGTCCAGCCTCTGTGTGAAACTTCCATTGAAGGGGAGCTCACCACTAGTGATAGGCTAACCCGAACAGTAAAGTTCGAGGTCCATACCGAACACCTACTGGAAGTCCGTGTTACAGTTCGGGTTTGGGGGAGGAAGCCGTAAAAATAAAGAAAATAGTTATTAAACAGCATTTTACTTACCGCGTTCCACCGCCCCACTGCTCATTCACTTCCTAGATATTCACTGCAGATGGGCCCAACAGCCAATCACAGAAGCTGTCACAGAGAATGGGCAACTGCTCACAGAGATATGCAGCAGAGCTGAAGATGTTCCCTGTGGATTATGCCGTAGGAAGGGTTTTTTGTTAATTAAAGATGGGAAACTTTTGTTTTATTGTCTTGTGTTTTATTTCTAATTTGTTATTTTTTACTGCTTCTACAAATTCATAGGTGGTGGGTCTAATATTGGCCTGACACTATGAATTTTGGGCTTAGTGCCAGCTGCCAATACAAAGCTGGCATAAACCCTTTTATTACCCAGTGTGCCACTGCCACCAGGGCCACTGGAAAAGTTGGGGTACAGCACCAGAAAATGGCGCTTCTATGAATGTGCCATTTTCTGGGGCAAATGAGGGCTGCAATTCACAATAGGGGTCCTAGAAAGCTTGGGCCACCATATGCTGATGATTCAAACCCCTGGCTGCCTAGTTGTACCTGTCTTGAAATCAAAAATACGGTGAAGCCCCATTTCATTTTTTTAAATTTATTTCATGAAATAAAAAAAGGGCTATCCTATATTTTTGGCTTCCAGCCAGGTAAAAATAGCCAGCTGAGGTTATGGGGCAGCCCATACATGCCTGTTGTACCTTGCTGGCATACAAAAATATGGTGAAACCCCACGTCACTTTTTAAAAATTATTTCAAGGAATAATTTTATAAAAAGGGCTCAACTGAGTTGCGGTTTTATGCTTTTTTGGGCCAGAAGATTCAGATGAACACAGTGAACACAATGCACCAAAAAAATCATGAAATCCGCAGCAAAAACCAAAAGTGCACCAAAGAGCATGAAATCTATGGCAAAAACTGCATCAGAGTTTTGGTGCATCAATTCTCTGTGACAATGTCTGATTGGCTGTTAGTTCCCTCTGCAGTGAATATTCAGGAAGTTAATGAGCGGCCACAGAAGTACAAGTGAGTGGATGCTGGAAAGTATAATGCTGTTTAATAACTATCTTTTGTCTTTTACAGCCTCCTAGCCCCCATCCCATAACTTTACAGTCCAAGTTCGTGGTTCGGACTCAAGTTTGAGCCACTTTTGACCCAGAAACCCAAACTTTAAAGAAAAGTCCGAGTGAGTTTGCTGAACGTGAACATCGGCAGGTTCGCCCATCACTACTCACCACCTCTCATGGCTGTCTGTTCCACTTGTTTGCATTTACATATGAATACTTGACATACCATCTACATATGTCCCATTAAGACTTCCTAGTGGAGTGTTGCAATATTCATACTGGGCGTTATGCTATATTTCCCCTTCGATAATTGCAACAATTCAGGTATGTTGCAGCTGTCATAAGAAAAATCTGCAGCAATCAACTGATCGACACAACAGCTCCCGTGCTCTTGTCTGTGGTGGCCATCCTCCTTAAGGTACCGTTACACAGTACGATGTTGGAACGATCTCGTGGGCGCACGGTCATTGCAGACATCGTTTTGACATCGTTGGTGAGTTGTCACACATCAAGATATCGTGGACAACTCACGAACGATGTTGTTTGCAAACCATGCGAACGATCCCTGCTTATTGGTGTCAATGGGCGAAGTTGTCCATGACATCGTTATCATGGTGTCACACACAACGATCTACCAGGTTGGTGGATCGTTGATCGACAGGTTTGAGAACATGTTCTCAAACCTCCGATGAACGATCCACCAACTTATTGTTGTTGAATCGTGGTGTTACATGTGACGACATCCTAACGATTGTTCAAAAATAACTTCGGCACACAGATAGAGATTGCTGCTAAAAAAAACTCTTTATTTGATAATTTTATGATATTCTTTTTTCTTTTACTGATGTTTTGGTCTCACATAGACCTTGTTCACTGAAAGAATATCTACATCCATATCACTGTATATAATGTTTCTCAAATATACAGTTAGGGCCAGAAATATTTGGACAGTGACACAATTTTCGCGAGTTGGGCTCTGTATGCCACCACATTGGATTTGAAATGAAAGCTCTACAACAGAATTCAAGTGCAGATTGTAACGTTTAATTTGAAGGGTTGAACAAAAATATCTGATAGAAAATGTAGGAATTGTACACATTTCTTTACAAACACTCCACATTTTAGGAGGTCAAAAGTAATTGGACAAATAAACATAACCCAAACAAAATATTTTTATTTTCAATATTTTGTTGCGAATCCTTTGGAGGCAATCACTGCCTTAAGTCTGGAACCCATGGACATCACCAAACGCTGGGTTTCCTCCTTCTTAATGCTTAGCCAGGCCTTTACAGCCGCAGCCTTCAGGTCTTGCTTGTTTGTGGGTCTTTCCGTCTTAAGTCTGGATTTGAGCAAGTGAAATGCATGCTCAATTGGGTTAAGATCTGGTGATTGACTTGGCCATTGCAGAATGTTCCACTTTTTTGCACTCATGAACTCCTGGGTAGCTTTGGCTGTATGCTTGGGGTCATTGTCCATCTGTACTATGAAGCGCCGTCCAATCAACTTTGCAGCATTTGGCTGAATCTGGGCTGAAAGTATATCCCGGTACACTTCAGAATTCATCCGGCTACTCTTGTCTGCTGTTATGTCATCAATAAACACAAGTGACCCAGTGCCATTGAAAGCCATGCATGCCCATGCCATCACGTTGCCTCCACCATGTTTTACAGAGGATGTGGTGTGCCTTGGATCATGTGCCATTCCCTTTCTTCTCCAAACTTTTTTCTTCCCATCATTCTGGTACAGGTTGATCTTTGTCTCATCTGTCCATAGAATACTTTTCCAGAACTGAGCTGGCTTCTTGAGGTGTTTTTCAGCAAATTTAACTCTGGCCTGTCTATTTTTGGAATTGATGAATGGTTTGCATCTAGATGTGAACCCTTTGTATTTACTGTCATGGAGTCTTCTCTTTACTGTTGACTTAGAGACAGATACACCTACTTCACTGAGAGTGTTCTGGACTTCAGTTGATGTTGTGAACGGCTTCTTCTTCACCAAATAAAGTATGCGGCGATCATCCACCACTGTTGTCATCCGTGGACGCCCAGGCCTTTTAGAGTTCCCAAGCTCACCAGTCAATTCCTTTTTTCTCAGAATGTACCCAACTGTTGATTTTGCTACTCCAAGCATGTCTGCTATCTCTCTGATGGATTTTTTCTTTTTTTTCAGCCTCAGGATGTTCTGCTTCACCTCAATTGAGAGTTCCTTTGACCGCATGTTGTCTGGTCACAGCAACAGCTTCCAAATGCAAAACCACACACCTGGAATCCACCCCTGACCTTTTAACTACTTCATTGATTACAGGTTAACGAGGGAGACGCCTTCAGCGTTAATTGCAGCCCTTAGAGTCCATTGTCCAATTACTTTTGGTCCCTTGAAAAAGAGGAGGCTATGCATTACAGAGCTATGATTCCTAAACCCTTTCTCTGATTTGGATGTGGAAACTCTCATATTGCAGCTGGGAGTGTGCACTTTCAGCCCATATTATATATATAATTGTATTTCTGAACATGTTTTTGTAAACAGCTAAAATAACAAAACTTGTGTCACTGTCCAAATATTTCTGGCCCTAACTGTACATACAATTGAAATTCATACAGAAACAACAAACATAAATCCCAGTTAAGGCCACTTTACACACACCAACTTATCTGTCCAACTTCTGACCAATTTGCTGGTTGCAGTGAAATCATGGACACATTGTTCCATTGTACACAGTCACAAAATGGAGTAATGTCTCCATGATTTCACTGCAACCAGCATGTTGGTCAGAAGTTGGACAGATAAGTTGGTGGATAAGTTTAGTGCGAGCATTTGATGGGGAATAAAAAGTTTATAAACCAGAACACATCACTGGCAATTACTGGACACTCCAAGGACAAAAATATTAGCAGCCTCTCCAGTGATATAATTATTATTGGTTGATGAGTCGCTGCGCTCAATCCCATAGATCAAATTATTGCCTAGCAATTTCTTTTCAATTCTTCTGCTCCGCTGCTGAACAGCTTGATAAATATCACCTATATATTGTTTGTGCTGAGGATTTTATATCAACGACTAGCTTAATGTACCACTAAATCACTGAAGACATTCATTTTCCTTGTTGGAGGGAGGAGTCTTTAGAAAACAGTATTGATTTTCCATGTAGTCAGTTTTCAGTTTTAACCCTATTCATTTTCCATATAGTCCTAACAATGAACACAGAATTAACTAATACATTGTAGACCAAGGTAATGATTGTGACTGCTAGGTGGTGAAGAGGACAATACATATCAGCTACATATTCAGAAAACATTTATATTCTAAAACTGTTGGATTTAAAGCTCCAACATACCATAGTCATTAGTACATTATGTGTGAAATATATAAGGAAACTAAGGTTTCCATAACCACTTACACTGTCTGAGTAGAATGATGTTTGACTGCTACAGAGGACAATGATCTGTCCTTGGTGCTGGCGGCAGCGCCTCGCTGACCATAAAGCTGTACAAGAGATCTTTGCTCTGTTATCTGTTTACTGTGCTTATACCAGAGATAAATAGGGCTCACACAAGGAATTATGCATTTATATATTTTCATCCAGTTTGATCAAAATATACGTATTTATTAGCTAATAAAAATAATTCAATATATTCAAAAAGAGCTGTCACCCGATCAAATGTAATTGCACTTATTTTATTCCCCCTGCCCCTATGAGTAGTTTTCATTTTATAAAGGAAATCTGTCAGCAGGCTTTTTCTTAGTAAATTGAGGATAGCATGATGTAAGGGTTAAAAAACAACAATCAACTATGCCTTTCTTATCAGGCTGTGTGCTATTGTTTACATAAACAAAAGGCTTTATCCCCTGCTGATTACCATAAGTGGACTACTTTGTCACACACACTGCACACATGCTCTGCTGTGACTGACACCTCAGAAGCACCGAACAGACAACTCACCCACAGGTCTGGCAGCTGTCCGGAATTAAGACCTCACCGGGATTCACCGGGGGATCATGGAGAGGGTAAGAAAGTGTGTGTGTGTCTGTCTGACTGTGTGTCTGTCTATGTGTCTCTGTCTGTCTGTGTTCCCCGAAAACAGAGCAAAAAAGCAGCACAACCGGATATTAAAGAAGACCAACTAGATATGTATGCTATACAGTCATTGCCGAAAGTGTCAGCACTTTTGAAATTATTCCAGAAAATGAAGTATTTCTCCTAGAAAATTATTGCAATTACATGTTTTGTTATACACATGTTTATGTCAGTTTGTGTGTATTGGAACAATACAAAAAAAAAAGAGAAAAAAGACAAACTGGACAGAATTTCACGTAAAACCCCCAAAATGGGCCGGAAAACATTGTTGGCTCCTTTAATTTAAAGGGAACCAACCACCTAAAAATCCCTATCTAACCTATAACTATCTGTCCCTGGAGCCTTAGGGTATGTGCACATCAGACGGTTCTGCATCTTTGCATACCGTCCTAAAACCGGTGTAGAATAGCAGAAACTGAGTTTTCTGAGCTCAGCAGTGTCCATCGTTTTGTCAGCGTTTTGCTAACGTTTTGCGATCGGTTTATTAGCGTTTGTACAGCGTGTTCTTGGCGATTTCCCCGGCGTTTTTCTTAGCGTTTTCCAGACTGGTTTTTGGTGCACTTGTAAGCTAGATCCGCTGGAAAAACGCTCAAAAGAAGTCACTTGCTCTATCTTTGAAAACCAGTGGAAAACCGGTGAAGAAACTGGAAAGGAGACAAAAAAAACTGTTCTAATGTACACAGCGTTTTCTAAACTCCATTGACTAGCATGTTAATCCAACCGGTGGCTAGGATTAACATAAATTTACATAAAACTCAGCGGAAACCGCCGACGGAAAACGCTAAAAAACAGCCCACAAAACGTCCGATGTGCACATACCCTTAAATTACTATTCTAACCATCCCTGACTGACTAAATCTACCTAACTACATGCACAATAAATCACTTTTTATACTTACCAAATCCTTGACTGATGGGCATTCCTCCAGGGTCTTTGTCAGATAGGCGGGTCTCCGCGCTGCGCTCGCACCCGCCTCGCTGCTGTCCATCTTCTTTCCAGGATTCAAATTACCCACCCATCGCGTCCTCGCAATGAGCGGGTCATGTGCTGCAGGCCCCGCACCACTTCCGCCCGCCGCGTCACTGGTACACCCAGGCCGGCTTCAGAGCATGCGCAGATGGCATGCTGAAGCCGGCCTGGGCGTGTCATAGACCCAGCGATGTGGCGGGCGCAAGTGACGCGGGGCCTGCAGCACGTGACCCGCTCATTGCGAGGACACAATGGGCGGGTAATTTGAATCCTGGAAAGAAGATGGACAGCAGCGAGGCGGGTGCGAGTGCGGCCTGAAGACCCTGCCTATCTGACAAAGACCCTGGAGGAACGCCCATCAGTCAACGATTTGGTAAGTATAAAAAGTGATTTATTGTGCATGTAGTTAGGTAGATTTAGTTAGTCAGGGATGGTTAGAATAGTAATTTAAGGCTCCAGGGACAGATATTTATAGGTTAGATAGGGATTTTTAGGTGGTTTGTTCCCTTTAATACTTGGTTGCCCATCTTTTGGAATAAATACCTGTAATCAATTGCTTCTTGTAACCATCAACAAGTTTCTTACACCTCTCAATTGGAATTTTGCACCACTATTCTTTTGCAAACTGCTCCAGGTCTCTCATATGTGAAGGTGCCTTCTCCCAGCAGCAATTTTAAGATCGCTCCACAGGTGATCAATGAGATTTTGATCCAGACTCGTTGTTAGTCACTTTAGAACTCTCCAGCACATTGTTTCCATCCATTTCTCAGATGGAAAACAAGGTATGTAAAGGAGTTGGATCTTGGTCTGCTTATAAAATCTTCAAACTTTATTAAATAGATAACTTCATGTAAAAATCTACATGTGGTGAAGATTTTACAAGCTGACCAAGATCTGAGGGTCAGCGGCTTTTTGTTGGACTGTAAGCATCCCTATGATTACGGTCCCAAGATTATTGCTACACACAGTGAGGCATTTCTTCTTATAAGGCCCCTTTCACATCTATGCGTTTGCCTGCGTTTGCCTGGCCTGCGCTAGCGCAAATGCAAGCGCAGGTGCATTTTCAGGAAAATGCAGGCAAGCACATAAGCGCATAGATGCACAGCTCTTGTGCTTGTCTGCGTTCCTGCCGCCATTACCTTCTATGGCGAGCACAGGACACGAAATGCTGGGAGCGCAGATCTGCAGAGGGGCTGAGACTGAGGGCATGCGTCACTCCGGACGCGCCATAAACGTTGCATTTCGCGTTTCCGAGTGCGTCTGGGGTGATTAGCTACAGTGTAATGGGTTGTAAACTTCTTGATTGTATTGTGCACCATGGACAAAGGAACTTCAAGATCTCTTGTGAAGGATTTTTAACCTTTGGATTGTTGATATTTTTCAACTATTTTGTTTCTCAAGCCCTCATACAGTCCTTTTCTCTTTGTGTTCTCCATGCTTAATGTGGCACACACAGACATACAAAGGAAAGATTGAGTCAGCATTGCCCCTTTTTATCTAGTTTCAGGTGGGATTTTAATATTGCCCACACCTGTTACTTGCCACAGGTGAGTTTGAATGAGCATCACATGCTTAAAACAAAGTGGTTTACCAACAATTTTGGAAAGGTGACAATAATTTTGTTCAAGCTATTTTGGGGGATTTATGTGAAATTAAGTCCAATTTGCCTTTTTTCCTGTTTTTTTTGTGCTGTTCCAATATACACAAAGGAAATAAACGTATATGACAAAACATGCATAATTGCAATAATTTTCTGGGACAAGGACTTCATTTTCTGGAACAATTTCAAAAGTGCCAACCTTTTCAGCCATGACTGTAGATGTGCCAGTCATATCAGGGGATGTAAAATGAACCTTTATGCGACCATGGCTCCTGCCATCTGCCCTTATTATTGATCAATCTAATAATCCATAACCACCACTGAAGTCTAAGTAACCAACAATCCACTCTCAGTGGTGCCACCAATGAGAAGATTGCTAAGTTTTATATTGGTATCCTTAGGGTACCGTTACACGTCGCAACATTGCATGCAATTTCACTTTCAATTTGCTGGTTGCAGTGAAATTATGGACACATTGTTACATTTGTACACAGCAACAAAATAGAACAATGTGTCCATGATTTCACTGCAACCAGTAAGTTGTAAGTGAAATTGCATGTAATGTTGCGACGTGTAAAGGTACCTTTAGGTTCATTCTAAAATGTGTCTTTATCATGTTTCTTGCTTGCATTTCTAGACCATTTTTCTTGCTGTTGACTTGTTACACCATGCAATCCTTCATCTAAATAACATGTATTGATGTGCTCCTGGGGGAGTGGGAGTTCTCACAGAGTATTATTACTGCTGGCTCACAGCCTTTCCTATCACCTCTAGTTACACAGGGGGAGGACAGAAACAAAACAGGCTTAAAAGTGTCTGCGCTCTACACAAGCTGCCACAGACCCTCTGATTAAACTTCAGTGAGTTCTCTATAAATGCTCGGCTAGTTATCTGGAACAGGTGTCTCGCCGACACCGAACTGTGTAATTAAGGAGGCACTGTAGTCACCAAATGATCTAATTTTTTTCCTTTGACTTAAAACCACATATTGGTCCTGACATCTCTATTACAAGTTTCATCATAAAGTACAGTAAGTAAGCTATAGAAATATACAGAAGTTGTATACTGAATTACAGTGTCGATAGGTTATTATGTTATTCAATCTTTTTATTTAAATGTAATTGACAACTATTCTGTGGATCTAAAGGTACCGTCACACGAGGCAATTTTGCAAGCAATTTCACTGGCAATTTGCTGGTTGCAGTGAAATCATGGATACATGGTTCTGTTTTGTTGCCGTGTAGAAATGGAACCATGTATCCATGATTTCACTGCAACCAGCAAATTGCCAGTGAAATTGCTTGCAAAATTGCCGCGTGTGACGGTACCTTAAGAATGTCGGAATGTAAAATATGGGAAATGTCTGTCACATCTTCCCCAGAAAGTGACAGCATGGAGAACCAAAGTCTAAAACAGCAGGAGCAGAATGAATATAAAGAAGGGATCGCCAACCTGTAGGTCAAGAGCCACATGTCATGTGTGGTACGTGGCTGTCTTCCATCTTGCTGGATTAGCACAAGCTAACAGCTATGAAGAGCAGGTCTCTAGATGGTGACTTTTTTGAGTAGCCCCACATACAAGAGCAGATCTGAGTGGGGTGAAATAAGAACCCCTGGATCTTGGTATACTGCCTTTGGCTGTCATTATACTGGTAATGAGGGCTCTGGGGTCACTACTGTGTGGGGGCAGGAGCTGATTGTGGCTCTTGACTCTCTTTTGGACCTGAATGTTGCTGTTAAGGTCAGAAACGTTGCAGACCACTTATATAAAGTATATAATACTTAAGCCACCAATTGCTAAAAGATTTTCAGGTAATAGGCGGTGTGATGGGGTTACTCACTCAGCTGCAGGTCGAAGCAAAGAGAGGAAAGATTTCCATTTAATCAGTTCTTTTGGTTTATTGGTATTTTAATAAACCACTCCAAAGAAAAAACATAAAGTTGGCCTTTTTTTAGCAGAATGGTACAACAAAAAGGTAATAACAGTCCATTTTAGCTACAGGATCACCTGCTCAGGAAAGAACACTTCTCTTCCACACAGTAGTCCCACACGAGGTGTAGCAACCTCCTAACATGTCAAGCAGACAGACTCCATTTTAAACACATGTATCACATGTCTCTGGGTGGCGGTGTGTGAGCAGCCTGACCCACCCATCACTCTGGCTGGTCATAAAACCTGGCCCTGATGTGCCTAATAACTCATTTTAGCACTTTAGATGTACCAGAGCTACACCGGGCTTACATCATACAGGATAGCCACCTTTGCGATACATACCTCCCACCAACTATGTGTCCAGTGCCATCTTACAGCACATATACTGTATATTCTGGCAAATAAGGCTTTGTAAGTTTGGCAAATATGTCATCCAAGTCCTGTCCCATCCAGATAAGTAATGACCAGTAAATGCTACTTACAGTTCAAACCAGAAGTTTACATACACTATATAAAAAGACACATACGCATGTTTTTCTCACTGTCTGACATAAAATCAGAATAAACCTTTCCTGTTTTACATCAATTAGAATTACCATAATCATTAATATTTGCCAAATGCCAGAATAATGAGAGAGAATGTTTTAAGGCATTTTTTTTACTTTCTGCAAAGTCATGTGGCGCCCCTGTGGACCAGTCGCCACTAGATAGCGCAGCAGCTGGAATTGGTAAGTCGGTCACCCCCCACACACACCCAACACACTCCCAATCCCAAGTCTAGGTACTCTATGTCCAGCAACGGGATGGTGGGAAGAGCCAGGTGGTGGGTGTAAAGTTAGAGAAGAACCCGGTTAGGGGAGGTTATAAAAGGACACAGACGGACGAATACAACAGACAAGTGCAAAGAGAGACAACACACAAGTTCAGAGAGACAACCCCGAAGTTCAGAGACCCCAGACCAGTCAAGTTCAATCAGAATTAGAGTCGAGACCATCATACAAGACTGAGAGAACCTGGACCTGGCGGCCTGTGCCATTATGGGGCTTGCCCGGGTCCAAGGCTGTAAACCGAGGTGAAAGACAGAGGGAGTCTAAGGTGTGCTCGAGTCAGCGGGGACACAGAGGGACTGGGCCAGAACCAGAGTGCCGACTCTGCTGAAGTGGCCAGGAAGCTTTATGCCCCAAATACGAATCCCGGTGGGGTTCAGGGTCTTTATGCCCCGAGACCCAACCTCCAGCGCAGTGAAAGGAAGGCAGTCGTATTAGGGCTAGAGGACCCGGAAAGTCACCCAATGAAAGCCTGTGTCCGCTGGACTGTAGCTAGCGTGTGGAAAGACTGTAGAGACCCGAAAGGAACATGAAAGGAGGTGATGCAGATGAGCCATACCAGCTGCTCAAACCACACTGGAGCTGCTGATGTACAGACTGTGTTGTAACCATCTGCCGAGCTGGAAAGTAAACCCGGTTAAAGCTCTCTGCTATGTGAGACTCTAATTGCGGCGCCTGAGAAGAGATAGAAATAGGCAGTGAGTGACTGCCTGCGCCTGTGAATCTGACACCCACTGCACTACACTTAATACACAGCTGCCTTGGGGACCAGCCCTGCCCATGCTACCCCCATCATCCCCAGAGGTCCCGACTGCAGCGGTGGCTACCCATAGCCACACACCATATGTGGCGTCACGTAAAATACTTGAAACAGTTTCCCTCCCTTTTTATTGACTGCCTGGGACCACGGAGCCAGGTTGCGACACTGTGACATACCGCAGCCCCAGACAACAAGTACCCCACGGCCCCGGTGGGCAGATTAGTCACAAGTTTACATAGACAAAGATTACTATGCCTTTAACTGTCTTGGGACAGCCCACATAATGATGCAAAGTGTTTGGAAGATTCTGATAGGTTTATTGGCAACATCTAAGTTAATTAGAAACACAGCCATGGATACATTTTAATTCACACTTGAAACAGACTGTTTCTTTGTGTAGGATCATGAGAAAGTCTAAATAAGGCTGGCTTCACACTGCAGTTTTTTCATTGATCAGTGTCCATCCAGTTTGTGTGCCAAAACTAGGAGTGTCTCCAAAACTCTGAACAGGTGTCAATCTTTCAATTATAGTTTTTCTTTGCAAGTTACTCTCCTGGTTCCTCTCCGGGTTTTGGAACACAAACTGGATTGACACTGATCAGTGAAAAAACTGCAGTGTGAAGCCAGCCTAAAGCAGCCAAGATTTCAGGAAGAGAATTGTGGACTTGCACAAGTCTGGTTCATACTTTGGTGTAATTTCCAGATACCTGAAGGTGCTTCGTTCATCTGTACAAACAATTATATGCAAGTATAAACAAGATGGGAATATCAAGCCATCATACAGCTCAGGAAGGAGACAGGTTCTGGGTCCCAGTGATGAACATGCTTTGGTATGAAGATGATGGCAGAAGCTGGTAAGATTTTGTCATTATCCACAGTGTAATGAGTACTGTATTAACATAGGCTGAAAGGCCAATCTGCCAGGAAGAAGCAATTACTCCAAATAAAATATAGAAGAGAGATTAATTTTTACAAATGCACACCGGAACAAAGACCTAATTTTCTTGAGATATGTCCTGTGGTCTGATCAAAGTGAAATTGAACAGTTTGACCATAATGACCATCGTTGCTTTTGGAGGAAAAAGAGAGAAACTTGAAAGCCTAAGAAAACCATCCCAACTGTGTAACATGGGAGGTGGCAGCATCATGGTATGGGATTGTTTTGGTGCAGGAGGGACTGGTGCACTTCACAAAATAGATGGCATAATGAGGAAATAAGATTATGTTGCAATACTGAAGCAACATCTCAAGACATCAGCCAGAAAGTTAAAGCTTGGGAGGAAACGGGTCTTCCAAATGGACAATGACCAAAGCAAGCCGCCAAACTGGTTACAAAGTGGCTTAAGGATAACAAAGTCAATGTTTTAGAGTGGCCATCATATAGACTGAAAGACTGAAAAGGCAGGCGCGAGCAAGGTGACCTAAAAACATGGCTCAGTTACACCACTTTTGCCAGGAGGAATGGGCCCAAGTTCCTACCAAATATTGTGAGAAGCTTGTGGAAGGATATCAAAAACGTTTGACCCAAGTATACAGTTTAAGAGCAATCGTACCAAATACTAATGAAATGTATGTAAACTTGAGACGTTGTCGAAAGTCTTCCATCAGTGCCCCCAGGACACTGTGGAGGACAAGGCCCACTTCTTGCTGACGTGCCCTAAATACTCTTCAGTGAGGGACACCCACTTCAAGGGACTGTCTGATTTCCTCCCAGACTTCACCTCCATGGAGGAGGAAGAGAAACTGCCAATACTACTTGGGGAAGAAGAAAGCGCAGTGGCCATAGCAACGCAATATGTCAGTGCCTGCCACATACTAAGAGGAGATTGATATGTCATAGACTTCTATACCCCACCCTGAACATGTCCCTATCCTCTAAAAAGAGCCTGATATATCCTGGACCTCTATTTTCTACCCTACCCCCATCCCCCTATTGTTACCATTTTCTTTGGCAATGCTAACATGTACCCTGCCAATAAAGCTAATTTTAATTTGAATTTGTAATAAATAAGCCTTAAAAATTCTCTCTCATTATTCTGGCATTTGGCAAATATTAATAATTATGGTAATCCTTTTTCTTAGGCCTAAAATGGAGACAAGGGAGCATCTTCTACTTCTGGAGGAAAGAAGATTTAATCATATTCACAGACCCAGATTCTTTACTGTAAGAGACTGTGGAAATCTCTGTTGCATGAATTTAAGAATGGGCTGGATGCCTTTCTTGAAAAGTATAATATTACAGGTTATATATTAGATTCCTTGATAGGACGTTGATAAAGGGAACTAGTCTGATTGCCATATGTGGAGCCAGAAAGGATTTTTTTTCCCCAATGTGGAGCTTAGTGTTGCCACATGGGTTTTTTTTTGCCTTCCTCTGGATCAACATGTTAGGCTATGGGTTGAACTAGATGGACTTAAAGTCTACCTTCAACCTTAAAAATCTATGAAACTATTAACCTAATTGACCTGAAATGGGAAAGGTTTATTATTATTATTATTATTATTATTAATATTATTATTTATTTATTTATTTATAGAACACCATTGATTCCATGGTGCTGTACATGAGAAAGGGTTACATACAAACAAGTTAAAAATACAATGAACAAACTAACAGTGACAGAGGGGAGAGAGGACCCTGCCCTTTCGGGCTGACATTCTACAGGGCAAAGGCGAGGGAGACAGTAGGTTGGGGTCTGCTCTGGTGGTGATGGAGCGCTAGATCCAGTGGTGGTGAGGTGGCACCGTGGTCATTGCAAGCTGTAGGCTGTTCTGAAGAGATGGGTTTTCAGGTTCTGCTTGAAGGTTCCAAGTGTAGTGGATTGTTGGATGTTTTGGGGTGCAGAATTCCAGAGAATGAGGGATGCTCGGGTGAAGTCTTGCAGGCAGTTAGATAAGGAACGTACAAGTGTTGAGGAAAGAATGAGGTCTTAGGAGGTTCGAAGATTACGAGTTGGATGATATCAGGAGAGAGATTCAGAGATATATGGGGGAGACAGATTGTAAATGGCTTACGTAAATCAGTGTTAGTAGTTTAAATTGGATACGCTGGGACATTGGGAGCCAGTGGAGGGATTTACAGAGGGGAGAAGTGGAGAAGCAGCGAGGAGAGATTAGTCAGGCAGCAGAGTTAAGGACAGAATGGAGAGATTCAAGAGTGTTAGCAGGGAGGCCAAAGAGGAGGAGGTTGCAGTAGTCGAGACCAGAGATGATAAGGGCATACACTAGTAGTTTGGTAGATTCAGGGTTGAAGAGGGGACGGACTATGGAAATATTTTTGAGTTGGAGGCGGCAAGAGGTTGCGAAAGCTTGGATATGTGGTTTGAAGGATAAGGCAGAGTTAAGGGTCATTCTGAGGCAGCAGACTTCAGGTACAGGGCAGAGTGTGATGTAATTTATTGCAATAGATCTGGTAAGGAAGGTGTGTAAGATGGGGGAAAGCTGATGAGTTCAGTTTTGTCTACGTTTAGCTTAAGGAAGCGAGAGTTGAAGAAGGAGGATATGGCTGATAGACACTCTGGAATCTGGACAGCAGAGAGGTGACATCTGGGCCAGAGAGGTAGATCTGAGTGTCGTGAGCGTACAGGTAGTACTGGAATCAATGGGACTTTATGAATTGTCCTAGGCTAAGGGTATAGATGGAAAAAAGAAAGGGTCCTAGGTTTATTCTGATTTCATGTCAGATAGTGAGAAAAACATTCATATGTGTCTTTTTACATAGTGTATGTAAACTTCTGGTTTCTACTATAAAAGTACCGTATATACTCGTGTATAAGCCGAGTTTTTCAGCACATAAAATGTGCTGAAAAGTCCCCCCTCGGCTTATACACGGGTATATACGGTAATATGATACAGCGCCCCCCGTGGTATCACACCCCCCCCTTCCCGTATATACAGCCCCCCCGTGGTATCCAGGGCCCCCCTTGCTGCACCTGTGAAGGAAGATATCAGTATACTTATCGCTGCCGCCGCTCCGCTTCTCGGTCACCGCGATGCTCCGGGTCTTCATGCTTCCTGTTCCTTCTCCGGCGCTCAAGAAATGACGTCATTGTTCGAGCGCCGGAGAAGGAACAGGAAACATGAAGACCCGGAGCAGCGCGGTGACCGAGAAGCGGAGCGGCGGCGGTGGCGGCAGCGATAAGTATACTGACATCTTCCTTTACAGGTGCAGCAAGGGGGGCCCTGGATACCACGGGGGGGCTGTATACAGCTGGGACTGCTGCTGTATATACCCCCTGGGGCTGCTGCTGTATATACCCCTGGGGCTGCTGCTGTATATACCCCCTGGGGCTGCTGCTGTATATACCCCCTGGGGCTGCTGCTGTATATACCACTGGGGCTGCTGCTGTATATACCCCTGGGGCTGCTGCTGTATATACCCCTGGGGCTGCTGTGTATATTCTACTACTGGGGCTTCTGTATACTACTACTGGGGCTGCTGCTGTATATACCACTGAGGCTGCTGTATACTACTACTGGGGCTTCTGTATACTACCTCTGGGGCTTCTGTATACTACCACTGGGGCTGCTGTATACTACCACTGAGGCTGCTGTATATATCTCTGGTGCTGCTGTATACTACCACTGGGGCTGCTGCTGTATATACCACTGGGGAGGCTGCTGTATATACCTCTGGGGCTGCTGTATACTACCACTGGGGCTGCTGTATATATCTCTGGGGCTGCTTTATACTACCACTGGGGCTGCTGCTGTATATACCACTGGGGAGGCTGCTGTAACACTGCTGGGGCCTGTATGTACCACTGGGGAGGCTGTTGTATACCACACTTCTGGGGGCTGTATACTACCACTGGGGAGGCCTGTATACCACTGCGGGGGCCTGTATACCACACTGCTGGGGGCTGTATACCTGTGCTGGGGTCCACCCTCGGCTTATACACGAGTCAATAGGTTTTCCCAGATTTTGGGGGCAAAAGTAGGGGGGTCGGCTTATACACGGGTCGGCTTATACACGAGTATATACGGTAGTTTAATTAGCATTTTGAGGGTGACAGATACATGGGCTTGTTAAATTTCTGATGATTTTACTGGTAAAAATGGAGCTGCACTAGATTTAGTACAGCTGAGGGTCCAGCGCAGATGTGAAGCTAACCTGTGTAGTTAAGTGGGTTCTAGTTGTATATGCCTTTGGTAGCACACCATGCAGCTGATGCTGCTGACTGTATTTAACTTGGCTGACAAACAATTGTGAAAATATTTCTTAAATCAGCACACCTGCATTGTTTCTAGCTGATATAGCACAACATTAGCTGTTATGTAGACACTGTTGTATGATGAAATGGGGAGATCCCCTTGGAAACAAATTGCTTGATTCATATTATTCGTATGTTTTTAATAATAAAAGTAGTCTTTTTTAAGATAATTTTTATTATTCCTGTATTTATTTTTTTACCCCCACTATATTTGTCTGGGATCACAGCGCCATATACTGCTTGTTTTTTCTTCGGTACATTTTTTCTTGTCCACTCCAAAACATTGACTTTGTTATCCTTAAGCCACTATGTAACCAGTTTGGCAGTATACTTTGGGTCATTGTCCATTTGGAAGATCCATTTCCACCCAAGCTTTAAGTTCCTGAATGATGTCTTGAGATGTTGCTTCCGTATTGCCACATAACTATATGTAGACAAAATCGAACTAATCATCTTTCCTCTATCTTGCTTAGCAGATCTATCACAATAAAAGACATCACACTTTGCCCTGTACCTGAAGTCCGCTGCCTAGGAGTAACACTTGACTCTGCCCTGTCCTTCAAACCACACATTCAAGCCCTTGCCACCTCCTGCCGCCTTCAACTCAAAAATATTTCCAGAATCTGTCCCTTCCTCAACCCTCAATCTACTAAACTACATGCCCTCATAATCTCCTGCCTTGACTACTGCAACCTCCTCCTCTGTGGCCTCCCTGCTAACACTCTCGCACCCCTTCAACATGTCCTTAACTTTGCTGTTCGACTAATCCACCTCTCTCCTTGCTATTCCTCCACTTCTTCCCTCTGCAAATCCCTCCACTGGTCCCCAATTCACCAACGTATCCAATTCAAACCACTAACACTGACTTACAAAGCTCTGAACTTATCTCTCGATATCATCCAACTGGTAATCTTCGATCCTCCCAAGACCTCCTCCTCTCCTCCACACATGTACGTTCCTCATCTAACTGCCTGCAAGACCTCACCGGAGCATCCCCCATTCTCTGGAATTCTGCACACCAAAATGTCCGACTGTCCCCCACACTCAGAACCTTCAAGCGGAACCTGAAAACCCATCTCTTCAGAACAGCCTACAGCCTGCAATGACCACTGTGCCAGCTCACCACCACTGGACCTGGCACTCTACCACCACTGTACCTGGCTCTCCACCACCATCCGACCTGGTGCTCAACAACCATTGGATCCGGCGCTCCACCACCACCAGAGCAGACTCAACCTACTGTCTCTCTGCCGACTGCCCTGTAGAATGTTAGCTCACAAGGGAGGGTCCTCTCTCCTCTGTACGAGTCAGTCACTGTTAGTATGTTCATTGTATTTTTAACTTGTTTGCATATAACCCTTTCTTATGTACAGCACCATGGAATCAATGCTGCTCTATAAATAAATAATAATAATAATAATGTTCTTTCCTAATGATGCCATCTATTTTGTGAAGTTTACCAGTCTGCCTTGCAGCAAAACAACCTCAAAACATAATGCTGCCACCCCGTGTTTCATAATCGGGAATATGTTCTTAAGCTTCCAAGTTTCTCCCTTTTTCCTCCAAATGTAACAATGGTCATTATGGCTAAGTAGTTCAATTTTAGTTTCGTCAGACCACAAGACATGTCCCCTAAAATGTAGGTATTTCTTCCTGCGTGCATTTGCAAAAATTAATCTGGATTTTTATAATTCACTTGGAGTAATGGTTTCTCAGTGAGAGACCTCTACAAATGGCGAAGGAAGCAAATACAAAGTGTCTCCAACGTTTTCTGGGACAGATGGAGAAAATTATACCTCTCCATCCTACAAACCAGGTCAAAGTGGCAGAAAGACCAGCCAGACGTCAAATCTCACGATGACATACCCATGAAAGACATCCAGTTGCACCAAAAGGAGTGGCTACTCAACCTTGTCACCCAAACCTTCCCAAGAAAATATGGGAACGTACAAAAAGTCAAACTCAAAGTGTGCAAGCTTCGGGAGAATAAACTGTTCCTCAGGCCAGTAACCAAACTTGTGTTGTTGTTTTCACCAAAAGAAGTAAATAGTTGCATCTGTTGATGCCAAGTGGGGAGTGTTCTGCCATTTATGCGCAGCAAAGAGGGTATTCATAGTGTTATACCAGTTATGACCCATAGAGGTCACTAGATACCTATTTATCCTGTTTCCCCATACATGGGAGAATGCCTCCTTTAAGAGAATAAGCCATTTAGAAGGGTCCTCCCCCTGCTTCTCCGGATGAAGGAGACGGCAGACATGTTCCTGAGAAGACATGCATCCTTAGCTCCTGTCCCTTTTTTCTACAAATCTCTTTCTCTCCTGTTAGAAGAGCCTGTCAGAAGCTTCCAAACACATGACATCATCATATGGGCTGTTCCAAATTGTTTAATGGCATGGTAATCTTAGTGTATGTAAACTTGTAACTGCAGAAAGTAATAAAAATGCCTTAAAATGTTATCTCTCTCTCATTATTCTGGCATTTGGGAAATATAAATAATTATGCTAATCCTAATTGACCTAAAATCGGAAAGGTTTATTCTGATTTCATTTCAGATAGCGAGAAAAACATGCATATGTGTCTTTTTATATAGTGTATGTAAATGTCTGGTTTCAACTGAATATAAGAGAGTGCGCCTCATTACACTAGCAAAATACAGTATGTTTTAATGTGTTATTGGCAGAGAAACCAACTTTTATCTCACATACAAATGAGGGCATTGTGATGGAACATTGGTGTGGCCAAAGGATCAGTGGTCTGTTACTCCCTACAATGTGAATACAGAGCATTTTCACTAGTTGTAATAGACTGATCTCAATCCATGTTCCTGTGGTGTGTGCACTGACACTAAAACCAAACTAAGGCCCCCTTCGCACCATGTGTCTCTCGATCCGGGACTGTCCGGTGTGAACCGGACAGCCCTGAATCCGGTTTCGGCCCCATAGTATTCCTATAGGGCCGGATGGGGCCGGATGGCTATGTGCCATCCGGTTTCCATCTGTCTGGGAGGATTCGGGACAATTCAAATTTTTGTGTCCTGGGAAAAAAAAATCTGACAAAATTGGATACTCCCAGATCCGGGGCGACAAAAACATCGAATCCGGGAACCGGCTGCCGGCTGCTGAAGTTTAGCAGTGAGCACTGCTAAACTTCATTACCACCAGCTGTCCCCTGTTGAGATTTAAGGACCATGGCTAGCTGCCCTCTGGTTCTGTTTGCAAATCGGGTCCGGGGCTGTGAAGTTTACACCGGACAGCCCCAGGACCTGATTCTGCCGTGGTGTGAAGGCTGGTTTCACACTGCAGTTTTTTCCCTGTTCAGGTTCGATCAGGTTTGTGTGTCAAAACCAGGAGTGTCTCCAAAACTCAGAACAGGTGTCATTCTTTCAATTATAGTTTTTCTCTGCAAGTTCCTCCCCTGGTTCCTCTCCTGGTTTTGGCACACAAACCTGATCGAACCTGATCAGGAAAATAACTGCGGCGTGAAACCAGCCTTAAGGCCACGTTACACACACAGATATCTGTTCAGATATTGGTCACAGATCTCTGGTGCAGTGAAATCATGGATACATTGTTCCATTTTGTGGCTGTGTACAAAATGGAGCAATGTGTCCATGATTTCACTGCAACCAGAGATCTGTGACCAATATATGAACAGATATCTGTGTGTGTAACGTGGCCTTTAGATTGCTGGTGTGAAACTGGCATAACTTAAAGACTGCTGTAAGAAGAGAAAGTGTATGGAGCAGCAATCTAGGTGAAGATAAATAGGGTAAAGGTACCGTCACACACCGCAATCTCGCCTGGAGATCTGAAAGGCAATGTGTCGCCCCGTTGAAATAGCCGTGAAATTGCCTCACAGTTGCGGCGTGTGATTGGGCAATTTCGCGGCGATAAATCGCCCGTCAGCCGTCGCCTGATTCCTAAACAGGGCTCAGGAATCAGGCGCAAACAGCAAGGCGATATTTTCGTGTTTTGACGTGTGAAAGGATGATAGTGATAGAAAGAGCGTTTACTGTGATTTCCTGTAGGCGTGCCTCAGCGTGCTGCAGTCCGCACCCCATCTGAAATGATTGGTGTGGGCTACTGTGTTCCCATTGGCTGTCAGTTGACACCGCGCCATATTTGAAGAGCTGTCTGTTCAGCACCACACACATCTTCAGCTACACAACCGTCAGCAAACTCAGTGCAATTACGCGCGCCATAGAATAGCGCAAGCTATGTTGTCCGCATCTATTGAGTTGCGCTGTGTGGAGTATAGTACCACACATGACAGCTCAGATGTTGGGCTACACATCGTAGATGGGTGCCATGGGCCACGCACTACAATCACCCTACGTGTGTGAATTTGGTGATGCTGCTGGGTACATTCTACTGCTCCCTCTCCGCGGACGTCTACCTTGTTAGCGCCCTGAGCAGGCTGACCAATCATAACACCGTTGTGTTGTCCAATGAGCGTGTATGGGGTGCGGTGTAAACCACTGTAGCACGCCTATCTCCTTGCCGCGCTGAACATGTACGCCCACATTGCCTTTGAGATGGCAGTGTGTGAATCGGCGATGAAATGAGGCAAGATTCGTTCCGCTGCAGGTGAGGTGATTTCCGGAGCGACACATCGCCTTAGGTTCAGGGCGAAATTGAGGCGGGAACGCATGTCATATCGCCTCAGATCTCCAGGCGAGATTGCGGCGTGTGACGGTACCTTTAGAGTCAGTATAGCAAGAATTAGCTTATTTCCAGAAACTGCACATTGGCAGTGTGGGAAGACGACCCAGGTCACTCGTATCTGTACAGAATGTAGCAGTGAGCAGGGTCTTATTACACAATTAATTGTGCATGATGACATGAACAAGCTTTAACAATGCTGCAGGATGACACAAGTACTAATTGTGACTAAAGATCTTTAGACTCCTTCTGTAACAGACTATTATTATATATTTCAAAGAGCTATTGAGTGTTGAAACCAGTGACCGCATTTTAATCTTGATTCTTATTCCTAAAACAGAGGTTGGAGAGAGCCAAATTATCCTTTTGATAATTATACTGCACATTGTCTATAATCCATCTCATATAACTACGTTTCTAGCAATAGGAATTTTATATCAGTTAAAGAACATTTGGCCATAAAGGGATGTTACATAACACGATCGATTTACCAACATATAAGCAGATACTAAGATTTATCCGTCCTGATGACCATAGTTGCTATTTACCAGCTCATCGGCCATTAAGTCTACATTCATAAATCCATTTAACACCTTTTAGTGCTGTCTATTTTCTATCGCAGACACACACTGACCCATAGACTTTCATTGATCCATACACACCAGTTTTAAAAATGGATACTTGCTTGTGGTCTAATGGCCCCTTTACACACAGCTACAGGTAACAGGTTTTCCACAGGTAAGTTACAGGTTGCAGTGAAATCATGGAGACATAGTTCCATTTGTACACAGCAACAAGATAGAACCATGTCTCCATGATTTCACTGCAACCAGTAAGTTACCTGTGGAAAACCTGTTACCTGTAGCTGCGTGTAAAGGGGCCATATGAGACTCAGAGCAGGTCCTGTTCTTATCTATTTTCCCAGCCATTAAAGGCCCCGTTACACGCTGCGATGTGGCAGCGATCCGACCAACGACGTGGATCGCTACCACATCGTGAACTGATCGCTGGGGAGCTGTCACACAGGCAGACTCACCGGCGACCAGTGGACCAGTGACATCGTGGAAAAGAATAACATATTCTTTTCACGATGTCTAGCTCCCGCTGCCAGGCTGCGGTAAGCGGGAGCAGGCTGGTAACCATGGTAAACAGCGGGTACCTAGGCAGCAGGCAGTACCTAGTTACCCGATGTATACCCTGGTTACTAGCCTTCTCCACTTACAAGCTGGTATCCAAGGTACACAGCGGGTAACTTGGGACAGCGCTGTCCCTAGTTACCCGCTGTGTACCTTGGATACCAGCCTGTAAGCGGAGAAGGCTGGTAACCAGGGTATACATGGGGTAACTAGGCGTTGCACGCTGCCTAGATACCTGCTGTTTACCCTGGTTACCTGCTCCCAGCGCTTGCTGTGCGGCGCTGGGAGCTCGTTCATCGTTGGTCTCCCGCTGTCACATGCGCCAATGCTGGGCGCCCAGCGGGAGACCAACGATAGATTTATGGACATGACCATAAATCTACGATCAACGACTTATCGTTGATCGTGGATACGTGTCACACAGAACGATGTTGTTTCGACATTGCTGCAATGTCACCAAACCAGTGATGTTGCAACGATATCGTTCACGATATCGTTGTGTGTAACAGGCCCTTTAGTCTTTGGAGATTTGTATAAAACAGTTGAAACACAGAAGACAATAAAAGTAAATTCAGAGGGTCTACCTGTTTTTAAAATTAATTGAGAAAAAAACTAATGCAACACATATGAAATTGCAGGATAAACAGAAAGAAAAATAGACTGTTTCAATATGAATGCAACCTTAGAGCTCATGCTGACGACTATAAAATTGGATCACATTCGGATCAATGCCATTCAATGAGGCAGTGCACATGTCCGATTTTCTCCTCTGAGTAGCTCAAGAAAAAAAAATCAGCATGCACGATTTGCCTCCAAGAATCAGATTGCACTTAACCATCCAAACCTAATGGGGCGTCACACACGTCAATGTCGTCAGCGATCTGATCGCTGACGACATTGACGGCTGATCACTGGTGAGCTGTCACACAGACAGACTCACCAGCGATCAGTACCAGTGAGCGTGCTGGTATCCATGTAAACAAGCGGGTAACTAAACGCCGTGCGGCACTTAGTTACCTGCTGTTTATCATAGATACCAGCTCCCAGCGCTTGCTGTGTGGCGCTGGGAGCTGGCTGATCGCACGTGTGGCACCCCAAGGGTTAATGTGCCACAGAAACATCAACACAGGTTTACTCCCCACACAACACTACACTAGAAAGTGGGAGGAGTTTAGGTGGCACCTGCACTAGTGGGAGGAGCTAAGTTGTTTACCACAGAGCAGGAGTGACAGTTAGTTCAGTTTGAGTCTGGAGCAGGAGCAGAGTCAAGTAGAAGTGGAGGTCCTGAGAGGTCTGAGGAGAGGAGACAGAGGAAGAGGAACATACCCGGGATAAAGAGTTACCCCAAAAACTTGACCCCGGAGAGGCGCTTAAGACAGATACCGGATCCGAGGCTGTGCCTGAGACAGACAGGACAGTAAACACCGGCATAGTGAAGGTCCACTATCTTCACAGCACCATAGCAAAGCAACACGGAGGGGTCAGTGACACAGAGGACTCAAGTTGCCCAGCATATTGGTACCCGTGAGCAAAGACAGGGCCAGCAGTACAGCTACAAGCAGCAGCAGGGCCACACACAGCGCTTAAGTAGGAAGCCAAGGACCCGGTCAGGGTGGGAGCAACCTGGTACAGACTCCGTGGACAATATTGTGATACCATCTGCAAGTAAAGACTTGGAAAACAACAGAAACCGTGAGTGTGTGTGATCCTTATACTGAAGCCCCACTTGCCCTCATATACTGCGATTACCTCTACTCTCATCATCTCTACTGCTACCCCTACTCTCCTGCAGCATCAATAACTATCCTCACAGACTTTAACTACTACTACCACTGCCCTGGGGAACCCAGTTCTGCCCACAGGAACTATTCTATCCAAGCTGCTATCCCATCATCCCCGGAGGTTCTGCAGCAGCGGCGGCCCCATTACTGGCCGCATATAGTGGGTGGCGTCACGAGTGACAAATTCCCTGTAAATAACCCCCCATTTTATTGTGCGGGCCCGGGACACGGTCCGGAACAGGACCGCCGTGACATCCCCCAGCAGTACCCCGATCCGGCACCGAGTACCCCGTCCCAGTGGGTTCCACACACGTCTTCTGGTATCACACGCAGCGATGCTGCGTGTCGTGTCCACCGGGCGACCATCGCCAGGTTTTAGAGCAGGTTCTAAAACCTGGCGACCATCAACCAGCGATTTATCGCTGGTTGATGCACCCTGTCACACGTGTCAATATCGCTGCAACGTCACGTGCAGCTGCGATCGTGCACGCGTTATTGACGCGTGTGACATCCCCATAAGAGTTTATGAAAGAACTCAGACCTCACTTTGATGACATCCAAGTATGGTCCGATTTCCACAGACTGACAGAATAGAGAAGATGGAGAAACTTTTTTTACTTCTCCACCTCAGAGAAAAATGTATCCCACTTGGATCAAAGTCTGATCAGACTCTGATTAGCAAAACCAGATGGCTTTTATCAGATTAAAAAAATATCCTTGTGTGAACCTAGCCATAGGCGGCCATCACACGCACAGATATCGCGCAAGATATCGCTTGAACGCGGCAGATTAAACATCGCGTAAGCGATGTCTGTGCATGTGACGGCAAGATACGACGAGCGATTCATGATCAAATCGCAAAATCGAGATCTGAGGTCCGGACCTCAGATCTAGCGATTTACGAGTTAGCGATCTGCTTCATCGTGGTGTATAACACCACGATGAACGATCTCCCAGCGGCAGAGCCTATGCTGGGAGATGGTAACTATGGTACACGTCGGGTAACTAAGCGACGTGCGGCGCCTAGTTACCCGATGTGTACCATAGTTACCAGCGAGATCACGGATCCACATCTCTGGTGAGTCTGTCTGTGTGACAGCTCACCAGCGATGTGAGCGATATTGTAAGCGATCGCGCGTGCACGTGATCGCTTACAATATCGTTCTAGATATCTTAGCGTGTGACGGCCGCCATAGAGTGATGGTCAATATAATTCTTGGTAAAGGCTAATCACCTAAAAATGGGTGTGCCCTAAAGCAGATGGTGGTTATATGCCTTGTTATATTTAAGAAGATAAAATGTACAATCATGATACGTTTTCTGGCCTTGTAATTATCACTTACAGAGTGTAAAATCATAGACTATATATGAAACAATTGATCCATGATTCGATTCAATTCCCTTATGCATCCATTGGATGTATCTGATCATTTTAGTCCCATAAATGCACTGATAATTGTTCATGAATGTCCTTTATGGCCAGATTGTTAACTTTTTCCTTAGCATCAATAAGTGTCCTATGCCGGCTGCTTTCTCCCTAGCAATTAAAGATATATGTAAGGGCCGCTTTACACACACACAGATATCTGTGCCCAACTTCTGAACAGACCTCTGGTTGCAGTGAAATCATGGACACATTGTTCCATTTTGTGGCTGTGTACAAATGTAACAATGTGTCCATGATTTCACTGCAACCAGAGATCTGTTCAGAAGTTGGGCACAGATATCTGTGTGTGTAAAGCGGCCCTAAGAGAGAAGAAGTAAGATGATAAGTTTATTACTTACGTGTTCCATCGAACCTGGTCGCTATGGTATCTAAGAATGTATTCTGAGGAGCAAGCAAACCTCTCATGGCTGGCATCATCTACTTCTCAGTGCAATCGCTCTCCAAGCGCAAGCTGGAACTGAAAACAGACGAATCTGTCACTAATCTGCCTGACAAAAGCTATTACAAAGTATGTGCCAATGTTTGTGTTTGTGGCTCTGGACGGGCTGGCGGGAAATTATTTGTACCATGTGACTGTTTGTGGTTAGGGGGGCGAATTATTATCAAAAATCAAGCACTGCTTGTCAGTAAGTGCTGGGTCAAAGTGTGATTTAGTACACAGTGAATATATCCTGTAGGTTCGATTCACCATGCTTATGGCACTACTCTGTATACCCTAGAGTTTAGCATTTGGAAATAGCCTTTGGCAATGGATATCATTGACAACATCTGTGCCCACATTGTTTGCAAATTCTCTAAACCGGCCATGAAAATGTTTCTGAAACTAGTGCTGTAATAGAGTAGATGACTAGCTAAGAGAAAGGGGCGGTAAGGAGATCTATACTTAGTACTGTCTGTGTAATAAGTGAAAATGTGGCTAAACCTTTCACCGCTATAGAGATTCGTACAAGGCAATGATAGGAACTCAGCTGTTTGAGATGAAGGTGGGACATACCCATCAACGCCTGGCATCTTCTCACCTGATGTCCATCTTTCCCCAGGAGACCAGAAGAAGATATAGAGAATGAGGCAGTGTCAATAGGAAACACCTATGACATGGATGATGATATTCTTCTTCTCAACAGTTATGGACACCCTTTCCCTCTCTCCTTAACTTCTGCATCCAAAATCCTCATATTCCTGTTCTGTGCTTTCCTGTGAGCGTTTACAGCCTCCTCTAAACAGCTTGCATGAGATTTGCCTTTATTCTCGGCTTGAAGTTTCCATAGTTACTCCTGACACACCCGCTCATCTTCTTAAAGGAACAATGGTAATATAAGAGCCTTCAAGAGAGGATAATTGCTGTAGTCACACGAGTGAACGCCACCCATCTGATCATTGTCAGAGATTTTAGGCTGAATTATCTAATAAATCCATTTTGTTTAGATTTTTAGATAACGGTTGGCAGGGTTCCTTGAAAAAATACCCACACAGACAAATTCCCACAGACAACCCTAACCCTTAACCCAAACACCTAACTATAAGGCCATGTGCACAGGCTGAGTATTTGATGAGTTTTTTACCTCAGGATTTGTAGACAAAACCAGGAGTGGAGCAATCAGAGGAAAAGTATAATGGAAACACGCCAACACTTCTGTATTTATCATCCACTCCTGGTTTTGGCTACAAATCCTGAGGTAAAAAACTCATCAAATACTCAACATGTGCATGTGGCCTAATACTTAACCCCAACACCTAACCCTAACTTCAACCCTGTGTGCATTTTTCTTTTGGGCATTTTTGATTCAATAGTTTTTATTGATTTATATTAGTAAAGTAATTACAAGTAAAAAAGAATTAACAGCACATAAACAGTGAGAACTCCTGTGAGGTTAGAAAATCTAGTAGATATATCATACTTTTTTTCAACCATTCAGTAGTTCTATAACATATAAAACTTCCAAAAATAACAGTATACGAATCACATAAGAGAGGGGGGAGGGGAGAAGGGAAAAGGGGGAAGGGAGGTGAAGTCATATATATATATGAGTGGGTAACAAGTTATGGAAAAGTATAGAGTGTATTGTTTGCGTTTACATGTATAAACAGCTCCAAAGTGGAAGACGCCTGATCATGGCAAGATTTGCACCGTGTTATACTGAGAAGACACCCAAGGGTCCCACCAAAAGATCACTTTAGTGCGACGCGGGGTGTCATGGGCTAGCACAATTTCATGTTGGAGGTGTTGGTTCAGTGTTGCACATAATTCCTGCTTGGTCGGCTGCGTTGCAGATTTCCATTGTCGAGCTATACATAGTTGTGCTCCCAGTAGTACATTAGCCACCATTGGTCTTAGCGGAGAGGGCCAGTTCTCTAGTCCAAGGCCTAACACAGCCAGTGCGGGGTCCAGTTGTAAGTCTACCTCTGTAATGGATCTAAGAAGAGAGGCCATCTCCTGCCAAAATCTCCGCAATTCCGTGCATTCCCACCACATATGGAGGGAAGACCCCTTTTTTTGGCACCCCCTCCAGCAGAACTGAGCTGTCTCAGAGCTCTGTGTTGTGTATCTCGCCAGAGTGAGAGGGGTGATGTACCACTCAAAGTGAATTTTTTTAATCTGTTCGATATGATTTATACAGCAAGTATATTTTGTACTCCTCCTAGCTGCCTCCTGCCATTTAGTAACTGAGTATTCCTCTTCTAGCATTGCCTCCCATCTGTGCATGTAAGGTAGTTTTTCTAAGGCTTGCAATCGAGCTAGAGCCCCATACATAGTGGATATACCATGAGAACCCGGGGACGCTGACTTGAAAAATCGCTGTGCCCTGCCGTCAACCACCGATAAGTCCACCACTGGCCAGGTTACCGTGTTCAGGAAGTGGCGTAACTGAAGGTACTGATAGAATGCGGTTTTAGGGATGGTGTATTTTTCCATTAGGTCTGTAAAGGGTTTTACAGTTGTCCCGTCCATGATCTGATGAATGTGAGTAATTCCCCCAGATCTCCATTGGTGAAGAGAGAGAGAACCCACCGTCACTTCTGCCGCTCTGATAGTCACTGTTTTAAATAAGAATGTCAATAGAGGCCTAGTATACTGCCGCCAAATGTGAAGCAGTGCTTCCATAGATTTGAGCATTATGATGCCTCCAGACCGCGTTAGTAAGTTCATTTCTAGAAGGAGTTTAGTTGAGCCCCGTGGGGCATAATGTTTCTCTATCGTCATCCATAAGGAGTACGTGGTATCCAACCACCAGTAGTTTGCTACTGCTAAATGGGATGCTGCGTGGTAATGTGCCAAATTAGGGACTCCCAGTCCCCCCATGTGGGTGGGTAGTGACAATACTCTCATGCTTACCCGATGGGGTTTGTAATTCCAGATGAAATTATTCAATGTGGATTGCAGTGTCGCAATCAATCGCTTCGGGAACACCAGAGGCAAACAACGGAACACGTACAATATTTTGGGGAGATATGTCATTCTAACCACATTAATCCTAGCCACCCATGAGAGAAACAGATGTTTGTGGGCGGAAAGCTCATCTTTCAGGGACCTGAGAAGAGCCTCATAGTTGAAACGAAGTAGTCTACTGGTATGTGTGATATTAATTCCCAGGTATTGGATACTGTTTGGAGACCATGTAAATGGAAAATCCGTTTTCAGGGATTCCGCCAATGAGGGGGGGATATGAATGGGGAAAAATTGCAACTTGGACACATTCAGCTTGTAATAAAAGACGGCTGAGAATTCCGCCAATAAATCCATAATTCTAGGGATAGTAGTTTCGAGGTTTGTGCACATGAATATAACGTCATCAGCGTATAACCCGATTTTATGTGATATTCCCCCCACACAAGGGCCAGTGATCAATGTGTCTCTTCTTACCCTATTCGCCAGAGGCTCCATAGCAAGGGCGAAGATCAATGGGGACAATGGGCAGCCTTGTCTGGTGCCATTGGTCACCGACAATGGGCCTGACATGAATCCCGAGGCTCTAACCCTGGCCGTGGGAGAGGAGTATAGGGCCATCACGCTGATTTAAATCTGCCCGACAATCCGAACCTGTCCAATACCGCTTCTAGGTACCCCCAGTGCACCCTATCAAACGCCTTTTCAGCGTCTAAGGACAGAAGTGCACCAGGGCACCTCTGCGTTCCATCACGTCGAGGAGATTGACTACGCGACGTGTGCCATCTGAGGCTTGATGCCCTGGGATGAAGCTCACCTGTTCAAGGCCTATCAATGTAGGAAGAACCGTCGCCAATCGTTGGGCCAATAATTTAGCAAAAATCTTTACATCGCTATTTAGGAGAGCAATCAGACGAAAATTCGGTGGAGAGTTCTGAGGCTTGCCAGGCTTCGGTATTGCGGAGATTGTCGCCTCCAGACCTTCAGGGCGTATTACACCTCTATCCCTCCAAAAGGAGAAAAGGGTTTGCAAATGGGGTAACAAGTGGGTCAGAAATGTTGAGTAATATTTATACGAGAATCCGTCTGGACCCGGGGCTGAAGATTTCTTCATTGACTTGATCACATTCGCTATTTCCTCAGTAGAAAAATCTTTATTTAATGTAGTGATTTGAGAATCTGTTAATTTATGTAGACGAGCACTCTCCAAAAAGGCGTCTATTGCATCTACATTAGGTTGAGGTGTGTTGGGGTCGTCTTTCAAGTTGTAGAGAGTGGCATAATAATTCTTAAAATTATTTGCTATGTCTAAGGGGTTCCTGATTTTCTCCCCAGTTGGGCCAAGAAGGTGATCAATTTTGATATGGTCTCTTTTCTTTTGGATACGCCTAGCAAGGAGTTTTCCCGCCCCGTCCCCCATGCCATATAAGCGGGCCCTACGTTTTTTAAGGCTGAACTCTACTTTCTGTAACAAAAGAGCTCCTAGGTCCCTTCGAGTGTTCCTAAGTTCCGTACGCAATATAGGTGTTTGTCTTTGTTTGTATTGTTTTTCACATGCTTCCAGTTTGCCCGTGAGTTCCCTCAGCTTCTCGTCACGCTTGCGTTTTGCCCGGGCTGCTGTTTGTATAAATTGGCCCCGCAGGACTGCTTTATGAGCATACCACCGAATCTCTGTATCAGTGTCACTGGCTTGGCTGAGGTCAAAGTATTGGTCAATTTGAGAGCTTACAAGAGACTCGCAGTCTGGAAGAGACAGTAAGTACTCATTTAACCTCCAGGTGGGAGCTGGAGTAATTTGTAGGTCATCTGCCACCTGAAGGAGTACAGGGGCGTGATCGGACCATGTAATGTGTCCAATGGAGGCGTTTTTACATTTTGGCAGCAAGGAGTCGTCCACTAAGAAGTAATCTATCCGACTATATGACTGAAACCTCGGGGAGAGGAAAGTGTAGTCTCTCTCTTCACCGTGGGAGTATCTCCAGATATCGTGAAGATGGTGGGCATACAATAACCCCCAAGTTCACCCCGGCATTGAGAGGGATTCGAACAATCTAATGTCTTGTTAATTGGGACATTAAAATCTCCTGCCAAAAGAAGATAACCCTTTTTCAGTAAGTCAAGTTTGCTAAACAAGGTGCGGAAAAATTTCAATTGACCCTTGTTTGGGCCGTATACTGAGACTAAGTATATTGCATCCCATTAATCAGGGCCTGGAGCACTAAGTATCTACCCTCAGGGTCTGCTGTTACTTCTAAGGGCTGAAATGCCAAGGACTTATGCACAAAGATCGCTACTCCTGAGGTTTTGGTTTGGGCATTAGCATAAAATTGAGAAGGGAATCTCACTGATTTCATTCTGTAGTTATCCACTTCCAAAAGATGGGTCTCCTGTACAAATATAATATCTGCTTTCAGTTTTGCGAGTTGGCGCCATACCAAGCGAGTTCAGCCCATTAACATTAATTGTTGCACATTGTATACTCATGGTGCCCGACGGCAGGGCGTGAGATAGGTAAAGGTTTTACTCCTTAATTCAGGCCTATTGTTAAATTCAAGTAGTATTAGGACAAGAGGGAGGTAGTATGCTAGGAGGAACCAAGTGTGCTGTAAAGAGTGAACCTCTCTTTAGGTCACGGTAAGTATCTGCGTATACACAGTCTGCGTCTAAGCCCACAATATATCGCAGGGGTGTAGTGGAGTTTAGTCGTGGAGTATTTTAGTTAAAAGAGAACGAATTAGAGAGGGGATGGGAATAAAGCTTAAGGGGAGGGAATAGGTAAACAGATATTAAAGTATATCAATTTTCCACATACTAAATATCAACTTATATACATTAATCTACCAGTAGTATTTCGGATAGATATCAATAAGTGCAGTTGCTGTTTTCTCTGAGAGATCTTAATAATTCAATCATGAAGAAAAAAAAAAAAAAAAAGGAAAGGGAGGGGGAAAAAAAAAAAAATTAAAAGGTGTTCCAGATTATGGAGGCCTCCATGAAGGCACTCCCAGAGCCCTGATTGATGTTTCTATCTAGAACAGAAGATAGACTTCGGGCTCTTGTATGAGGGGGCAGATCGGGCAAAAAATAGCCCCAGGTCGACACCTAGAACCTCGTATCTGTGCCGAGGTGTCCAGGGGTCGTGGAGAAATGTAACTTAATCACATCAGCGGTGTACCACACCTCCTAGGGATAAACCGTCAGTTCAGTCCCAATTTGGGCGAAGAGAAGTTAGCCCGGTTCCTGAATGTCGTCGGGCTGGCAGTTGGAGAGCTGGATTTTGCTAGTAGACTCCAGTCCTGCAGGGCAGACTTCATTTTGGTGGGAGAAGAAAATTGATGACGTTTTCCATTATATCTGAAAGTCACACTAGCTGGAGACCCCCAGGCGTAGATAATCCCCTTGTCTCGTAGCACCTTGCAATAGGGAGCAAAATCCCTCCGCCGTGCAAGTGTGCCCAGGGAGAGATCAGGGAAAAGAGACCATGATGAATATGGGGTTTCAGTAATCGGGTTTCTCCGTAGAGTGTGCAGCAAGGGGTCTCGCAGTTTATGGGAAACCAGATGTACCATAACATCCCTGGGGACCGCAGGCGGTGCCTTCTGTGAGCGAGGGAGTCTATAGGCTTTTTCAATTTCCAATTCTGCTGGATTTGCTGCAGGGAGGATATGTTGTAGAAAGGGTAGTACTATCGCGGGAAGATCCTCTTCTTCTCCTGTTTCAGCAATTCCACGTACTTTAATGTTGGTTTTACGTATTTTATCTTCTAGCTCCCACATTTTAGCCCGCATATTTTTCATGTCCTGTGATAAATCCTGATAGCTGTCTGCTAGCTCATTATGAGCGTCAGCAAATTCAGCCATCTTTCCTTCTATGCAGCTGGTCCGCTCACACAAGGAGGCCATATCCGCCCTTATTCTCTCCTACTATGCTGCGTGTATCTGCTTGAATAGAAGCACGGAGATCCCCCAAAAGGCCCCTCAGGGATCCATATGTGATTACCTCTTGGTCCTCCTGTCTCCCTCTGGGTGAGTGATCAGTTTGACTTCCGTGGGGGCTGCTGCGCGAGTTCTGCGAGTGAGAAAAGCTGGGGAGTAGGTTGTTTTATTTCTCACAGGCGCCATCTTAGCTGCAGAATCTCCAGCGTTGATGCGTTCAGGGGAGAAGAGATCGTAACCTTTTGTTACCACGGGTTACCACGGCTCCTCGAGCCTGTCCGGGGCATCGCAGGCTACCAGGGAGTTGTTTCCTCCAGGACCGGGTGAGTGAGCGCCGGTAATGTGCCGCTGATCTCCCAAGATGTAGAGGCCGCCGGCGGAGCTCTCCTACAATGCGTCCGACATCTTGTGTTCCAGGACACGCCCCCCCTCTTTTGGGCATTTTTATTGTCACCGGTTGGCAGACTAGGCAATGAAGACAGGAAGCTAAGCATCATCTTAATGTAGTTTGTCCAAGTCAAAATTGAAAAAAATTAGTATTTTAAAACATTTTAAAAATCATATTAGTTATTTCTACATTATATACAAATACAACAGACAAAACCTGATAGCAAAAAAACGCTATTTTAAGAAAAAAATACCATTTTGTAACCCACAATTTTCATCAACTTTTTTAGAAAGATGTGTTATTTGTTCCAAATGTTTTCAACTTTGTTGTTGCGTATCATTCTCAGTAACAGCATGTGTCTAAGCTACCACCACACAAAAAGGAAGGGAACTCTGGAAAAGGAAAGTACGAATTTCATTTGGGCCTCTTTCAGATATGTGTTTTCTAATTATTGTAAATCTAGTTTTTTATGACCACTTTATGTGCTACCATCATCTGATAGATGGCATACTCTCGCTAAAGTTTATGGATATAAATATACATGTATTAGTAACATATTCTCAGAGAAGAAAAAAGCGGCAATCACCATGTTAGTATCTGTACCGCTTCTTCCGGTCGAGATTTGACCGGAAGAAGCGGTACAGCACCGCGAAATGGCCCGTCGTCACTCCTCTACACTCCCTTCCCCACTGCTGCCATGCCGTGCCTGTAATTTGGCAAATAAAAGATAGAAGATACTAACATGGTGAATGCCGCTTTTTTTTTTCTGAGAATATGTTTGTAATTTTTTAAAGCATGCACCGCTATTCTGGACCCTCAACACTGGCACCTGTATACGTATAAGGTCACACACAGGCATATAGGGTGAGCGCTGCAGTGCCCAGTATTTTCCTACTATTTCACATAGATGTATTAGTATTCCATAAAGCCTCATTCAGATAGCAAGTTTTTTTCACGTACATTTTTAACTGTTGGTAGCAGTTCTATTTCCCATGTGTTCCATGTCTCAATTCCAAAAACAGAACAGAATTCAAAACCAAGGTGTGAACAGAGACTTATTATCTTGCTTGTGTCCTGTAACTAGTATGAATCAGCAAATAAAGACATAGAGCCCAATTCATCAAAGCTTTTACACAAGAATTCTGGGGCAAAGAAAGCATTGAAAAGCCAAACATTTTTAGCACAACTCAAAACTGCCCTAAAATGTTGTGTCTTTTGTAGTTCTCACCCCATTTTCACCCAGTTCTAACAAAAGTTGATTGGAGCTCCACGCATGCGCAATGCGCTTATTGAAGCCAGGCCGATCACATGATCAAGCCCATAATGCACTGGGGCCGATCACGTGATCAGCCCCATAATGCACTAGGGCCGATCACGTGACCGGCCGCATAATGCACGGCGCCGGATGTGACATCCGGCCGTTGCATAGAAGGACACAGAGGGTGGGAGATTTCAAATACTGGGGGCAGAGAGGACACAGAATAATGCCGCCCAGCGGGGCGTGCATTACAACACGGAGGTGTGATGAAGGAAGCGTGGCCACGCCTACCCAGTCCCCCAACCACGGGAACTGCAGTAAGTTTAAACTTCTTTTTCACATGTTTAATAGGGCCACTTTAGATAAGAAAGGGATAGATAGGGAGCAGCTAGGAAGGTGTAGGGACAGCTAGTGATAGTGTAGGGGCTTAGAATCAGGTGACAGGTTCCCTTTAATAGATAAGAATTGACATTGGTGTGGGAAGAGGGAGTGTGGATCGGCGGACGCCATCCATGTGAATCCAGCTTGAACTGGATGCCCCTGCATCAGTGTTCGGCCCTATTGACTTTCAATGGGGCCAGATGAACTTACAGGTGCATCCAGTTTTGCAATTTTTCCCGGATCCGTGTGGTCTTGTCTTTTTCTCTGTGACAAAACCCAGAAGCCCCATTTTCCGGGACAAGGCAGGATGAATTAAAATGGGGCTTTAAGTAACCCGGATCTGGGGACTCCTGATCCCCCAGATCTGGGCTTTGGAGCTGCACCTGCCCAGAATGCAATTCTAAATGATATGCCCCCTAGGGGCGTCAGATTGGAATCTATCCTGTCCATGTGTGTTATGTCTATGCTTTTAGTTGAAGAATAAAACCGTTGTGAACATTTTTTGACAACTACAAATTGCTTAAATATTTTGCGACTTTTCAGTGCTATTTATGCCAGAACTCTGGAAAAATTGTTTTGTTGAATCAGGGTCATTGTGTCCAGTTTTGTGTATACACAGTTGTATTGTGCTTAGGTGTGTGGTCAATTTAAGGCCGGGTTCACATTAACGTATTTAATGGTCTGTATGTGAACTGCAATGCCCTGTTTGGCGACAGGCGTCGTGACCTGAACTTATTGCATCAAATGTGAGACCATATGCTCGGGTTAGGAGATCTGCATTCAATCTGGGCATTGCAATTCATATATGGTCCATGAAATATGCTTTTGTGAAACATCCTAAGAAGGTGCAGGCTTCGGCTAGATTCACTTTCTGAGTTGTAAGGCTGTGTTCACACTGGGCGTTTTTGGGCTGTTTTTGCTCATCAGTTTTTGTAGCCAAAACCAGGAGTAGAGCAATCAGAGGAAAAGTCTAATAGAAACACGTCACCACTTCTGGATTTAATCACCCACTGCTGGTTTTGGCTACAAAAACTGTTGAGCAAAAACAGCCCAAAAACGCCCAGTGTGAACACAGCCTAATTTTCCTTTATAGATACAGGAAAATGGAAGTTGTTTATAGATAACAGATCTATCACATTCCGAACACAAATTATGCCAGATTGACCCCATCAAGACTAGGGTCACACTTAAGCCATTGAAGCGCTAAAATCTTGCGTTTTTCACAATTCCAAATTGTGAAAAACGCTAGCGTTAACACTTCCCTAGGCTCCCATGCAAAAAATGCATGGTCAAAATGCAACACTTTTGATGCTATGTGTTTTTGCAAAAGCACCAAAAAACGTGGTAAGCAGCGTTTTTGGGGGCATTTTTTCTATTGCCTTTTTTTGCCTTTTTAGCGCTAGCATTAATGCATGCGTTATATGTACCATGTACATACCATACGTACCATGCGTTATATGTACCATTAATGCATGCATATATGTACCATGTGTTAACACATGTGTTTCTCATAGACTCCCATGTTAAAAAAATGCATGCGTTAACGCATGCATTAATGCTAGCGCTAAAAAGGCAAAAAAGGCATTTGAAAAAACTGCCCCCTTTAATGCATCCTTGCAAAGGATGCATACTCCAAATGTGACCCTAGTCTAACTGTAATGTGATCCATTTATTTTTTCTGTGTCTGTCATGTTAACCTAAAACATCCTGCACCCTAATGGAGGCTGAATTGACAAGGTAAACCTTTGCCTAGCGTGACGCGCCAAGGGCCGGGATACTCAGACTGCTGAGCAGGGTAGTACCCTGATTGCTGTGTCACGGTGGTGGGCATCTTAGCAGCTGTGGTCCTGGCTTAGGCCCCCTTCACACTGCGTTTTTCCCCTGACTGTGTGGATCCTTTAATTTGAAGGACCACACGGACAGGCACGGATCTGTGCAAACGGCTGCAACTGATGCTCCTGGATCCTTTTTTTTTTGACGGATTTATGAGTTACCAGAGATTGGGGGGGGGAGTCCATTTGCATGCATTACAATTCTGGGAAGAGAGAGACCGAGAGAGAGAAATCTGGCCTTAAAAGAGAAAGGATGAGCTGTGCCTGGCTTCGGAGCATGATCTGTACTGCACAATGGACACAAGCGGACAGAAATGGATCTATAGCGCCCCACTGGTCGGGACGCCACGTAGGAATACTGCACCCATATAAGAATGTGTAGTATCCCTGTGACTAGGGAATTGGTATGTCACATAAGTGACCCTCACAACACTCATTCACACGGTGAATTCACAAGGTGGACCCAGTCCCATGGGAGGAGCTTATAGGGGTAGAAAAGTGGGTGGGTGGGAGGAACAGAACAGAACAGAACAGTTGGGGAGTGAGGAGTGCAGGATGGCAGAGAAGCCGTCGGGACAGAGAGAGATCCTAGGGGCGAACCGGCTACACACAAAGTTCTAGGAAGTGCATTTTAGCTGAGGGCATAGGAAACGCGGTCTACAGGGTTTTCCTGTGCACTGTCTAAAAGCGCACATCCGGGAGCTTTGTGTGGAGCCAGCTGCTAAGGTAAAGATCGGGTTTCTATGGGGCTCTGTTGCCTGGCAGCGCATAGCGTTAACACTATGCGCTGTGGCTGAAATTTCTAAGTATTTAGTGCTTGCGTCAGGCTAGGGTCATAACGCAAGTGTGACCCTAGCCTTACTCTGCTCAGCACTACGGGATTCAGATGTTCCCCAGATATAGGATACATAGCAGCTTCAATCATGTAAATATGATCTAAAATATGGAGCTTTAGACTCTGGCATACGTTCTGTCCATATCTTTAATATTTTCAGACATAAAAACATTGCAGATTTAAAGTAGTTTAAGATTTTAGTAGTGAAGTTATCTTGTTGTTCCACCTTTATGTGTTGTCTCCCTATTTTCAGACATCTTAGAACTGGCTAAGATGCTTCTATTGAAGTCAACACAATGCAGCAGAAATACAGTACAGTCATCATCAGACATTCAAGACGGGATCATCCAGTTTATGGATTATTTAATTATTCATATCGTTTTGTCTATTTTCTTTTTTCCGATTCCGCAGACTTAAGTACCAGCATGACCGCATCCTCCTATGTTCCAGAGCTGTCTATATCTTCTTCCATTGCAAACATTATATAAACCTGCATCTTCTCATGCAAATTTTTGCTTGTCTGACTATAGAATATTTGATATTGGATGTGTCAGAGTTATATCTTAACTGATTTAGGTAAGGGGCACACTTATGAGATTAATTGTAGCTGAAAACTCTCCTTATTCATGACAAGCACATTTAAGGGGGTAATGCAACACCACAATGTTTTTTTTTACTAATTTAAACTGCTGACAATGATATAAAATATATTGAATAAAGTAATACTCCCCTAATCAACTGCTTGCTCTACTAATATGAGGTTGTTACATTATGCGACTGCAGCAGCCAACTATTGGCCCCAGCAGTGGGCACATCACCACTGGAGATGAGAAAACATTTTGAAGTTCGGTTTTGGTTCAGTTCACCATATTGGCATACAGTGCCTACAAGTAGTATTCAACCCCCTGCAGATTTAGCTGGTTGACACATGCGGAATTAACTTGGCATTGTGACATTTGGACTGTAGATCAGCCTGGAAGTGGGAAAGGCACTGCAGCCAAAAAGATTTTATTTATTTATTTTTTTAAAGCGTTAAAAGTTAATTCAGAGGGTCATTTATTATTCAACCCCTCAAACCACCAGCATTCTGTTTGGTCCTCCTAAAGTATTAAGAAGTAGTTCAGGCACAAAGAACAATGAGCTTCACAAGTGTGGATTAATTATCTCTTTTGCCAGCCTTTTCTGACTATTTAAGACCCTCCCCAAACTTGTGAACAGCACTCATACCTGGTCAACATGGGAAAGACAAAGGAGCATTCCAAGGCCATCAGAGACAAGATCATGGAGGGTCACAAGGCTGGCAAGGGGTACAAAACCCTTTCCAAGGAGTTGGGCCTACCTGTCTCCACTGTTGGGAGCATCATCCGGAAGTGGAAGGCTTATGGAACTACTGTTAGCCTTCCACGGCCTGGACAGCCTTTGAAAGTTTCCTCCCGTGCCGATGCCAGGCTTGTCCGAAGAGTCAAGGTTAACCCAAGGACAACAAGGAAGAAGCTCCGGGAAGATCTCATATCAGTGGGGACATTGGTTTCAGTCAATACCATAAGTAAAGTACTCCACCGCAATGGTCTCCGTTCCAGACGAGCCTGTAAGGTACCTTTACTTTCAAAGCGTCATGTCAAGGCTCGTCTACAGTTTGCTCATGATCACTTGGAGGACTCTGAGACAGACTGGTTCAAGGTTCTATGGTCTGATGAGACCTAGGCGGCCGTCACACGCTACAATATCGTGAGCGATATTGTAAGCGATCACATGCACACAATATCGCTCACATCGCTGGTGAGCTGTCACACAGACAGACTCACCAGGGATGTGGGGCAGCGAAATCGCTGGTAACTATGGTACACATCGGGTTACTAGGCACCGCACGGCGCTTAGTAACCCGACGTTTACCATAGATACCATCTCCCAGCATAGGCTCTGCCGCTGGGAGATCGTTCATCGTGGGGTCACACACCACGATGAAGCAGATTGAACAAGCGTTTATCGCTTGATATAAGCTCCGGCTCTCATATCTGCGATGTCACGATCAAGCGATTTTACATTGTAAAATCGCTTGATTGCACGCAGCGATGCACAAACGATATCGCTTAAGCGATCAAAAAGCAGATCGCTTAAACGATATCGTTCACAATATTGAACCGTGTGACGGCCGCCCAAGATCGAGATCTTTGGTGCCAACCACACACGTGACGTTTGGAGACTGGATGGCACTGCATACGACCCAAAGAATACCATCCCTACAGTCAAGCATGGTGGTGGCAGCATCATGCTGTGGGGCTGTTTCTCAGCCAAGGGGCCTGGCCATCTGGTCCGCATCCATGGGAAGATGGATAGCACGGCCTACCTGGAGATTTTGGCCAAGAATCTCCGCTCCTCCATCAAGGATCTTAAGATGGGTCGTAATTTCATCTTCCAACAAGACAACGACCCAAAGCACACAGCCAAGAAAACCAAGGCCTGGTTCAAGAGGGAAAAAATCAAGGTGATGGAGTGGCCTAGTCAGTCTCCTGACCTTAACCCAATTGAAAACTTGTGGAAGGAGCTCAAGATTAAAGTCCACATGAGACACCCAAAGAACCTAGATAACTTGGAGAAGATCTGCATGGAGGAGTGGGCCAAAATAACTCCAGACACCTGTGCCGGCCTGATCAGGTCTTCTAAAAGACGATTATTAGCTGTAATTGCAAACAAGGGTTATTCCACAAAATATTAAACCTAGGGGTTGAATAATAATTGACCCACACTTTTATGTTTAAAATTTATTAAAATTCAACTGAGCAACTTAACTTTTTGGTTGGTAAGATTTATGCTTCTGTTAATAAATCCTACTCTCGTTTGCAGTTTGAAGGCTCTAACTTATTTGCATCTTATCAAACCACATAAATCTGTGGGGGGTTGAATACTACTTGTAGGCACTGTATGTTCACCGAACTGTTTGCCAAACTGCTGAACCCCATTGAAATCAATGGGAGGCAAAATCTAGGGCTTAGGAAACACCTTAATAGAGGCCTGAAAGCTGTCAAAACTGCTCAAATTAGGGGCAAACACCAGGAAAAGTGCCATCTATTCCCCAGAGTTATAATTTTTAGCATGGTGAATTATGGATGCATGGGACAAAGCCTGGCCCAGTTTTTCTAGCTGCTACATTGATCAGGAACAGGGAGATGAGTGACAGATGTAGGCATGGTACTCAGACAGCCCTGCTAAATTTACGAAACACACAACAAATACACCCCAAGAAGAGTCACGACATTTAAAAAAATTAGGGCCAGACATCATGAAAATGGTATCAATAGACCCAGACTAAAAATTGTATAAAGAAGCAGCCTGCATGCATGGCACAGGATCTGGAACAGGGCCAGGCCTAGCATTTCAAGGTTAAACATTGATCAGAAACAGGGGAATGAGTGACAGATGTAGGACTGTTACACCATGCAACAACTCCAATAAATGTTATGCTCCACCACACTCAGGTGGCACAAGTATAAGCTTCACTGACTACTACAGGAAGAAGAATTCAGGTGGATCAATTACATAATGTATAGGCCTAGTGGGCAGGGGGCCCTCATACATCATGCAACCGCTCCAATAAATTTTATGCTCCACCACACTCAGGTGGCACTGTGGCACCCCTGCAGTGGATTTCCACAGGATCCACCGGTGCAAGGAGGGATTTACACCTTGGTACACACAGCACACAACACCTTCCACCCCAGACCTGAAGGGGAGCTCTACTGGCTGCCTTAAGCCAGATCCCCTTTAAAAGATCCAGGCCTGAGGGGAGGAGTCAGTTAGTCTCAGTTGGTCCAATGAGAAGCAGTTAGTCTCAGTTAGTTCCTGAGAGAGGAGAGAGCAGAAGTCAGGAGCTGGTTGTTGGGAACGATCCAGGCACTGGACCAGGGAACACTGACCCAGTGGAAGAATAGGAGAATTAAAGGAGGGAACCAATCCGGTTTCCCTGTAGTTCACCCGGACACCGGAGTCCGTCACTGCAAGGCATCCAGTGCAGCAGTAAAAGCCCGGAAGGACCAGGAGGATCAAAACCCCCTGAGGAGTACAAGTAAGATACACTCAAACTGACCAAACACAGGACCAGGGGCCAAAGGAGGAATAGGGACCCCGCAGAAGGACCTCATTGTCAGTGACAGAGTAAAGCCATGAGAGGGAGAAGGAGCAGTGAGTTCAGTTACAGGCAGGACTTACCCCAAACCACCGTACACAGAGACAGAGGAGGTCTCACAACTCTTCAAGGTGAAAGTCCCAAATTGCACCGGGGACATGGTTACTTCTCTGGACTGTACCTGTTACCCTGTCACCAGTAAAAGGAACCGAAACAAAGACCACTGTGTGTGTGTGTGCCTGTTTAACCGCCGCTATCCACAGCATTGACTGCAGAGACGCTACTACAACTCCTCCCATCCATCCCCTCTGCCTTGAGGTAAAGCTCCACCTGTGGGGAGCTGTGCTACACTGAGCTGCACCTCCATCACCTCAGCGGCCGGCTTCAACGCTGGTATACACTTTACCAGGTACAACAGGTGGCATCACGTAACCAATCCCCCTTCACCATAATCATCCCCCACCATCCCCCGCCATTGAGGGTCCAGGGCACGGGACCGGGGACTGAGCAGCCGTGATCCCCCATCCAAGTCGCCATCAGCCCCGGTACCCGAGTACCCCCTACCCTGTCAACCGCCTCAGCACAAGTCTAAGCTTCAAGGACTACTACCAAAAGAATTATTCAGGTGGGTCAGTGACATGTATAGACATGGTGCTCAGAGAGAGCTTGTTAACTTCAGGAAACAGACAAGGACCACAGTTCAAAAATTAAGACAAGATACCACGAAAGTGGCACCAATTGACACAGAATAAAAATTGTATTATGGCATGGCCTGCATGCATGGCACAGGGTCTGGAACAGGGCCAGGCCTAGCATTTCAAGGTTAAACATTGATCAGAAACAGGGGAATGAGTGACAGATGTAGGACTGTTAACCATGCAACAACTCCAATAAATGTTATGCTCCATCACACTCAGGTGGCACAAGTATAAGCTTCACTGACTACTACAGGAATAAGGATTCAGGTGAATGAATGACATGTGTAGGCCTAGTGGGCAGGGGGCCCTCATACATCATGCAACCGCTCCAATAAATTTTATGATCCACGACACTCAGGTGGCACAAGTCTAAGCTTCTCTGACTACTATAGGAAGAATGATTCGGGGTGGGTCAATGACATGTATAGGCCTAGTGGGCAGGGGGCCCCAATACCTCATGCAACTGCTCCAGTAAATGTTATGCTGCTCCACACTCAGGTGGCACAAATATAACCTTCATTGATTAATATAGGGAGAAGGATTCAGGTGGCGCAGTGACATGTATAGGCCTAGTGGGCATGGGGCCCTCAAACCTCATGCAAAAGCTTCAATAAATGTTAGCATACGCTACCAAAAGAATTATTCAGGTGGGTCAGTGACATGTGTAGGCATGATGCTCAGAGAGAGCTTGCTAAATTCAGGAAACAGACAAGAAGGACCACAGTTCAAAAAATGAAGGCAAGATACCACGAAAGTGGCACCAATTGACCCAGAATAAAAATTATATTATGACGCAGCCTGCATGCACGGTACTGAGTCTGGAACAGGGACTGGCCTATCATTTGAAGGTGAAACATTGATTATTAACAGAGGGATGAGTGACACGTGCAAGGCTTCGTGCTCAGAGAGACCTGCTAATTTCAGGAAACTGACTAGAAGGAGATCCCAATAAGAGCCTCAGCATTTAAAAAAACTAGGGCCAGATACCAAGAAAGTGACATGAATTGACCCAGAATAAAAATTGGATAATGGCGAGATCAATATAGCACACAGAAGTACAACATTGCCTAGTCTGCCCGGTCTGTGACTGGGGTGGAAAAGTTCTTGGAGATCCATGACTTATTCATCTTGATGAAAGTTAGGCAGTCTACAATTTCAGTTGACACCTGGATGCACTTATCTGTCAGGACTAGTGATGAGAGAGCAGTAAAATGCTTGGGAACTCAATGCTTCGGTCGAGCATATCGAGATGCTCGGGTTCTCGACCTGAGCATTGAGCCCAATGTTAACCTATAGGAAACCCAAGCATTTTTCCGGCAGCACCCTCGGCAGCCTGCATAAACCCTAAAACAGTCACAAATGTATAAGAACAGTGCTCAAATGACATGGGAACAGCATAGGGAAGACCCCTTTAAGCATTTCTGACTCCCAGGTCACTGCTGTGAACAATGTTGTCTGAGTATTACGCCATTTTTACGGACTCACAATAAAACAGCCAACAACGAAGCCAAAAAGGATTTTTCTGGGGAAAATGTTAAGGGCTCATACTCACTTGTGAGACATTGTTGGTGTACTATATTTTTTTTTATTACATTAAAGATTTAAAAAAAAAATTGGGAGGCACTCCGATGCCCCTTTCAAGAGACGTGGAGGAAGGCCTCATTAAATATTGTATGTTTCCATTATTAGGAAGTGAGTCTCCCATAGTCTTGCCCTATGCAGGGCTGTCCAAAATTGTGAGGCACTCCAATGCCCCGTTTAAGAGATGTGGAGGAGGGCCTCTTTAAATAATGTTCCCATTATTAGGAAGTGGGTCTTCCATAGTGTTGCCCTATGCAGGCTGACAAAATTGGGAGGCACCCCGATGCTCCTTTTAAGAGATGTGGAGGAGGGCCTCATTATATATTGTATGTTCCAATTATTAGGAAGTGGGTTTCCCATAGTGTTGCCCTATGCAGGACTGCCAAAGATTGGGAGGCACTCCGATGCCCCTTTTAAGAGACATGGAGGAGGTCCTCAATAAATATTGTATGTTCCCATTATTAGGAAGTGGGTCTTCCATAGTCTTGCTCTATGCATGGCTGCCAAAGATTATGAGGCACTCCGATGCCCCTTATAAGAGACGTGGAGGAGGGCATCTTTAAATAATGTTCCCGCTCATAGGAGGTCGTTCTTCCAGTGTTGCCCTATGCAGGCTGCCAAAAATTGGGAGGCACTCCGATGCCCTTTTGAAGACACGTGGAGGAGGGCCTCATTGAAGGGATCCTGACCCCATAAAATGCGCCCCCAGCCTCTTTATACCTGTCCCTGCACCATGCTAATACATTTACATGCATCCCTTTGTGTTTATAAAGCGTTCTTGTAAAGTTTGTAAAAGTGTATTTTATACCTATCTGATATGTGGGCTTCTTAAATGTTGAAGCCGCAAAAGACGTGCCTTTCTTCTTTTCCCCGTAGCCTGCTTGCTAATTATGCACGCCCCGGTAGGCATGCTATAGAGAGAGCGTGACAGAAAATGGGCGGTAATGCCGCTATGATGTAAATCACGTCATATCCGGCACTATAAACTGACGACCTCGCAATGTGTAGTGCGCATGCGCGAAGTGTGTTCACGCCAGCTTATCTAACAAGCCTTTTGCGCCTTTAACATTTAAGAAGCCCACATATCAGATATCAGGTATAAAATACACTTTTATAAACTTTACAAGGTAGCTTTATAAACACAATGGGATGCATGGAAATGTATTAGCATGCTGCAGGGACAGGTATAAAGAGGCTGGGGGCGCATTTTATGAGGTCAGGATCCCTTTAACTAATGTTCCCATTATTAGGAAGTGGGTCTTCCATAGTGTTGCCCTATGCAGGGCTGCCAATAATTGTGAGGCACTCCGATGCCCCTTTTAAGAGATGTGGAGTAAGGCCTCTTTAAATAATGTTTCCATAATTAGAAAGTGGGCCTTCCATAGTGTTGCCCTATGCAGGCTGACAAAAATTAGGAGGCACTCCGATGCTCTTTTGAAGACACGTGGAGGAGGGCCTCATTAACTTATGTTCCCATTATTAGGAAGTGGGCCTTCCATAGTGTTGCCCTATGCTGGCTGCCAGAAATTGGGAGGCACTCCGATGCCCCTTTTAAGAGATGCGGAGGAGGGCCTCATTAGATATTGTATGTTCCCATTATTAGGAAGTGGGTCTTCCATAATGTCACCCAATGCAGGCTGCCAAAAATTGGGAGGTACTCCAATGCCCCTTTTAAGAGATGTGGAGGAGGGGCTCTTTAAATAATGTTCACATTATTAGGAAGTGCGACTTCCATAGTGTTGCCCTATGCAAGCTGACAAAAATTGGGAGGCAGTCCAATGCCCCTATTAAGAGACATGGAGGGCCTCATAAAAACATTCCCATAACAAAGGAGTGGGTCTCATATACTTGTAATGCCCATGCAGTAAGTATGGACTGAAACATTTACCCCTGGAGGGTATACATGAATATACGGTCTAATATTTTTTGGGTTACGGACATCATAAACACCATTTAAAAATATTATGTGGGTGTTGCATCATGGACCACGGTCACCCTGGTGATATGGTGGTGGAGAATGAGGGGAAGGAGGAGGACTAGAGCTCATAGCCAAAATCAGGAAGCGTATAGCCATGTGTGGGGTGAAGAGGAGCATGTGGTGTTGAAAAATCTGGCCCAATCCAGCCCTTGTTCATTTTAATAAGAGTAAACCTGTTAGCATTTTCAGTTGAGAAGCAGATGCGCTTATCAGTAATAATTCTCCTTGTGGCACTAAAAACCTGCTCTGACAAGACGCTAATGGCAGGGCAGGCCAGGATTTCCAAGGTGTAGAGAGCCAGTTCATGGCACAATAATTATAAGGCACAGAGGAATCTTGGAGGACATTGGGACGGTCGGCAAGGTACTCCTTCAGTATCTTCCCAAACTTTGCAGTCCTTGTGAGAGTAACCTGCGCCTCAGGGCCTGTGCCATGGGAGGGGCTGAGAAAACTCTCCCAAAACTTTGAGAGTGTTCCCCTGCCTCTGCTGGATTGGAGTTGCGTCTTTCTCGCCTGTACGCCTTGGTTGTCCACCGAACTGGGAACTCTGCCACCAGCATTATCAGAAGGGAAATTTTTTACTAATTTGGCAACAAGCACCTTCTGGTACTGCCTCATTTTTGTAGACCTCTCTGCCTCGGGAATAAGAGATCTTAATAATAGTGTGCTGCGGTCCCTAGGAATCGGGACAGGAAGGTCGGGCGAGAAGATGTGGGTGTTTGTTGTGGCACAATTCTAGCTTGCCCACGGCCTCGACCTCTGCATGCACCATCACCATCATATCCAGTTCCTCATCCCATGCCACCAGCGTTGCGCATTTTGAATGGTGTGCTATATGGGTTTTAAAAGTGTGCCTTATACCCTGCCTGTATACAGCTAAATTAATCCTAAAAAGGACTGTTGTTTTGATTGATATTATAAGCCTGTACACCAGCCCTAGATGTGCTGACTGGTATACAGCCTCTTGTGGTACACTGAAGTGTGATATATACCCCTCCTGCCTGTATACAGATAAATTAATCCTTAGGACTGTTGTTTTGATGGATAGACATTAGATGCCTGTAGATGTGGCACCCGTACAGGACGGTTGCCACAGGACCAGCTGGTGCACATAGGGATTTCCACATGCAACACCTTACACCCCAGACTTGAAGGGGGATCTCTTCTTGCTGCCTTTAGACAGTCCCCTATACATTCAGGCCCAGGGGAGGCGTTAGGCAGAGCAGTACTGTGAAGACATCCTGGTGAACAGTGCCGCGCTAGGCCCGTGCCAAAGGGAAGCATAGCCAGTGCAGGGGTCCAAGAGTGAGGGTCGGAGACAAGGCGAGGAACAGAGTGGGGGAAGAGCAACCATACCGGGTCACCCCAGGAAGCAGCTTGGACACCGGAGTGCCAGTCTGCCAGGGGCTACTTAGCCCAGCAGAAAACACCAGTCAACCAAGGAGACTTCAGTCTTCCGGGACACTAGTTAATATTAGTGAACACTCAGGTTGTACCCACTTCAGTTGTATTGTATACACGGATATATACTGTGTTACACCATAAAGGGCCTGTCACACGCGTCAATATCGCCTGCACGATATCGGCTGCACGTGACGTTGCAGCGATATTGACGCGTGTGACATACTGAATCAACCAGCGATAAATCGCTGGTTGATGATCGCCAGGTTTCAGAATCAGTCCTAAAACCTGGCGATTGTCGCCCGGTGTACACGCAGCATCGCTGCGTGTGACACCGGGAGTAGCGATATTCCAGCTCCCAGCGCCTCTCACAAGCGCTGGGAGCTGGTAACGAAGGTAAACTGCGGGTATCTAGGCAGCGCGCGCTGCCTAGATACCCGACGTGTACCTTAGTTACCAGCCTCCTCCGCTCACCGGCTGGTATCTAAGGTACACAGCGGGTAACTAGGGTCCCTAGTTACCCGCTGTGTACCTTAGATACCAGCCCGTGACTAAGGCTGGTAACTAAGGTACACGTCGGGTATCTAGGCAGCGCGCGATGCCTAGATACCCGCAGTTTACCTTGGAGACCAGCCTGCTCCCGCTTACCGCAGCCTGGCAGCGGGAGCAAGACATCGTGGAAACGATATTTAAATCGTTTCCACGATGTTTCTGGTCAATTGATCGCTGGTGAGTCTGTGTGACAGCTCACCAGCGATCAGCCGTCAATGTCGTCAGCGATCATCTCGCTGACGACATTGACGCGTGTGACAGGCCCTTAAGGGAATATCAACTATTGTACCTATGATAGTTGGTCTCATGATTTGCGTACATTGATTGTGTTATTATCTTAGGATATATCCACTGCCTAATTGTATAGTACCCTATAAGCAATTTTTTTCAGTTTGATTGACCAACAATCATGTATTTAAAAATTCTACTATGGTGTGCGGATCGTCTATGATTTGTGTACACTAATCTATACCGTATCACTTTGCATGGATATATGCTCCTGGGTAGCCATGGGCATCCCCTCTGCATGACTGCTCAGCAATCACATATTCACTTGATCGAGACACCATGTGTGGTCGCACCGCTACATGCTCATAACCATCATATATCCAGAGGTTTATTAGATCTAGTCGATATTGTTAACACTCAGGTTGTACCCACTTCAGTTGTATTGTATACACAGTTATACACCATAAGGTTATATCCATTATTGTACCTATGATAGTTGGTCTTATGATCTGCATACATTGATTGTGTTATTGTCTAAGGGTATACCTACCGCTTAATTGTATAATACCCTACAAGCACCTTTTTCTTTTTGATTGACCAACAATCATGTATTTACAAATTCTACTATGGTATGCAGATGGTCTATGGCACCTTGTTAAAATCTAGATTGCAATCGGTTGCTTTGGTTCCCCCTCTCTCTGAATACTGATTTGTGAAGTCTATTCTTTTAAACAGACAACTATGTCAGTTATGATTATGATGCAGAAACCCCTTTTTGATGTTCTATTTTAATTGATTTTAACTTGTCTTGTCCACATACGTGTTGAATTAAATTGCTTTTTACGTTTTCAAAAGACTGGTGCGCTCCCGCTTTGTAGATATTAAATGTCTTTTCTTTGATTGCACTTGTACTTCTTGGCGTGGTGAGCACCTAAAGGTGCCACTACACAGTTCAACTTTTCAGCGATGTCGGAAGCGATGGCACGGGTGCACGCTCGCTTCTGACATCACTATCGTACCTGTCACACAGGCAGATGTTGTCTGTGATGCTACGGCGATGTTGGCGCAGTGATCGTTCGCTGGGCTGGGAACCCATCGAGTGATACGCTGCAATGTTGCGAATAGGCGGAATTGCTGACAACATCGCTGTTGCGGAGTTACACAGCAATATGCCGCCAACTCACTGGTGCAACATCGCCAGGTTTCAGGACAATGTCCTGAAACCTGGCAACTTGCAACCATCAATTTATCACGCTGTCACACAGCACGATTCACCAGCAATGTTGCTGCAACTTGGCAGACAGAGCAAAATGTCAGCGAAGTTGCAGGCAGCATTGCCCCGTGTAATGGTGCATTCACACTGCAGTCAGGTCGAGTCCAGGGCTGTCAGGGGTGACAGCCTCGGACCAGATTTTGGCCCCATAGTATCCTATGGGGCTGGATGGCAGCTATCTGCCATCCGGCTTCCATCTCGCCGGAAGAATCTGGGAGAAGTGGGATTTTTCTCCCGGATACAAAAACGTTGCTTGCAACGTTTTTTGTGTCCGGGGAGAACAATCTCCCCATAATTGGTGTCTCCCGGATCCTTACAGCGCTCCCTTAAAGGGAACCAACCACCTCCGATCACCCTAATACACAGTTAATACGTGTCCCTCCACCCTAAGGATACGTTTCCAGCACTGTTTTTGTGTAAAATCTTGCATTAGTATAACTGATATAAATACTTTATAAACTTACTAGCCTGGTGACTTCTGGGCGTATCCCTCCTTCTGTTATACTTCAGGGCTGTGCATTGCATGGCTGCGCTCCCCCTCCCTCTGTGCAGAGGAGATAACGATCACGCCCATAAGGGCAGGGCAGCAGGCACGGAGGGAGGGGGAGCGCAGCCATGCAATGCACAGCCCTGAAGTATAACAGAAGGAGGGATACGCCCAGAAGTCTTCAGGCTATTAACTTTATAAAGTCTTTATATTGGTTATACTAATGCAAGATTTTACACAAAAACAGTGCTGGAAACGTATCCTTAGGGTGCAGGGACACGTATGAACTGTGTATTAGGGTGATCTGAGGTGGTTGGTTCCCTTTAACATGAGAGCCTAAGTGGCTGGATTGCCACGATCCGGGAACCGGACACCGGCGGCTGCATGCCGGTGTAATTTCAGGACTGCGGCTAGCTCCCTACGAGCCGCGGTCCTGATTCATCAGCAGCAACAGCTGCGTCTGGCTGCACACTGGAACGGAGGGCATATTAGCCCTCCGGTTCTGTGTGCTGATCCGGTCCAGGGCTGTCAGGTTCACCTGTGACAGCCCTGGACCGGACCTGACCGCAGTGTGAAGGCACCCTAAAAGTACCTTAACACCTTTATTTTTGTCAATTAGTGGTGCTCCTCTGTATTCCTTAAGGTACCGTTACACGACATGGTGCTACAGCAATGTCGGCTGTGATATCACAGGAGCGCGCATGTTTTTGGCATTATGCCAAGATCGCTTTGGAAATGTCACACGTAGAGATAGCGTAGGCGACGCACCTGTTTTTGCAAGCAACTTTCGCTCGCTTTATGCACAACCCAGCTAGCGATCCTAATCAATGTTGTGAATAGGGGAAATCGCTCTTATCATTATTGCTGTGTCACACAGAGCGATCCTAGCAGATCGCTTGAGCGACATCACCAGGTTTTTGTACAGCGGCGCTGAGCTTCAGCATGCAGCGTCCGTCTCCCGGGTGATCCGGCGCCATAGCCCCCCATGCTAGGGGGCGCCGGATCACACCGGATCGGGAGGACTCGGGAGTATCCGGATCAGCTTTTTTTTCCCCAGACACAAAAATGCTGCATGCAGACAGGGAGAAAAATCTGAGTCCTCCCGCAGTTTCCCGGACAGATGGAAGCCAGATGGCAGATAGTATGCTATGGAGCTGGATGGCAGCTATGGGGCCAAAATCCGATCCGGGGCGGTCAGGTTCACCCCTGACAGCCCCGGATCAGATATCACCATGGTGTGAAGTCGACCTAACAGATTACCACCAAGAAAATTGATCAATGAAGTATGAGGTACCTGAAAACATAGGGCACGATAGAGGTATGCACTTTACTGGGAATCTTATGAAGGAGATAATGGCAGTATTAGGCACAGACCGGGTTTTGCATGTGCCTTCCCATCCACACAGTAGTTGGAAAGGTGACATTTCTCAATGGCATTCTAAAGTTGAAAATTAAGAAATGCATGGAAGAGACACACCTGTTCTGGGTAGGTTGCCTAGGGATAGCACTGTACTCCTAAAAATTACCCTGACTGGTAAAGAGACATTGTCCCCCTAAGGCCTCATTCACACTGTGCGTTTTTGCAGCCAAAACCAGGAGTGGAACAAGAGGAAAAGTATAAAAGAAACATTGAAACTAGTTCTGTATTTATCACCCACTCCTGGTTTTGGCTACAAAAACTGATAAGCAAAAACAGACCAAAAACACACAGAGTGAGTGTAGCCTGAGACAGGGCAGTGTTTTCCACAACAACTGCAGGCCTCTTAGGGTACCTTTACACGCCGCAACCGAGGCGATAAATATTGACATCGATTTGTCGCCCTGGAACCATCGCTGCCAAATTGCCTCCCAATTGCGGCGTGTAATTTGGGAATTTGGCAGCGATATGTCGCCTCGCTCTGGTCGTGCGATTTCAGTGCGTGCACTGAAATTGGCGATGTCGGGTAGGATACAGGTGCCCCACCTAGAAGATAAAAAATATATATTAAAACATATATTGTAAAATATACATCTCATACTGTATCAGAGTATATACATGTATTCCAATATATTTTATCTGTGCTTATCCCAATGGGAAGAATCATATGATAAAGAATTGTGGGAGAGTTGTTATATATAGTACCAATATTATATCCATTATACATAGAAAATATAAAAAAATATACACCTTCAAGTCAGAGTATGAATTTTAAAATCCACGTTAAGGCTATTAGGTCTTAATGTTTGTAATTTAAAGATCCAATCTACCGTATTTTTCGCTTTATAAGACGCACCTGATTATAAGACGCACCCCAAATTTGGTGAAGGAAAAGAGAAAATAAATAATTTTTAATGTTAAATGGGGTCCGTCTTATAATGTCAGTGTCCGTCTTACAAATCAGTATATATGTCCCTCATCCTGGTATATAAACCCCCCCATCCTGCTATATATGTCCCCCCCCTTTCTGGTATATATATCCCTCATCCTTGCATATATGTCCCTCATCATGGCATACATGTCCCCATGCTGTAAATATGGCCCCCCATCCTGGCATATACATTCCCCCATCTTATCTATATATGCCCCCCATCCTGTATATATGTCCACCATCCTGTATATATGCCCCCATCCTGAAACTATGTCCCCCCATCCTGTATATATATCCCCCAACCAGTATATATGCGCCCCATCCTTTATATATGCCCCTATCCTGAAACTATGTCCACATATGTATGTATATATGCCCCCCATCTTGAAAATATGTGCCCCCCATCTTGTATATATGTCCCCATCCTGTGTAATTGCCTCTTTTGTGCCTCTTCCCATCATCCCCCCCCCCCCCCCCCCGGACCCCAATGGCTTACCAAGATGCGGCTGCTGAATGGGGGTCCCAGGGGCAGGTTCAGGAGGGTGAGAGGCACAAGCGCAGGACGAACGCTACGGGGGGGGGGGGTCTCAGGTGCAGAAACGGAGTACCGGGGGATGAGAGGCAGCAGCGGGCAGTGGGTGCCGACATATTCTCTCTGCCCGGCTGCATTCACTGGAACCAACCACCTCGGATGACCCTCATACACTGTTGATATGTGCCCCTGCAGCCTAGTAAACCATTTGCAGCACTGCTTTTGTGTGAAAAGTGGCTGCAGTAGAAGTGAGATAATGATTTTATAAACTTACATGCCTGTAGACTTTTGGGCGTCTCCCTGTGTGTGCTGGGACTTGTGGGCTGTGCTCATCATGCCTGCTCTCCCCCTCCCTTATGCACGCCCCCTCTCAGCCTGCTATACTGTGTGAGGCTGATTGCGTCATAAAGGGGGTGGGGCTACCGGGATGCCCGCGATTTAGCCCCGCCCCTTTATGACGAGATCAGCCTCACATCACTATAGCAGGCTGAGAGGGGGCGTGCATAAGGGAGGGGGAGAGCAGGCATGTATGAGGGTCATCCGGGGTGGTTGGTTCCCTTTAGTCGGGAGAGACTTCAACAAAATGGCCGCGACCATAACGGAGACCCGCGGCCATTGTGGAGTCTCTACCTCTATCGGCTGGCTGCACACTGCTTAGTGAATGCAGCCGGGCAGAGATAATATGGCGGCGCCCACCGCTCGCTACCGCCGATCATCCCCCGCAGCTCCGGTAGTGCTGCTGTGCCCCTCAACCCACGGAAGCTGCCTCCAGCACCCCTACAAAGAAGCCGCACCCGGTAATATATATATATATATATTTTTTATATTTTTTTATATTACTTTTTTTTTCACGTTCGCTTTTTAAGACGCACCCCCTTTTACCCCCCCAATTTGGGGGAGGCAAAAGTGCGTCTTAAAAAGCAAAAAATACGGTAGTTCTTTTCTCTTTAATATGGCTACTATTACCACCTCGTCTTTGTGGTGGTACATAGTCGATCAATCTGAATTTAATGTCTGTGTCCTTGTGGCCCTTGTCCACACAATGCTTTGGAACTGGGAGATCCACCCTTTTCTTACGTATAGAATGTTTGTGGTTACTAAATCTAGTTTTGAAATCACAGGTGGTCTCCCTACGTACCAAAGGCCACAACGACACACCAATATATAGGACATAATCAGATTCACAAGTGAGGAAATTATTTTAAATTACAAACATTAAGACCTAATGGCCTTAACGTGGATTTTAAAATTCATGATGGTGTATTTTTTTTTATATTTTTTTTGTATAATGGATATATTATTGGTACTATATATAACAACTCTCCCACAATTCTGTATCATAAGATTCTCCCATTGGGATAAGCACAGATAAAATATATTGGAATACATGTATATACACGGATACAGTATGAGATGTATATTTTACAATATATGTTTTAATATATATTTTTTATCTTATAGGTGGGGCACCTGAATCCTACCCAACATCGCCAATTTAAATAATTTTGATTGGGCTGTGTTTGCATAAATAAAATTATAATTCTTGATAAGCATAAAGTTTTATGTATAATTTTTTGAGTTATGGGACCAGTATGAATGAGAGATTGATGTGGGTTGACCTGGATTGAGTGTGTAGTGGGGATAGTTTGGTGGACTGACCATCAACCATCCTGTTCAAACGTTCACACTGGGTTTCCTTGGAGGTTTATGATGAACGATCCGGGGTTTCCATCCTGGACAGCCTTAATATGTGATTTTAGTCCCATTTTTCATTTATGAGATGCCCAAAAGTAAATAGACTGCATAGGTTTCATTAAGAATAGTGTGTGGGCAAAACAACCGCTGATTTGCCATCATGCAAGATGGCCACGGTGGATTCGTACATGCGCGATAGAGCTGTAGTGTCAAATGACGCGGTGCATACCTGCGCATGCGCAGTGTAACCCGGAAGACGCTGGGAATACAGCACCAGCAATACACATGGCGAAGGGGAGGATCAGGTAAACCGCGCTATATAATGATTAATTTTACACACAGGTGCCACTTGTAAACACATTAGTACATGATATGTGTGTACTGTATTAACAACTTCAGCTGGACTGGAGTAATTAGCACTATTGGAGTACTTTAGGTATGTACCACTATATGGCACTAAAATGCACTTATTATTGAATTTTGTATTAGAGATATAGACAAGTTTTATGTACTTGCTGATTAAGTTATACATGTATATAAGATTCTTGATTCACTAGTTGCACTATGCTTGAGGAAGGAGGATTAACTTTGAAACGTTGCACACAAGGCTGGAATAAAGCAAAGTCCACTTTGAGAAAACAAATAAGTGCTGCCTTTTTATATATATATATATATATATATATATATATATATAGCATTTAAGGCTGGTTTCTCACTGCATTTTTTCCCCTGATCAGGTTTGTGTGCCAAAACCAGGAGAGGAACTTGCAGAGAAAAACTGTAATTGAAAGATTGACACCTGTTCTGAGTTTTGGAGACACTCCTGGTTTTGCACACAAATCTGATCGAACCTGATCAGGAAAAAACTGCAGTGTGAAAACAGCCCAAGACTCCGAAGCAGTCTCATCTTTAATCACCATGTATTGTTAAAGGCCCCGTTACACACACAGATAATTGTGCCGAGATTATTTGCAGATCTGTGGTTGCAGTGAAATCATGGACACATTGTTACATTTGTACACGGCAACAAAATGGAACAATGTGTCCATGATTTCACTGCAACCAGAGATCTGCGAACAATCTCGGCACAATTATCTGTGTGTTTAACTGGGCCTATATGCACCTACCCAAATTTGATAAGATTTTCTGCTTTCAATGACTTAAGCTCCTGTCACACACAACGACGCACCAGCGATCCCGACAATAACGATCCTGTAGGGATCGTTGGTGCGTCGTTACCTGGTCGCTGGGGAGCTGTCAAACAGGCAGATCTTCCCAGCGACCAAGGAGCCACCTCCACATCACTGGTAACTATGATAAACAGCGGGTATCTAGGCAGCGCATGCTGCCTAGATACCTGGTGTTTACCATGGTTACCAGGCTGTGAGATCACTGCTAACCAGCGGGAGACCAACGACCTAAAAATGACCCATAGCACTTTGTAATGATCAACGATCACACAGCAGGGGCCTGATCGCTGCTACGTGTCACACGTAGCAAGATCGTTGTTACGTCACAAAATCTGTGATGTTACAACAATCTCGTTATGTGTGACGGGGGCTTAACCTTATGTTTTTGAAATCTCAATTAGATCATTTAATAAATTATGCTAGTTCCAGCCGATACAGGCTAATTAACTTTCTGAAATAACTCCTTGGTTCCAGTAATTTGCATTCGCAAGGTCACGGAGGTACTGTACCATTTTTTTTTTTTTTTTTGGAGATCTTAATTATTGGAATGTTTTTAATGCAGGAGCAGTTTACCTGTGTGAATTCTGTTCATCTCACCATACCCATCCATGTATTTATGTAAAAACATGGATTTAAGGCCCCCACACATACAGTATTAGGGAAAAGTTGTTAGAAGCAACCATATAATCTCTCTCCAGATTATGTCAGAGAAAAAAAGGATCCAGCAGTTGGATTTATCAAGGACAATCCTTCTGTTTGATGGCAGAAAAAAGACTCTTAAGGCAGTGGCTCTCTCAAGCAGGGTGCTCACTTGGCCGCTAGCACCCCCCACCCCCGGGCAAGGAATTGGGACAGAAAGTTTTTGGATGACAGCTATGTAAAGGTGTATGGACAGCATTGAGCAGTCACATTGGCAGACTAACTTGATCTCCCATTATGTAGATATGCCTGATGAAGAGATCCAAGTAGTCTCGAAAGCTTGCCATTTGTTCCCATCTTTGCAGTTAGCCATTAAAAAGGTATAAACCAATGCTGACTCAATTTTTAATATTTTTCTATCCAGTGGCTAACTCAGTAAAAAGACATTTTTTCCTGAAACAACTGCTCAGCTGTTTCCACGGCTCCCATACATTGTCAGGAAGGGGGTTAACATGGTTTATAGATTCCAGGAAATGCTAAGGTAGAATGATGGCACCTATATTCAGAACGATCAGAGGTAATTTATTAGCCTGTTTACACTAGCTGACTGTCTATATGCATCGGTTGCACATCACCCATTATGTGGGACAATGTGCTGCTCATAATGATTTTTAAGAGGTTTAAAATCATTGATTTTCTTGTTCTTTGGGTATTTGTTCCCATGTGTAGAAGGGCAGATCGTTGCGAATGCTCATTTCTCGAATATTGGCTTGTGTAAATAGGCTATTAGATATTTTAAAAAATGTTATAAATCTAGAAGTAAACTTTAAATTGACATTTTAAAGAGAAATCAAAGATGTAGCTACAAGAATGTGATCAATATAAATATCATAAAGCTTGCTTCAGGAAGGGGGAACCAAACAGTTTCTAGTATTGGCAAATGTCTAGAGAGTCACAACATGGATAAAGAGAGCTGCAGGTTATAAGGGTTTTCAGGGACTGTAGAACAGTAGTCCATCAATATGTATTAAGTGGGAATACCCTCTTTGCCAATCAGGGGTCTGGTGGTCCAGTAAAGGAAGCTTCCTTTTCACCGAGCATAACAGAGTACATTTTGTGGAGAATGAGCCAAGTCCAGTCAATTGGTCTCTTCCTAGAGCTGATTGTGGGGGTGTCTGGGATCTGACCTCTACAATCATACATTAATGGGCCTATGCAAAGCACAGGTCATCAATATTTTTGCTCATAAAAACTCTAATATAGTTAGTTATGTAGTTCAAACACAATTTGCTGGTACTGAACAGTTGATTTCTAACTTTCTAAAATCTCAGAATTTCTGTAATTGTCATATCCACATGTAATATGTTGAGATGCTTTGGAATTTAATATTGTACAGTCTACTACTGTGTTACATAACAGACTGTAAAACACAGGCCTAAAAACACAGTGTCAACTCTACTCCCGGTAAAAGGAAAATGATGGACTGTAATGTATACCAGGACACAGTGGACAGAGGTTGATAAAGTCTACTTTAAACTCAATGGCAAAGTCAAGTGTAAATGTAACTATCTTTTTTGGTAAATTTATGAGAAATGAGAAGCTGATTTTGGAGCACAAGTAAATGCTTGTGAGATAAACAGCTATAATATTGCATGTCAAAAGGTCCATCTCCTGTGTAGGTCCATGGCATATGGACAATAAATAATACCTACTCATTTCCTGCTGCATAAGTTTGACCACCACCTGCTATGACCGCCTCCTACAGTGACCGCCACCTGCTGTGACCGCCTCCTACAGTGACCGCCTCCTGCAGTGACCGCCTCCTACAGTGACCGCCTCCTACAGTGACCGCCTCCTACAGTGACCGCCTCCTACAGTGACCGCCTCCTACAGTGACCCGCCTCCTGCAGTGACCGCCTCCTGCAGTGACCGCCTCCTGCAGTGACCACCTCCTGCAGTGACCACCTCCTGCAGTGACCACCTCCTGCAGTGACCACCTCCTGCAGTGACCACCTCCTGCAGTGACCACCTCCTACAATGACCAGTGGCCGCCTCCTACAGTGGCCGCCCCCTGCTGGCACCACTTTCAGAATCAACGATAGGCAGGTTCAAAACTATCCCTTTTATTGACCTCCTTATTGCAAAGAAAGGATTTTTAATTCCAGATGTGAATGTCCCATGCATATCTTTACATTTGGTGTGCAATAGCCTACTCACTCAAATATTCCCTCTATATTGTTGCACTATTTTAATATAACTGAATGGTGAGATTAAGTTCTGCATAGCATTTTATGTAACTAGCAAGATATGATTCACGGTACAAAGTACATTAAACTAGCACTGCAGGATTGTCATTACTAAAGAGATTTCAAGGGTCGTCCATGGGATATTCTTAGTGACCATCCTAACCACATCAATTGAAGCCGATAAAAGGTCCCAAGACAGGCAGATCAATAGCTGCTAATCAATAACTGTTACATTACAGACTTTAATCAACGTCTGATACAGATTTCAATGCTGCCGCTCAACATGCCTGCACTAGCTCTGTATACTGTATTGTATTTAAGATTTTCACATATTTTATAGTGTTGTTTTAGGTAATATGACAACACCAAAGCCCTTGAACTAAAGTCTATTAGAAAATGGAAACCTATATCTATAACATTTCCCCCCTCCCTTACCTTAACCAGAAGAAAAACAAGACGTGAATATTTGTGAAAGGTGCATCTTTGGATAAGAGAAAAAAAAAATATAAGGAAAAAGGGGCACTGCCCTTATTCAAAGAAACATAAAAAAAACCCAAAACATAAAAACGTGCAACTGGTGGCCAATTACAAGGCCATTGTAATAGGACGGTGCAGATTTGCTCTTTGGTCCATAAAAAAAAAAAAAAAAAAAAAAAAGCTTGATGTAAGGACCAAGGAAAGAAGTGATAAGACTAAACTTGCTCTCATTGTACTCTACAATTCTTCCAGATTCTACACATAGAGGCTTAAAGACTTCCAGTTTGGATAGGTAAGATAACAGAACCAAAAAACACTTTGTGATAAGGTCAACCATTGAATCAAGTAGTGCTGAATGTGTGCCGGTAACGGAACAAGGTTCAGCTGTGGAAGCTCCACAAAGGACTGGCCAAAAAATAATAATAAAAAAGAAGGTCAGCATTTGGGGACTGAAGAGATGGAGGGAATGTGAATAAAGTTGCTGACTCCAGTACAAAAAACAAGGCACTTTGAAGACTGCCATAGGGAATGGTATCTAAAAAGAACAAAACTAAAGTCCTAGTAGAGCTAAAGGTTGAAGAGATATCTACTAATGAAGAAAGCTAACAATGTCAAATCACTCCAAGAGGAGCATACAGGACTGGACGTCTTATGTGACATTGCATAGACTCCATTCTACAAAATATTAAAAATATAAGAAGCTGTAGATGCAGGGAGCCCATGAGTGTGAGTTTTGTAAAGCTGGCCCAATGGCAGTGGCAAGAGCTGGCACCAATATGATGTACATCCTAGCCATCACCTGTCTGTGCTCTTAGTAGACGATATCTAAGAAATGGAAGTAAGCTTGGGGGATGCCGATACAATGTGGCAACTCATGGAAAAGCAGATTAGTATTTTCAAAGCAATGGCGGGACCTCTGTAAGTGAATGGGCAAAAGGTGTCCACTAAGGAAAAAAAATAAAATAAAAAGGCGAGATAAACAAGAAAAGTGGCACGAAACAGCTGGCTGTAAACGTTTCTTTTTGTTAATAAATCTAACAGTTTTCTAAAGTCAAGTTACAGAGTTGAATTTTGAAAGTGCGGACTAAAGGCGTAGGTTCTCTCCTGTTTCAGGACGCTGATGCTGGGCTCGCTCTCGGTTTACGCTGTGGAAGGGCTTTATTCTCTGGGTCCAAGACCCCTATTTGGACAGGCTCAGGGGTGGCAGCAGGTCCGCTGGTACCAGAGGGATGGGTAGATATCCGGTCACTGGGAGGACGTTGTGTCTGTGGATAGCCTTGGTTTCGAGGGTTAGAATGGTACCAGGAACTGTTCCGGTTGCGATTGGCATTATCATATCTTGCATTGTTAGCGTTGTAGTTTTGCCGTGGACCCTGAGGTCGATAACCCTGCCCTGGTCTCTTATTCATCGGATATCCCTAGTAAAATTAAAATGAGAACGTATTAGCTTAGCAGAAAACAAATTTCAACAAGAAAATTACAATTTTGAGGTCTTCATCATGTCTTTCTACTAGAAACTTTTGTATTATGTGTCCATGCTGATCAAAGCCATTCAACCCTGCTAGAGGCACCCTCCGTCACATCATAGGTTTAATAACTTCCATCTCCAAAGGACACAATGTTGGGGTACTCAATGATTTGGCTCCCAGGTATGCCATGTATGGGACTTTTTGACAGGGTCTGCCTGTCACTTCTGCACTGACATTGAATTGTCACTATGTACTATACAATACTCCCCAATCCCCCCCCAAAGAAAAATCAGAATTGCTGTGTTGCTTCATCCAGTACTTAACCCACTGTAAAGCAATACATTACATGAACCACATAATGGTTCAAAAATACAAATACATCTAACCCCCTCCATGACACAATGATTTATATAGCAGTGTCGATAATGAAAAGTATTGAACAAAAATGTAAACACAAATCATTTGTTCTCATATTCATGAGCTGAATTTAAAGAATGAAGAATATCTCCATGTACACACAAGGCCTTCTCCTCTCAAATCTTGTTCACAAATTTGTCTTAATCTGTGTAAGTGAGCACTTCTTGTGTGCTAAAATAATCCATCACCTCGCAGGTGTGACATATCAAGATGCTGTTTAGAGACATGATTATTACACAGGTGTGCCTTAAGCCCCCGTCACAGTAAGCGAGATCGCTGCTGAGTCACAAGTTTGGTGACGCTACAGCGTCCTCGCCAGCGATCTCACTATGCTTGACACTTAGCAGTGATCAGGCCCCTGCTGTGAGATCGCTGATCGTGTCAGAGTCGCCTGGACCATTTTCTGATCGTTGGGGTCCCGCTGGGCAGCATGCATCGGTGTGTTTAACAGGGACAATGACCTCAATACTACAGGTCTGAGAAACAGGGTCCCAACGACCTCCGTATCATTCTGGATCGTTGCTGCATCGCTGGAGAGATCTGACTGTTTGACATCTCATCAGTGACCACATAGTGACGCACCAGCGATACCGGCCAGGTCGTATCGTTGTCGGGATCGCTGGTGCGGTGCCAAGTGTGACGGTATCCTTAGGATGCCCACAATAAAAGACCACTGTAAAATGAGCAGTTTTATCACACAGCACAATGTCACAGATGTTGCAAGTTTGGAGGAAGGGCACTTGGTATGCTGAACGCAGGAACGTTTACCAGAGCTGTTGCCCATGAATCGAATGTTCATTTCTCTACCGTAAGTCGTCTCCAAAGGTGTTTCAGAGAATTTGGCAGCACATCCTACAGGCCTCATAACCATAGACCACGTGTAACCACAGCGGCCAGAACCTCCATATCCAGCATCGGCACCTTCAAGATCATTTCCAACCAGCCACTCGTACAGGTGATGCTACAGTCTGTTCACATATCCAAGAATTTCTGTACAAACTGTCAGAAACCATCCCATTGAAGCTCATCTGCTGCTCGTCGTTCTCATCAGGATCTCCACATGACTGCAGTTCAACGTCGTAACCGGCTTGAGGAGGCAAATGCTCACACTCAATGGAGTTTGGCAAGTTGGAAAGGTGTTTTCTTCACAGATGAATCCTAGATCTCACTGTACAGATGGTAATTGGCAAATGGTGGTCACACCAGATACTCACTGGTTTTCTAACCCCTTTAAACACCCACATTACTGTAAAACTGCACATCTTAGAGTGGCCTCTTATTGTTGCAGCCTAGGGCACACCTGTGTAATAGGCATGCGGTCTAATCAGCATCTTAATATGCTGAACCTGTGAGGTGGATGGATTATCTCAGCAAAGGAGAGATGATCACTAACACAGATTTAGACAAATTTGTAGACAATTTTTGAGAGATAAATGTATTTTGTGTACATTCATATTAAACAATTGTTTATCATGGAAAAGTTCATTTAAAAACAAACCATACCTGTCTAGGTGGCTGGTTCTGCCTGGGAACATTATGACTAGCAGTGAAGTCTCCTGTGGTCATAGGCTTTCGATTGGTTGAAGTAAAGCTGGGAGTAGAACTTAGGTCTGGTGTGGATGGAGCAGAGGCATCACTGGGACTAGTGATAGAGCAACACCGAGAGCGGGTAGAGTAATTGTTCTTTGGGTGGGACACTGGAATGTAAAACAGAAAACAGGAAAATCACAGCAGGCAAGAACATGTGATTAGTAAATGCAATAAAGCAAACATGTCGGTCATGCTGTGCAAGCTGTAACTGCAGACTTGCCAGAATAAAAATATAAACCTCATGCTGATGTTTAGAAAAAGCCTGAGGCAGCAGTGTGAAGTGTGGAGACTAGTGGCACCATGCCTGCAGGAGAAGAGTGTGTGGTGTGGAGACTAATAGCACCATGCCTGCAAGAGAGGAGTGTGCGGTGTGGAGACTAGTGGCACCATGCCTGCAGGAGAAGAGTGTGGTGTGGAGACTAGTGGCACCATGCCTGCAGGAGAAGAGTGTGGTGTGGAGACTAGTGGCACCATGCCTGCAGGAGAAGAGTGGTGGTGTGGAGACTAATAGCACCATGCCTGCAAGAAGAGGATGTGTGCGGTGTGGAGACTAGTGGCACCATGCCTGCAGGAGAAGGTGTGGTGTGGAGACTAGTGGCACCATGCCTGCAGGAGAAGAGTGGGGTGTGGAGACTAGTGGCACCATGCCTGCAGGAGAAGAGTGGGGTGTGGAGACTAGTGGCACCATGCCTGCAGGAGAAGAGTGGGGTGTGGAGACTAGTGGCACCATACCTGCAGGAGAAGTGTGTGGTGTGGAGACTAGTGGCACCATACCTGCAGGAGAAGTGTGTGGTGTGGAGACTAGTGGCACCATACCTGCAGGAAAAGTGTGTGGTGTGGAGACTAGTGGCACCATGCATGCAGGAAAAGAGTGTGGTGTGGAGACTAGTGGCACCATGCCTGCAGGAGAAGAGTGTGGTGTGGAGACTAGTGGCACCATGCCTGCAGGAGAACAGTGTGTGGTGTGGAGACTAGTGGCACCATGCCTGCAGGAGAAGAGTGTGGTGTGGAGACTAGTGGCACCATGCCTGCAGGAGAAGAGTGTGGTGTGGAGACTAGTGGCACCATGCCTGCAGGAGAAGAGTGTGCGGTGTGGAGACTAATAGCACCATGCCTGCAGGAGAAGAGTGTGGTGTGGAGACTAGTGGCACCATGCCTGCATGAGAAGAGTGTGGTGTGGAGACTAGTGGCACCATGCCTGCAGGAGAAGAGTGTATGGTGTGGAGACTAGTGGCACCATGCCTGCAGGAGAAGAGTGTATGGTGTGGAGACTAGTGGCACCATGCCTGCAGGAGAAGAGTGTATGGTGTGGAGACTAGTGGCACCATGCCTGCAGGAGAAGAGTGTGTGGTGTGGAGACTAGTGGCACCATGCCTGCAGGAGAAGAGTGTGTGGTGTGGAGACTAGTGGCACCATGCCTGCATAAGAAGAGTGTGTGGTGTGGAGACTAGCCTCCATGCATGCAGGAGAAGAGTGTGGTGTGGAGACTAATGGCACCATGCCTGTAGGAGAAGAGTGTGCGGTGTGGAGACTAGTGGCACCATGCCTGCAGGAGAAGACTGTGCGGTGTGGAGACTAATGCCTCCATGCCTGCAGGAGAAGAGTGAGGTTTACAAGGCAATGTATCTGATGGCATGTGAAGAATGGTTGCACAGACCAATTACCATGAAGTCACATAGGAAAATAACAAGGTCTACAACTGTTTTGCTCATGGGACAATTTGTCGTGGACCCCAAGGTTGATAACCCTGCCCTGGTCTCTGGTACATGGGACAAGTTGTAGTATTAGGATGAGCCTAAGTGCAAACTATGGACTCCACGCTCCTACACCTTTATTAGCCAAAATGGACAGCCACTCTATGGACCAAATTTGGCACACTATTATGCAAGTTCCTCCCCTGCTGAAGTGATTGATATAGCAGGCAAGCCCACTTCTATGACTTTACCAAGCTCTAATAACTTTAAGCGGAGTCTACATTGAATCTTTATTCAGTGACATTATCTGCATCTGATGTTATGACTGGTACAAATCTGTAACGTTGTTTTTCTTTCATCTCTATACATAATCGGCAGTTTAGCGCTTCCGGCCACTGTGCCGCTATGGAGCAAGGGCGCGTGCGCAAAACTGCTGATTATGCCTACTCCGGAAGCGCCGCCATATTACCACACCCATGCTGCTGCCTGGCGCTGGCACCCTGCAGGCTCCCGTCACCGCACACCCCCGCACGCTGCTGCCTCCACCGCTCTGATGCCGCCGCGGCGCACTCTGTTTCCAGCCTCCAGGCCCACCGCAGCCAGGGTAAGCGCCATTACAGAAGGGGCCGCCACCACCATCTGCGGCCCCCTTCATCACACACGCTGCCCGCCGCTGTGGCCCCCGCTCTGATGCAGACACCGCCGGCGGCGGCGCACTCTCATAGCAGCCTGCAGGATCGCCGGCCTGCAGTCTGCTACCGCCACCCCCCTCCTCAACTAGCGTTACAGGGGCAGCGGGGCTAACATCTACAACCACACTGCCCCTGCTCACCCTCCATAGCCCTCCCAACTCACCCACACTGCCCCTGCTCACTCCTCTTCCCCCCCTATGCCCTCATTCACTCCTCACACTGCCCCTGATTACCCCCTACTCACCCACACTGCCCACACTCACCCACACTGTCCCCACTCACCCACACTGCTCCAGCTTACCCCCCCCCCCACTCACCCACACTCCCTGCTTACCCCTCTCACCCCCCCCCAAATGCCCACAATCACCCACACTGCCCCCGATTACCCCCCACTCACCCACACTGCCCCTGCTCACTCCTCTTACCCCCCGTATCTCATCACTCCTTACCCCTCTCACCCCCCCCCCAACTGCCCACAATCACCCACACTGCCCCTGCTTACCCCTCTCCCCCCAATCACCCACACTGCCCCTGTTCATGCCCCCACTCACCCCACACTGCCGCTGTTTATCCCCTTCACCTCCCCACACTGCCCCTGCGCACCCCTCTTACCCCCCCACATGCCCTCACTCCCCACACTGCCCTGCTGATACCCCACAGGGTCAAGTCACAGCTGCTGGCCCCAATGCCAAACAGCCCGCCCCCCATCTTCATGCACCCCACTCCCGATGCGACAGCATTGGCCCTTTTTACTAGTTGTTACTATTCACAGGTTAACATGTGGCACGCTTTCTTAACCATTTAGCAAATCTCATGAATCTCAGGAGACACTAAATGTTTAAGATAGGCATCAAGAATATTGAGGATCAGATTATAGTTTACATGACTCACATAGAATAGGACGGGATCATAAATGTGCCACATCAATGTCACAAAGTTTCTAAAACCATATTGCACATTCACGACAAACTGTAACAAGATCTAATAAATCACATTTGTACGAGTTTCATTTTATCTGCACTTAATGAAGGTGCAATGGAGGCTTGTGAATGTCCCTTATAGACAGGAGACAGAATGGGTACTTCTATGGGACACACTATGGCAGACAGGCTGCTCTGGGTATTATCAGAGATGTATTCTTGTAACAGCCAATAATATGCAATGAGCTTTACATCCAGCACACACACACTCCCTGCCTGCCGACATTCATCACTTTTATAGTAGCAGAATGCTGGAATTTTATCACTCCGATAATGGAAACAATTAGGAACCTGTAAAGCTGTCAGTGAACGCAGCAGCAGACACAAATACTACTCGAAGAATAGCAGCAGGCGCAGCTGTATTTAAGAAGTAGATTGAGGCTTTTTCCTTATTCATCTACTCCATAACATGAAGAGAAGAGGTGGGAGTTCGGGTCCTGAGGACCCCCCCACCCAATGATCACAAAAAAACTGTCTGCAGAGTAACGTCATGCATCAGATTGCACAGTGTGGTGTATAGACAACAGAAAGTCCAAGCTCAGACAATCCGCTCTGCATGTACACCGCTATGTGTGCGCTCCTTCAGGAGTTCAATGATGAGCAGGGGGTTGTCATTATTTCTTGAGCCCCCCCACAGATCTACCGCATGAACCCAGACCCCGAGCATCCTGCTTCAAGTGTGAAGGGACTGGATAGCAAAACAAGTCATAGGAACCTGTAACTTATGTGCTGCCCCATCAGTGAGCATCCATAGTCCTTAAGAGAAGATGCCAAATACAAGCACAATCATCTTAATATATCAGTCACCAACCTTGTCCAAAGGACTCCACGCTTTTCTTCAAAGTCTCAAGGTCAGCTGTGAATTTTGCAGCCCGGCCGAGCTCCTCATCGTACTTTCTCTCACTAACAAAATGCTGCAAAATTAAAATTACCCAGGTTATTATCCCCAGCAGCTGGAAAACCTGGATATCATCTGCTCAGAAGGAATCTGCATTGTACAAGATGCTGTGCACTTTAGGGCATTGTCAGAGAGTAGCCATACAGAAATAGTCACATGGAAATCATTATTGTATTAGGACTTGTACAGTCTCCGGCCTCCTTCAGTCTCCTTGCATATATAAAACACATAGGTGAAAAAATGGTATTGTTAACCACATAATGCACACGGCTTGTACATGGATGCCATACGTGTGCTGTATGTGTTTTTCACAGACCCACAGACTTGTATTGGTCCTAGTCATCTGTGCTGCAGGAAAACATGGATGTCAGTACGGGTCACACAGACAGAAACATGGACTGTCAAAACACAGACGTGAGCATTCCCATAGGTCATAATGGGTATGTCTAGTGTCTGTGAAATGTATGGAAATCACACATACATGTGAATGAGGTCTTACCATTCGGTTCAGACAGGTTCTTATTGAGCATGGTGCCCTGCTGATGAACAATACCACTGCTGCAACATGTCCTTACAGCCAAGGCTTTTAGATTATGGTGCCCTTCAAAATTACATTTTTTTTCCCAATTTTCAGCACATTATAGTTTATCGATTAAAGAATTCACTTCGTCATGCTGTCCTCCAGGAGACTGGCACATACATCCCATCCAAAAGACATAGAAGCTGCACTCACCGGTGGTATGTCTTCAAATGTTTCTTTCAATCGAAGATCAGGTGGGCATGTGAGAGGATGTGGGCTACAGGCTGGACAATGGCTGTTTCGCACGCATGTGTGCTTCAACGGGTCCACTCATCTCCAGTGACTTAGCTCCACATCCTTATGCAAAATTACATGACTACATCATAGAAATAACAAACCAGGTGAAAACATTATTGCAATACAACTTTAGTCAAGACAAATAAACAAGGCTAAACTGTATTGGATTGGAGTTGTTTTTAACCCTTGCTTGTTGTGATGTATTCATGTAATTTCGCATAAGGATGTGGAACTACGTCAGTGGAGATGAGCGACATGTTTAAGCACACCTGCATGTGAAACGGCTGTTGTCCAGCCTGTAGCCCGCATCCTCCCACATGCCCACCTGCTCTCTGATTAAAATAAACGTTTGAAGACATACCACCGGTGAGTACAGCATATTTCTAGGTCTTTTGGATGTGTTGTATTAGAAGTCTCTTCAGCAGCAATTAGCACCCGAGCAGTGGCTAGTTGTTTATGCTAGCGCTCAGTCTCAAAGCTCAGTTACCGGCGGTAGACAGAGTTGTAGTGCAGGTCATTTTGCATTATATACAGAACCACCGACATCTACACCACAATCCTGTATTGCAGTATGCGACAAACCTTAAATAAAGGTCTGGCAATACTTCAGGATAGTCACACTTGGCAGACATACTACTGAAATCACTATCACTACTACTGACTGTTTTCAAAGATGGCAGCATGAGATATGGCACACGTCCGCAGTGGAGGTGTTCTCAAGCAGTAATGTCATAAAACTAGACCGAAATATTTATATATCACACAATATTTCCCATTTGTCACAGGGAAAGGAGCAGAACCAAAGGCTCCTGAAGGCAAGTCAGACAATATTTTCCGCCATCAGCCAGCACCAAGACCATGTGCCCTCCATAGTCCCTGATCCCTCCAAACCTCTGCTGTAATCTGCCAGCTCAGTGAGATATGTTGTGCCCAACCTTGATGTCTGCACGAAGCTCTGCCAACTGCTCTTCAGACATCCGCACTGCCACGTCTGTCAGCTTTTTCAGCTCCTCTGCTTTCTTCTGACGGCTATCTAAGATCTCCACTAGGAAAAGAAGGGGTGAGAGATCAGTGATGACGCTCCCGCCTGTCTCATTAAAGGGGCACAACAGAGAACAAACATATCCGCTAATACTGAGAACAAGCAGAACACATCGTAAGAACAGAAATGTACACAACTTAATAGTCCTAATGTGGGACTTGCTACTTACTTGCTTCTGCCTTCACCTTATCCATTTCTCCTAGTAAGGTTACTTCCCTGTCCATAAGACTAGGAGGGAAAACAAAAATAAAATGTCATTATTAGAATGATACATCAACCAGTGTCTCCGTTTACATATTACACTTTCTTATTTTAGGATTACATTTCATTTAATGTACTTTTTTTTTTTCAGTGAACAAGCCAAAGTGCTATACTTTAATAAAAAATTCCCAGGCATACACATTTCTGCAAGATTAATCGCAGCTTGTTGTCTGTGGCTGAACGGTCTTTATCCCTCCAGTAGGTGGCGGCAGCGCTGCACTATTGTTGCTTGCAATTTGCGCCCAATTTGTTGAGAATACGTTAAATATATTTTTTTTACTCCAGCTGTAGGACAAATCTGCAACAGGCAAAATTTACCGCTTCCAAATACCAGGTGCAAGCACATAATCATGACGGTAAGCATTTCAGTGCTGTACGTTTAGTAGCCTTATCAATTTCACATATCTGAAAGATCCCTTCTAATTCCCTGTGTGACATCCTACCACCATAAAAAGAAAGAAGCCTATACTCACCTCTGCTGCTGGCACAGTTCCACTGATGTCAGAATTGGCGTTCTCATTGCCCAAATGACCTTATAATGACACATGAGCCCCACGCCCACAGCCGGCTTCCTTCTTAGTGAGAGCCGCGGCTGCCATTCACGTCCTGTTAATTGCTCCAATGTCCAAAGGAAGACGAGAAGGAACAGCACCAGCAACGGAAGTGAGTATAGGCCCTTTTATTTTTATGGTAGAGCACATGGGGAATGAGAAGGAGGTTGTCCAATTAGTGGATAACCCCTTTAAATGGTTCACATGATGCAATCCCAGTTTTTTTTTTTTTACTAAGATTTGATAAAATTAAAAAATTCAGAGCAAAATATATTTAAAATAAAAAAACAAACCTCAATATGAACATGCCCTTAACTCTGATAGCCATTTTTCATTTTTCCTGCCCTACACCCAAAATCAATAACTTCTATTTTAGCTGCTGACAGTCATATGACAGCATGTTTTGTTTGCAGTACGACTTGCAATTTCTAAAGGAAACCATCAATTTTCCTATACAATGTACACAAAAAACTTGAAAATATTCTATGTGGAAAGAAATTGCAATACAAAAAAAAAAAAAAACTAGAAAAAGTAACTTAAAGGGATCCTGTCACCCCCAAAACACTTGTAAACCTATTAAAACCTGTCCCTAGAGCATATTAACACTTTCCCTACACTATTTCTACCTCCTAAATGCAGTAAGTGACATTGACTAAAAACGTTTTATAAGTACCTGATTAGTGATGATAATGAGTGACTATGCTATTCATAGTCACTCATCAAGACTGCCCCTCTGCTTCATAGCACGCAGTGCGCATTTTGAAGCTGACAGCGCGGCACCGCTGTAAATACGTCACAGGGCGCCGGGAATGACGCGGATCGCGTCACAAGCCACACTGCAGCCTCCTACGACACAGGGCACAGCGGGGAGGCTGCAATTTGAATCTAGGAGGACGATCACGCCTATGGAGGCGTGCTATGAAGCAGAGGGGCAGTCTTGATGAGTGACTATGAATAGCATAGTCACTCATTATCATCACTAATCAGGTACTTATAAAACGTTTTTAGTCAATGTCACTTACTGCATTTAGGAGGTAGAAATAGTGTAGGGAAAGTGTTAATATGCTCTAGGGACAGGTTTTAATAGGTTTACAAGTGTTTTGGGGGTGACAGGATCCCTTTAAACTGACAGCTTTTATGATTCACCTGATTTTTTTTTTATTATTCATTTGCAAATGAGAGAAAAAAAAAAAAAATGTGGGCATATATGGGAAAATTAAAGAAAAACACACAAAATACACACAAACACGTACACACACGTGAGGTTTGTGTGTATTTATTTAACAAATGCCCACATTTTCTTCACTTTTTTTCTGCCATAATCCAAGTCTTGTAATGTTTTAACTCTTTGATGGATGGAAAGGTTGTTTATTGTGGGGTGGGCTAGCTTTCAATATCATTTCTGGAAGATGTAACATTTCAATTACGGTACTTCTTATTACATTAATAAGGATCAGGTGCAGCGACAAAAGCAAAAGAACAAAAATATTTAAAAACTCCTTCTTTCCCCACCATTTATAAGATCTGTGACTTAGGCTCATCTATTATATAATTGCCGTAGCGACTTCCGTCGGAGCGGCGCTGCTTCCGGTGGCTTGGTTAGCGAGTCCGAGCTGCTTCTCCTGGACTCTCCCCGTGGCCGCGTAGCGGCCAAGGCGACTCACGAAGCAATGCCCGCAAAGCGGGCATTGCGAGTCGTTGCAGCCTAGCGAAGCAATGCCCGCGAAGCGGGCATTGCGAGTCGCTACCACCGCTAACCAAGCCACCGAAGCCGAAGCCCATACTCCTGTAGTGTACACCGCTATAGTATACTACAGTCCCATGACCATAAGCGCCATGGGACTGTAGTATACCATCGCGCTGTACACTACAGACCCCTGCCGCTCTAAGCCACTACGCGTACACTAACCAAGCCACACAACCCCAAGCCCCTACCCACTGCCGCCCTAACCCCTAAGCCACTACCCCGACGCCGAAGCCCCTACCCCCTGCCGCACTACCCCGCCGCACCCACTACCCTCTGCCGGAAGCCACTACCCCCTGCCGCCCTAACCCCTAAGCCACTACCCCGCCGCCGAAGCCCCTAGCCCCTGCCGCACTACCCCCGCCGCACCCACTACCCTCTGCCGGAAGCCACTACCCCCTGCCGCCCTAACCCCTAAGCCACTACCCCGCCGCCGAAGCCCCTAGCCCCTACCCCCTGCCGCACTACCCCGCCGCACCCACTACCCTCTGCCGGAAGCCACTACCCCCTGCCGCCCTAACCCCTAAGCCACTACCCCGCCGCCGAAGCCCCTAGCCCCTACCCCCTGCCGCACTACCCCGCCGCACCCACTACCCTCTGCCGGAAGCCACTACCCCCTGCCGCCCTAACCCCTAAGCCACTACCCCCCGCCGCCGAAGCCCCTACCCCCTGCCGCACTACCCCGCCGCACCCACTACCCTCTGCCGCAAGCCCCTACCCCCTGCCGCCCTAACCCCTAAGCCACTAACCCCTAAGCCACTACCCCCGCCGCCGAAGCCCCTACCCCCTGCCGCCGTAAGCCACTAGCCCGCATCCGCACCTAAACCCCTGCCGCCGCAAGCCCCTAACCCGCACCTAATCCCCTACCCCTACCCCCTAAACCGCACCTAAACCCCTCCCGCCCTAAGCCCCTACCCCCTAAGCCGCACCTAACCCCCTACTCCCTGCCGCCGTAAGCCACTACCCCGCATCCGCAAATAAACCCCTGCCGCCGCAAGCCCCTAACCCCTAAGCCGCACCTAACCCCTAAGCTGCACATAATCCCCTACCCCTACCCCCTAAACCGCACCTAAACCCCTGCCGCCCTAAGCCCCTACCCCCTAAGCCGCACCTAACCCCCTACCCCCTGCCGCCCTAAGCCACTACGCCGCATCCGCACCTAAACTCCTGCCGCCGCAAGCCCCTACCCCTTAAGCCGCACCTAATCCCCTACCTCTACCCCCTAAGCCGCACCTAACCCCCTACCCCCCTAAGCCACTACCCCGCATCCGCACCTAAACCCCTGCCGCCGCAAGCCCCTAACCCCTAAGCTGCACCTAATCCCCTACCCCTACCCCCTAAGCCGCACCTAAACCCCTGCCGCCCTAAGCCCCTACCCCCTAAGCCGCACCTAACCCCCTACCCCCCTAAGCCACTACCCCGCATCCGCACCTAAACCCCTGCCGCCGCAAGCCCCTAACCCCTAAGCTGCACCTAATCCCCTACCCCTACCCCCTAAGCCGCACCTAAACCCCTGCCGCCCTAAGCCCCTACCCTCTAAGCCTCGCCGCTTTCCCTAACACCTAAGGCCCTACCCGTCCCCTAACGTCCCCGTCGATCACTTACATGCCTTCAAGTCATCTGATCGTCCGTCCGGCCAGGCGTCCTCTTCCTCCGGTCCCGGGGGTCTTCTCTCTTCTTTCCGCCTCTTCGTCCGTCCCCGGGGATCTTCTGTCTTCTTTCCGCCAACTTCCAGCTCCGACGTCCTCTTCAACTAACATTAAGATACAATGGACGATCAATCCGCCATTGTATCTCAATGAAATGTGAAGGGCTCTTCTGATTGGTCGCTGACCTCAGCCAATCAGAAGAGCCCGTCATTCAGTTCTCATTCAGGTCCGTCTTTTTTCCCATTGACATACATTAGCGGTGTGTCGGCGATTTTATGGCCGGCCACCTGGTTCTATTTGTCGGCCCTAAAATCGCGGACACACCGCTAATGCATGTCTATGGGCAAGTCAGCTCGAATTCTGATTGGTCGCCGTTCAATCCGAAATCGGGCTGACTGCCCATAGAGATGCATTAGCGGTGTGTCCGCGATTTTAGGGCCGACAAATAGAACCAGGTGGTCGGCCATAAAATCGCCGACACACCGCTAATGCATTTCAATGGGAAAAAACAAAGGCGGACCTCAATGAGAACTGCGTCTCAGCCTAAATAATAAATTAAATAATCAAAAAAATAATTAAAAAATAATAAAAAAAAATAATTAAAAATAATAAAAAATTCAATAAAAATAATAATAAAAAAATAAAATATATGCTAATAAGATCAGCCCTTTGCGGACCTGAATGAGAACTGCGTCTCACCCTAAATAATAAATTAAATAATCAAAAAAATAATTAAAAAAGAATTAAAAAATAATAAAAAAAAATAATTAAAAATAATAAAAAATTCAATAAAAATAATAATAAAAAAATAAAATATATGCTAATAAGATCAGCCCTTTGCGGACCTGAATGAGAACTGCGTCTCAGCCTAAATAATAAATTAAATAATAAAAAAATAATTAAAAAAGAATTAAAAAATAATAAAAAAAAATAATTAAAAATAATAAAAAAATTCAATAAAAATAATAATAAAAAAATAAAATATATGCTAATAAGATCAGCCCTTTGCGGACCTGAATGAGAACTGCGTCTCAGCCTAAATAATAAATTAAATAATAAAAAAAATAATTAAAAAGAATTAAAAAATAATTAAAAAAAATAATTAAAAATAATAAAAAATTCAATAAAAATAATAATAAAAAAATAAAATATATGCTAATAAGATCAGCCTCTTGCGGACCTGAATGAGAACTGCTCTCAGCCTAAATAATAAATTAAATAATAAAAAAAGAAATTAAAAAATAATAAAAAAATTAATTAAAAATAAAAAAAATTCAATAAAATAATAATAAAAAAATAAAATATATGCTAATAAGATCAGCCCTTTAGCGACCTGAATGAAACTGCCTCTCAGCCTAAATAATAAATTTAATAATACAAAAATAATTAATAAATAATTAAAAAATTAATAAAAAAATAAATAAAAACATAATTAAAAATAATAAATAACAATATATAATAAATAATTAAAAAAAAATGCTAAATAATAAATATTACTGCAATAATTAATGTATAATGTAATAAATTATGTTATTAATGCTATTATTAAATGCTAATAATCCTATTATTAATTCTATATTATATGCTAATAATAATGCTATTAATGCTATAATAATGTTAAATGTATATTAATGCTATATAATCTAATTCATTAATGCTATTTATGCTAATAATAATGTATTAATGCTATTAATAATGTTATTAATGCTATTAATAATGCTAATAATGCTATTATTAATGCTATTAATGCTAATAATAATGCATTAATGCTATTAATAATGTTATTTAATGCTATTAATAATGCTAATAATGCTAATTATTAATGCTTATTAATGCTATTAATTAATGCTATTAATGCTAATAATAATCCTATTAATGCTATTTATATAATGCTATTCATGCTATTAATAATACTATTAATGCTATTAATGCTAATAATAATGCTATTAATGCTATTAATAATGTTATTAATGCTATTATTAATGCTAATAATGCTATTATTAATTCTATTAATTTTAATAATAATGCTATTAATGCTATTAATAATGTTATTAATGATATTAATAATGCTAATAATCCTATTATTAATGCTATTTATGCTAATAATAATGCTATTAATGCTATTAATAATGTTATTAATGCTATTAATAATGCTAATAATGCTATTATTAATGCTATTAATGCTAATAATAATGTTATTAATGCTATTATTAATGCTAATAATGCTATTATTAATTCTATTAATGCTAATAATGCTATTAATGCTATTAATAATGTTATTAATGCTATTATTAATGCTAATAATGCTATTATTAATGCTATTAATGTCAATATTTATCCTATTAATGGTATTATTAATGCTATTAATGCTAATAATAATGCTATTAATGCTATTAATGCTAATAATAATGCTATTAATGCTATTAATAATGTTATTAATGCTATTATTAATGCTAATAATGCTATTATTAATGCTATTTATGCTAATAATTATGCTATTAATGCTATTAATAATGCTATTAATGCTATTAATAATGCTATTAATCCTATTATTTATGCTATTAATGCTATTAATCCTATTATTTATGCTATTAATGCTATTAATGCTAATATTTATCCTATTAATGGTATTATTAATGCTATTAATGCTAATAATAATGCTATTAATGCTATTAATAATGCTATTCATGCTATTAATAATACTATTAATGCTATTATTAATGCTAATTATGCTATTATTAATTCTATTAATGCTAATAATAATGCTATTAATGCTATTAATAATGTTATTAATGCTATTATTAATGCTAATAATCCTATTATTAATGCTATTTATGCTAATTATAATGCTATTAATGCTATTAATAATGCTATTAATGCTATTAATAATGCTATTAATCCTATTATTTATGCTATTAATGCTAATATTTATCCTATTAATGGTATTATTAATGCTGTTAATGCTAATTATAATGCTATTAATGCTAATAATAATGCTATTAATGCTATTAATAATGCTATTAATGCTCTTATTTATGCTATTAATGCTATTAATGCTAATATTTATCCTATTAATGGTATTATTAATGCTATTAATGCTAATAATAATGCTATTAATGCTATTAATGCTAATAATAATGCTATTAATGCTATTAATAATGTTATTAATGCTATTATTAATGCTAATAATGCTATTATTAATCCTATTAATGCTAATAATGCTATTAATGCTATTAATAATGCTATTAATGCTATTAATAATGTTATTAATGCTATTATTAATACTAATAATGCTATTATTAATGCTATTAATGCTAATAATAATGCTATTAATGCTATTAATAATGCTATTAATGCTATTAATTATGCTATTAATGCTATTAATGCTAATATTTATCCTATTAATGCTAATAATAATTCTATTAATGCTAATAATAATGCTATTAATGCTATTAATTATGCTATTAATGCTATTAATGCTAATAATAATGCTATTAATTCTATTAATAATGCTATTAATGCTATTAATACTGTTATTAATGCTATTATTAATGCTAATAATGTTATTATTAATGCTATTAATGCTAATAATAATGCTATTAATGCTATTAATGTTATTAATGCTATTATTAATGCTAATAATGCTATTATTAATGCTATTAATGCTAATAATAATGCTATCAATGCTATTAATAATGTTATTAATGCTATTATTAATGCTAATAATGCTATTAATAATGCTATTAATGCTAATAATAATGCTATTAATGCTATTAATACTGTTATTAATGCTCATAATACTGCTAATAATGCTATTAATACTGCTATTACTGCTAATAATAATGCTATGGCTTATATTATTGCTATTGATGATGCGATTATTATTTAAAAAACTTTAAAAAAACAATAAACATATTTTAGATACCCGATGCATTTGCATCAGGCTAACAGCTATAACTACTATAATCAAATTAATGCACGCTCTAGAATCCCGATGCATTTGCATCGGGCTCACAGCTAGTAATACAAAAGTAAACTTATTTGAATATCCTCAATAACCCTAGGGTCAAGCAAATAGGTAAAGAGCCCTTGAAATATTAACACACACACCACACTACCATTCAAAAGTTTGGGGTCATTTAGAAATTTCCTTATTTTTTAAAGAAAAGCACAATTTTTGTCAACGAAGCTAACATTAAATGAATCAGAAATACACTCTGTACATTGTTAATGTGGTAAGTGACTATTCTAACAGCAAATAATGTTGGAAATGGGCCTCTATACACCTATGTAGATATTGTATTAAAAACCGACCATCACTTCAGTGTTTTAATGGTACAATGTGTTTGCTAACTGTGTAAGAAGGCTAATGGATGTGTAGGAAACCTTAGAAAACCCTTGTACAAGTATGTTAGCACAGCTGAAAACTGTTTGGCAGATTAGAGAAGCTATAAAATTGACCTTCCTTTGAGCTAGTTGAGAATCTGTAGCATTACATTTATTTGTTCTATGAAACTCTCAAAATGGCCAGAAAAAGAGAACTTTCATGTGAAACTCGACAGTCTATTCTTGTTCTTAGAAATGAAGGCTATTCTATGCGAGAGTTTGCCAAGAAACTGAAAATTTCCTACAACAGTGTGTGCTACTTCCTTCAGAGGAGAGCACAAACAGGCTCTAACCAGAGTAGAAAGAAAAGTGGGAGGCCCCGCTGCACAACTCAGCAACAAGACAAGTACATTAGAGTCTCTAGTTTGAGAAATTGATGCTTCACAGCTCCTCAACTGGCAGCTTCATTAAATAGTACCCATCAAAGGTCTGCAATGATGTAATTCTTTGACGAAAGCAAAGTTTGAAGGAGAAAATTATACAGGCCAGCGATGAAAAAAAATACAAGAGAAGTTTTCACTGATTTTTATGTAATTTGGTGTGCTGATTATGAAAATGACCTCCATTTTTTTCCACCACGTAAGGATTTTTTTGTAAAACCAAGATCAATATTTTTGCTAAAATCCTATTTAAAAAGGAATTCTGTTGAACAATTGTACATGTAATATCTGGCAACAGTGGTTTTTATCCACTTAAATTTATGTATAAATATACAGAGGCCCCCCCCTGCTGGACACACGGCCCCCCCATCGGTATACAGAGGCCCCCTGCTGGCACACGGCCCCCCCTTTGGTATACAGAGGCCCCCTGCCTCTGCATTTATCTCACCCTCCGATGTCCGCAGGCACCCCAGGTCCTCCATCCACTCTCCTCGCTGTATGCCAGTGGGTTCTACATGTGACCGCCGGGCGCAGTGATGACGTCATCCCTGCTGCACCGCTCTCAGCAAACCCGGCATACAGCGAGGAGAGTGGACGGAGGACCCCGGGTGCCTGCGGACATCGGAGGGTGAGATCAATGCGGAGGCAGGGGGCCTCTGTATACCAAAGGGGGGGCCGTGTGCCAGCAGGGGGCCTCTGTATACCGATGGGGGGCCGTGTGCCAGCAGGGGGGGGCCTCTGTATATCGATGGGGGGGCCGAGTGCCAGCAGGGGGGGGCCTCTGTATATCGATGGGGGGGCTGTGTGCCAGCAGGGGGGCCTCTGTATATTTATACATAAATTTAAAGAGGACCTGTCACCAAACCAGGCATGGTGATCTAATTACAGCACTGGATGCAGCATGTCTGCTGCATCCAGGCAAGGGGTCCCCCAGCCCTTGAGCCGCCCTGTACCCCGAGTAAATACACTTAGAAAACTTACATCCTGCAGCCAGAAAGGAGGTGGCTAGAGGCTGGAGCCGAAGGGCAGATTCACACCCCCTGCATGTTTAATCTGCCCACCGCTGCCAATCATTGTCTCCCTCTACTGCAGCATAAAACAGAGGGGTTTTTTTTGGAAATGGCTGTTTGGCCCCGCCCCCTGTTAACAGAGCAGGGCGGGGAAAGGTGGTGATGTCAGAGCAGGAGGCTGGCTGCCCCACCTCCTGCAGTAACATCACCGCTTATACCCGCCCTGCTCTATGTTAACCATAGAGCAGGGCGGGTATAAGCGGTGACGTCACCGCAGGGGGCGGGGCTAAACAGCCATTTCCAAAAAAAAACCCCTCTGTTTTATGCTGCAGAAGAGGGAGACAATGATTGGCAGCGGTGGGCAGATTAAACATGCAGGTGGTGTGAATCTGCCCTTCGGCTCCAGCCTCTAGCCACCTCCTTTCTGGCTGCAGGATGTAAGCTTTCTAAGTGTATTCACTTGGGGTACAGGGCGGCTCAAGGGCTAGGGGACCCCTTGCCTCGATGCAGCAGACATGCTGCAATCAATGCTGTAATTAGATCACCATGCCTGGTTTGGTGACAGGTCCGCTTTAAATGGATAAAAACCACTGTTGCCAGATATTACATGTACAATTGTTCGACAGAATTCCTTTTTAAATAGGATTTTAGCAAAAATATCGATGTTGGATTTACAAAAAATCCTTACGTGATGGAAAAAAAATGGAGGTCATTTTCGTAATCAGCACACCAAATTACATAAAAATCAGTGAAAACTTCTCTTGCATTTTTCCAAAAATTCAATTTTGCAGGGTTGTGTTATTATTTGAAATAAAAATCATTATTTCTAACCTTGTCAATGTCTGGACTATATTTTCTGTTCATTTTGCAACTCTTAGATAAATAAAAGTATGCGTTTTCATGGAAAACACAAAATTGTCTGGGTGACCCCAAATATATATAATAAATAAATATATAATTCCACATGTGTTAATTCATAGTTTTGATGCCTTCAGTGTGAATCTACAATTTTCATAGTCGTGAAAACACAGAAAAATCTGAAGGCATCAAAACTATGAATTAACACATGTGGAATTATATACTTAACAAAAAAGTGTGAAATAACTGAAGACGTGTCTTATATTCTAGGTTCTTCAAAGTAGCCACCTTTTGCTTTGATTACTGCTTTGCACACTCTTGGCATTCTCTTGATGAGCTTCAAAGCAGCAAAGCACCCTCACACCATCACACCTCCTCCTCCATGCTTCACGGTGGGAACCAGGCATGTAGAGTCCATCCGTTCACCTTTTCTGCGTTGCACAAAGACACGGTGGTTGGGACCAAAGATCTCAAATTTGGACTCATCAGAACAAAGCACAGATTTCCACTGGTCTAATGTCCATTCCTTGTGTTCTTTAGCCCAAACAAGTCTCTTCTGCTTGTTGCCTGTCCTTAGCAGTGGTTTCCTAGCAGCTAATTTACCATGAAGGTCTGCTGCACAAAGTCTCCTCTTAACAGTTGTTGTAGAGATGTGTCTGCTGCTATAACTCTGTGGCATTGACCTGGTCTCTAATCTGAGCTGCTGTTAACCTGCGATTTATGAGGCTGGTGACTCGGATGAACTTATCCTCTGCAGCAGAGGTGACTCTTCCTTTCCTGGGGCGGTCCTCATGTGAGCCAGTTTCTTTGTAGCGCTTGATGGTTTTTGCAACTGCACTTGTGGACACTTTCAAAGTATTTCCAAATTTTCAGACTGACTGACCTTCATTTCTTAAAGTAATGATGGCCACTCGTTTTTCTTTACTTAGAATTTGTATTATGGCAAGAAAAAAAGCAGCTAACAGTCTATTCAGCAGGACTATCAGCTGTGTCTACACCAGACTTCTGCACAACACAACTGATGGTCCCAACCCCATTTATAAGGCAAGATATCCCACTTATTAAATCTGACATGGCACACCAGTGAGGTGAAAACCATTTCCGGTGACTACCTCTTGAAGCACATCAAGAGAATGCCAAGAGTGTGCAAAGCAGTAATCAAAGCAAAAGGTGGCTACTTTGAAGAACCTAGAATATAAGACATATTTTCAGTTGTTTCACACTTTTCTGATAAGTATATAATTCCACGTGTTAATTCATAGTTCTGATGCCTTCAGTGTTAGTCATGAAAATACAGAAAAATCTTATGAGAAGGGTTGTCCAAACTTTTGGTCTGTACTGATATATAAAATTTATTATACACATACACACACTTGTATATACATATACACACATCCATACATGTTTACACATATACAGTATGTGTGTGTAAGTATATAATAAAATATATTACTTAAGTACCTGCAACTAGAACATGATGAAGGCAACTGAAAGTTAATATTTCAAGAGCCCTTTACCCATTTGCTTCAGCCTAGGGTTATTGGGGATGTTAGAAGAAGTCGACACCTGTATTAGGAGCCTAAGTCACAGATACCATCTTATACATGGGAGGAAGTAGTTTTTTTTTGTTTTAATATTTTTTTTTATTCTCTCTTTTTTCCCTGCACCTGATCCTTATAAATGCAATAAGAAGCAATTAAAACATCATATCTTTCCAAAATGGTATCAGTTTGAAAGTTAGCTTGCCCCACAATAAACATACTAAAAAGGAACACATTTTTCAATTATTTGTGCAAACACACAGTGCCATTGTATCCATTATGACCACCACCCTAGCTGGAGCAGTAATACTACAGAATCCAGCCTGAAGCTGGAGAAAGTTCTTCCCTTGATATTTATTAAAGGAGGCTCCAGCTGGCAGAAAGCCAAAGCAGCTGAGCGAGGACTTGTCTCCACCATACGGAACGAAGCTTCCTGGTACATAATTGCTGTGTACGTAAAACTGGCATGTCAACAGGTCTGCGGCTGGAATATCCGGCAATGTAGAGGAGGCACGGACATTTCGAGGTTTCTTACTCTTTTAACTTTAGTGGAATAAGCTTTTCTCTTGTAGGACACATGCACACTGACCCATACTGAGTCTAAAGGCCCAGTTACACACACAGATAACTGTGCAGAGATTGTTCGCAGATCTCTGGTTGCAGTGAAATCATGGACACATTATTCCATTTTGTGGCCGTGTACAAATGTAACAATGTGTCCATGATTTCACTGCAACCAGAGATCTGTGAACAATCTCTGCACAGTTATCTGTGTGTGTAACTGGGCCTTTGAGCTATCACACATGGCTTTTTTGCCACTTTTTTTTTCTCTATGGGCACAACTTGCTCTCTGGGCAGGTTATGCTGCGGATTATACAGGTCATTTTTCTATAGTACCTTTAGTAAAGTTAGTTTTATTCACCAAAAATGCTTGATTGTGTTCCCATAGCTGTCTATGGTGAAAAAACCCTGCAAAAACGCATAGAATTGACATCCAGCATTATTTCTTCAGTCAGAAAAAAACAAACAAGTTGTGTGTATGAGATGTGTGAAATCTCAGAGCTATTGCTGGTGCTGTAAAAAGCAGATTTTAATTTGCGTAACAGCAAAAAAAACGCATCGTGTGATCACAGCCTTATTCTATGAGTGTTTGTACATGGAGCATTATCAAAGAAAATCACCTCCCAGAACTGCCTGCCCTTGAGATCCCCCGACTACACTGAGCAAAGAGGAATAATAAAAATAAAAGCTGAATTATTACTACTTTCACCTTAAGGAAGTATATAAAATAAAAAAAACACATAGGAAAAAAATTACATTCCTATGGCAGCAAAGGGTTAAACCAATTGGCTTCAGGCAGATATGTAATGAGGCTTGTAATAGACATCTATCACAATCTAATAAAATGTAACTCTCTATAAACCACTATACAGAAATGTAGTGTGAATAGCAGAGATTCCCGGGTCGGAGCTTGTGCGTAGTTGTCAGTATGAGGAGCCGGGTGTTATCACAGGTCAGAAAAGTCCTCCCTTGCACAATACAGGACTGGTGTGGCAGGTTCATACCACAAGGTGCTGAAGAACAGCCCAAGGCCATGCTTCCCTGACAGTCAACACGTGAACAGCAAGAAACGAAACACAGGGCTGAAGACGAGAAAAGGAATGTGAGAGCAGGAGAGCGACACAACCAAACCACTAACAACTGGCATCAAGGGAAACACCACCACAGGAATGCAGGAACAAACCAGCTGACATTTATACAGTACACAGACCCATATGTCTAATATATTAAGATGAGAACATTTATATGGACATATGAAATCACACACCGTTATAAATTAACGTATACACAGTGTACACCGCTGAACCATGCTGACTTTACAGACAGTTCCACACCAGCACATGTTACTGAGGGGTCAAATCTGTGATCAAAATGGCTATATACACTATGCTATGGTATAGATAAAATTTACATAGTAAAGAAACCTTTGAGTGCCCTGTTATACTGTCCACATTGTGGATCAGGATCCTACCGGAGCACTACCATTCCATATTTTTCCTCTACAAGCCTGGCTAATCAGGTCATTATACGACCAGACGGCTTGCATATAACCCATCGCCAGTAGTGTAATGCATGCAGTCAGCTCCCCTCAATAAGTCTTAGGGTGTTTTTGAGAAGCCACATTTCAGACATTATGAATGAGGATCAAGTGTGTACATGTCCTAAGGCTGGCTTCAGACTTGCAGACCCTCCGCCGTGTCCTGCGGAGGGGATCCGCAAGCTGACCGCAGCCCCTATGTTTATAATGAGAACGCACGGTGCTGTGCAGGTCTGCTCATGACCGTGCGCTCTCATTCACTGAACATGTGATTTATACACAGGCGGATGCCCGCACACAAATCACACACAATCACACACACTCGTCCGCACCAGGAACGCGACCATGTTGCGTTCCTGGCGTGGAGGAGAGTGTGTGATTTGTGCATGGGCATCCGCCTGCGTATAAATCACATGTTGCAGTGAATGGGAGAGCATGGTCATGAGCAGACCTGCGCAGCACCGTGTGTTCTCATTATAAACATAGGGGCTGCGGTCAGCTTGCCAATCTCCGCAGGACGCTGCAGAGGGTCCGCAAGTCTGAAGCTAGCCTTACTTTACTTCCTTTCTGGACATTAGGAAATGTATGGCTTTGCCTGCAGCTACACGGAAGAAACGTTTTTCTAAATCTTTTGTCAGTGTTTGACACCTTGAGATTGTACGCTTCATACAGTTAGGACTGAGGCAGTGACTCCAGGAAATGTTCATGACATGTCACAAACCATATAGAGCCTGTTATTATTCAGGAACTATCTGTTTTATAGAGAATCTATACATGGTGCCTAGTGCTAGTATAAACTAATAATATTAGACAAATCTAGAGCCAGTCTTAGGAGTAAGAAAAAGTGAAAATAATATAGAATTGTGATATCATGTCATATGTCGGCCAATGATGAGACCTATAGTCAGTTAAAGGCAAGCACCATCACATGCTCTCTTCTCCTCCATCAATACAAGGATAACATGTTGTAAACTTTAAAGGGAATCTGACAGCCAATCCCCGGGTAGCGTGCATCAGACACTGGCTATGTGGGTTCAGTCACATATGTGTAAGTGTGTGAAATGTGATGGCATTTCAGAGAAAACAGTTTATGGGCCGACAGAAGACTACTCTGACAGGTAGGTCCCCGGTGGCTTCTCTCAAGCCGCTGCTCCGGAGTGACAGGTTTCTTCATATACATGCATGCAGGGAAAGACTGTCACACCCAGGGCTGTGGAGTCGGTAAAGCCAAACCTCCAACTCATACTCTAACTTCACCAAAATGGACGACACCACAGCCGTGGTCACACCATTGGAGTGGTCAAGGGGCCAAGGATCCACCTGTATGACTACAGGTTCTTGTGCGGTTCGTTATCCAGCTGTCATTACACCAGGTTTTACTCTGAAAGGCTGCAGCATAGATATGTGGGGAATATTCATAGCATCAGACTTATGCAAAATGAGCATACACATTATAATAGAGTAAATAATAGTGGTACATGTAAATAACATAGGGTACTTGGTTACCACTGTATGATAAAAAAGCATAAAAGCCATCCCACTGTGACAAGGTGCACCCATCAGGACAGTCCTTCTCTAGTGTTAAAACCTCACTTTGTGTCAGTGACATCACTGTGAATAAGAGAAAAGAAAAGGGCGGTCTAATAGAGTGCTATAGGCAGAGCAGAGGAGGCTGGGGATCTTAATTTACAAACCCTATTTAAATCGAGTTAATCCACAATGAGTTTCGGTAGCGGCTTGCTACCTTGTAAAGGTTCACCTGATGAAGGTTAGCAAGCCACTGCCGAAATGTGTTGTGGATTAATTCTATTTAAATAAAGCTTTGTAAATGTTAAGCTCCCTAGCCTCCTCTCCTCTGCCTATAGCACTCCATTAGACCGCCCTTTTCTATATACCACGTCCCTTCGAGGGTATGCAGCAGGAGCAGCTCCGTGTGCAGAGGAGATCATCCAACAATGACTACAGGACCTGTGGTGACGTAACTTCCTGGGACATCCCTCCAGTCACACAGTCTTAATCCGCAATAGCCATACAGAGAAGCGGTTTCCAGGGTCTCACCTCAGCGCTATCAGCCTGGGTTGTGCAGGGGTGCACAACCCAATAGAGGTGAGCAATATTCCAACCCCCACACTGGACCACCAGATTTCACCCAGGAGCACACCCTGTCTCATTTTTTCTTACATCACTGTGAATAAGGGCAGAGAAGCACAGTGCTACGACTACAGCAACCTGTCCATGTGAAGCTATATAGATGCAATGTTTGGTTCAGTATAAGGACCAAACCCTCATTAGCACAGGAGTACAAAAAAAATACAGAAAAACTAAAAATGTGCCAGAGTACAAGTTGGCATACATGCAATAGGAGCACGTTCACACTGTAGCTATTTCACAGATAAAACCTATAGACACAATGCCTAACTCAGTGGGATGGACCACCCTGGGTTTTGTCTGTGAAATGGCCATTGCACATATACCAACTTGTACTCTGTTTCATTTTTTTGGTTTTGCAGAAATTTCCAGCACCATTCTATTCATTCATTCTATTGATTCTATGAGGCAGATCCATTCTGCAATTTTTTTCTCAGCTCTAATCAGACTGAGGGAAAAGAAAAAACACACAGCATGCTGTGACTGGCAGCGCATCACAAATTACATGCATCTATACAAGTCTATGGATGTGAGTGAAACACCCATCCGAGTGCCGCATAATATACAAAGACACTGACAATGGAGAAGACCAACCTCTCCTTTTCCTTCTCACTTTTGATTTCATTCTCCCATGCGATAGAACTGGATCATAGTATAACGATCACGAACGCAGCAGATTTTGAGCAGAGTGTCATTAGCATATTACATCCGATGCTATACGCTTGTGTGACTCCAGCCTAACACTTTACTAGCAGTGGACTTACCAGCTCTGCAGTTCCGAGAAGGTCTGCTTCATCTTCTTGATAGAAGCATCCATTTCTTCCTTGACAACAATGCGATACCGCGCCAAAGACACCGAGCAGCGCTGCAGGTCCTTCACAGACTTCTCAATATTGGCACCTGTGAAATAAGGCATATGTAAGCCCAGCATTCATCATGGCGTACAATTTATTTAAAGAGACTGTCAGGCTATTTTTGAATATGATACTAATATTACCCTTGAATAGTGCCTGGGCAGACCTTTTAAAAACTTGTAAAATCCCTATTGTACCCTTTGTAGTTTTCTTACTATAAACATTTTCACACCCTGCAGGCAGCGGGTACATTAGTCCAGCTCCATTACTTTCACAACCGGTTAGTCCGGCTGTGTAAATGTTATTTAAATATCAACGCCTATCCAAGCTGGTGTTCTGTCTCTCCCGTCAGTGCTGAAGTCTCTAAAAATCCAGTGCAATCTGCTGGGAAGGGGGTAGGTGTTTTTCCTGCAATGTGTGGTGCCTGTAAGAGATGTGAATGTTGGTTCTCCTGCATATATGTAATGTGTGTATCTGCTGAGCAAATTATCAATTGTTCTTATAACCATATAGAAATAGCTCAGATTGCATACACTACACACATGCCTCAGATACACACAATGACATGAAGAGCACACACCTCCTTCACCCTCCTTTCTGCTCTGCATGGAGTACTGCTGGAGAGCCGCACACAGACAGAAGGATTCATGCTACATGATTCAGATATCCAGTTACATTGAGGTTTCCATTGATGAAGAATAGCCCCACTATCTTTGTACCCCACATACCACACCATACCATCAGTTTGTGTTCCACCAGTCTTGGAGGGATCTATCCACTGTGTGTTAGGGTCAGAACAATAGCGGTGGTTTTGTTTATTAACTTCACCATTCACAAAAAACGTTTGCCTCATCACTCATCTGAAGGCAATTATCTATGCTGTGAAGATACGAGATGTGCCGCATCTGAAATAACTGATACTAGAAGCCTGTGCCAGCATTTCTTCTGCAGTGTTGCTATCAGTTTGTCAAGAGTGAGAGAAGAGGGTTGCAATGACAATCCAACACAATGGGCAGCACTTTGAACACATATTATAAGTAGTCAAAAACTTGTAAGTAACTCATGAAAGAATAAAGTTATGTTAAAACCAAGCACACCATAGTTTTTTTTATGAAATTCTCAATAAGTTTGATGTGTCACATGACCCTCTTCCCATTGAAAAAAATAAAGTTGGATCCAAAATGGCCGACTTCAAAATGGCCACCATGGTCACCATCCATCTGGAAAAGTTTTCCCCCTCTTATATACTAATGTGCCACAAACAGTAAGTTGATATCACCAACCATTCCCATTTTATTTAGGTGTATCCATATAAGTGGCCCACCCTGTATACACACACACACACACACATACATGATTTATGGTAGCATCTCTCCAATTTCTGTCAAAGCCTTAGGCCCCTTTCACACTAGTGTATTTATTCAAATTGAGGCATAACCGGCAGATTTACTGCATCTGCCGCCTATCGGACGCACTTGCGGCAAGCCCCATGCATTGTCTATGGGGCTTGCGGCAGGTATGGCAAGTGAAGTATAACCATGGTTACGGCACTTGCGGCCGCAAAAAAAGGTCAGCAGCGGGTTTTATTGCGCCCGCAAATGCGGCTATACTGCACTTGCTGTAAGCTCCAAAGACAATGCATGGGGCTTGCCGCACGTGCAGCCGTTAGGCAGCAGATGCGGTAAATCTGCCGGATCTGCGGCAATTTGAAAAAAACGATAGTGTGAAAGGGGCCTTAGGCTGCTGTCACATCAGCGGTAATCGCTGATCGCGTCAGCTGCGGTGAAAAAAAAGCAACTGCCGTGATTACCGCATAACGGCCGCACTTGCGTTTCACCTGCGGCAAGCCCCATGCAATGTCCATGAGGCTTGCGGCAGAGTTGCGGCACTTGCCGCAGATGCGGCCGCGCAAAAAATGCGGTCAGCTGCAGTTTTCTCGCGGCCGCATCTGTTGCAAGTGCCGAAACCGCACGTGCCGCACACTTACTGCAAGCCCCATAGACATTGCATGGGGCTTGCCGCAGGTGAAGCGCAAGTGCGGCCGTTATGCGGTAATCGCAGCAGCTGCGTTTTTTTCAGCGATTACCGCTGATTTGAAAGGGGACTTAGGCTGCTTTCACATCAGCGTTTTACGCTGATCGCGGCAGTTGCGGTGAAAAAAACGCAACTGCCGTGATTACAGCATAACAGCCGCGATCGTGGCACACTTGCGGCAAGCCCCATACAATGTCTAAGGGGCTTGCGGCAGGTGCGGTTTAGGCACTTGCGGCAGCGAAAAAACAAGGTATGCCGCAGTTTTTTCGCGGCCGCACCTGCCGCAAGTGCCGAAGCACCTTACATACATTTGCAATACTGTCCCCATTGGGGCTCACAATCTAAACGTCCTATAAGTATGTCTTTCAAGTGTGGGAGGAAACTGGAGTGCCCGGAGGAAACCAACACAAACACAGGAAAAACACACAAACTCCTTGCAGATGTTGTCCTTGGTGGGAATTGAACCCAGGACCCCAGTGCTGTAAGGGTACTGCCTCAGTTGGCGCCGACCAGCGATCCAGACAGCGATCCGACCTGCCGGGATCGCTAGAGCGTTGCTGTCGTGATCGCTGGTGGGATGTCAAACAGTCAGATCTCAGCAGCGACGCAGCAACGATCCGGAATGATACAGAGGTCATTGGAACCCTGTTTCTCAGACCTGTAGTATTGAGATTGTTGGTCGTTGTCCCTGTCAAACACAGCGATGCACGCTGCCCAGCGGGAGTGCGACGACCAAAAAATGGTCCAGAACAGTTTGTATTGAGCAGCAATCTCACAGCAGGGGCCTGGTCGCTGCTAAGTGTCACACAAAGTGAGATTGCTGTTGAGGTCACAGTTGAGTCAACAAATTTGTGACTCAGCAGCGATCTCGCTAGTGATCTCGTTTAGTGTGACGGGGGCTTAAGGCTGAAGTGTTAACCACTGAGCCACTGTGCAGCCCCTATTTAATCTGTGTCTCCTCCCATTCAGTTTCATCCCATTGCGTCTAGTTTTTCCTTGTGCAAATGAGAATAAAGCTGATCACTCTAAAGTGTGACAACCCTTCATATATTTGTAGACAGCTAATTAGTCTCCTCTTAATCTTCTTTTTGACAAGATAAACATTCCCAAATCCTGTAACCGTTCCTCATAGGACATAGTTTGCAGACCGGTCACCATTCTGGTCGCTCTTCTCTGAACTTGTTCCAGTTTGTTGATGTCTTTTTTTATAATGTGGAGCCCAGATCTGAACACAACATTTCAGATGAGGTCTGACCAAAGAGGAGTAAAGGGCGATAATGATCATGTGATCTAGACTGTATGCTTCTGTTAATATATCCCAGGGGATGTACATACAGACTTACATAGTGGAAGAGACTTCTGGTCCGCACACAAACCCCAGTAATCTATTGAGTCTGATTTGAAGTCATGTACTCTACAGGAGGAGAGGTGCTGGAATCCAGGGAAGACAGCGATTAGTAAGAATTTTAATGTGGCTACATTACACTACACACAAATATTTAGAAAGGATTGGGAGTGCGTCTTAATTCTCTTACCAAGCTTCCTAGATCCTGAGGATAATTGGACATCCTCTGCTAAAGATGAAGACATAGACTGAGAGCTAGACACGCTTCCAGAGCGAGCTTTGCTGTGCCTATGGTCTGAGGGGCCTTGCTTCTGATGCCGGTTGTGAGGAAGGCGAGATGTGGTCAGTTTGAGATCTAGATCTGGACGGCCATTATGGAACGTAGAGGCTGTGAATAGAAGACCACAGTTTATAGAAAGACTAGTAAGGGATGATACAAGTCATTGTTAGAAAGAACTTTCTCAACATCACTGTAGAAAGAAAAAAAGAAAAAAACATCCATGGTTCTACAAATGTACACAGATTCTCTAGCGCTTATATTATCAAAACAGGATGTATAGTATAGGTTTAGAGAAGGTGGAAGTCCTCCACCTGCTAGAGATAAAGGAACCCCCAAAAACCTGTTCAAGGCGGGCCCCTGCCACTTTTCATTTCTCCTCCAGCTGCACATTGAAATGTAATCTGTGGGCGAGACCATCCTCCAAAAGGAGAACACACACTGCACACATTCTATTCTGAGAAAGTTCACCTAGGGCAGGGATATCCCCTTTATTAAATACAGATGTCATAGACTTATAGACTGCAGAGGTTAATTATTAGAGGTTGTATGCCTTGTACAAACTAAGGACTTCATGCCTTGCATTTCTAGGTCTCTCTCACCGGTATGATCAGACACAACAGGGGTAGTTGGCTCAGAGTCTTCCAGCTCTCTGGCATCTAATGAAAGTGCATCCAAGCCTTCACTGTATGAATCCACTGACTCAGTGTCGTGCGTGGAACCATTAAGGTGATAACCATTGAGGCCAGTTTTGTCGGTAGATTCGGCGTTCTTCTCCACCTCGGCAGACGCCACTTTCCCAGGCTCCGCTGTATTGGTGGCAGGTGCAGGTTCAGCTTTGGGTTTTGTCTTCTTCTTCTTATTCTGTTGAATAAAGTGAGGTTACATCAGAGACACAAGCAGTGGATCTTCACAGAGCGGACTCACAATCAAACTTCAGCGTTTTCATGAAGGAAGACAGCACATCGCCTGAGAGTTTACCATTACAATATGGAGATAGGACTTGGAACATGCAGCGTCACCAAAGAGTAGTCAATGTAAATCTAACCACTGTCTGAGAATTCTGGCTGTGGGACTTATTTAATGTGAAGTGCACTTGCTGTTTATAATATTAGTCAGTTATGTAGAAATTGCCATAAGTATGCACAGTAAGTTATTCTAGATAAATATACAATTCACATGACACAGCCCTGGGGAAACCATTTCACGAGGTTTAACCTCTATGCTCTCAAACAAGACTTATTGGTTAGGAGAAAAACAAAGTGACTGTCAGTAATAAGACTTTTGTGAAAGACGCGTCAGAACCGTTCTCATGATTCCCCTCCATATCACAGGACAGGTTTAACTTTCATTTCATCAGAACATGTGCAAATTCTGGGGAAAGTCTTTTCTGAGATATACACCTCCTGCCAGGAGCGGACTTTTACTTCACACTGATAATTATCAATCATGTAATACAATGTTACTTTGTACTTTGTAGATAAGATAAATGAGAACACAGCTGCTTCTAAACAGTAAAGGGCCTGTCACACGCGTCAATGTTGTCAGTGAGATGATCGCTGACGACATTGACGGCTGATCGCTGGTGAGTTGTCACACAGACAGACTCACCAGCGATCAATTGACCAGAGACATCGTGGAAACGATTTAAATATCGTTTCCATGATGTCTTGCTCCCGCTGCCAGCCTACTGGAAGCGGGAGCAGGCTGGTCTCCAAGGTAATCTGCGGGTATCTAGGCAGCGCGCGCTGCCTAGATACCTGACGTGTACCTTAGTTACCAGCCTCCTCCGCTCACCGGCTGGTATCTAAGGTACACAGCGGGTAACTAGGGTCCCTAGTTACCCGCTGTGTACCTTAGATACCAGCCGGTGAGCGGAGGAGGCTGGTAACTAAGGTACACGTCGGGTATCTAGGCAGCACGCGCTGCCTAGATACCCGCAGTTTACCTTGGATACCAGCTCCCAGCGCTTGTGAGAGGCGCTGGGAGCTGGAATATCGCTACTCCCGGTGTCACACGCAGCGATGCTGCGTGTCCACCGGGCGACAATCGCCAGGTTTTAGAGCAGGTTCTAAAACCTGGCGATCATCAACCAGCGATTTATCACTCGCAGCCGAGATCGTGCAGGCGATATTGACGCGTGTGACAGGCCCTTTAAGGCTACGTTCACACATAACGACGCACCAGTGATCCCGATAACGATGTGCAGAGATCGCTGGTGCGTCATTTTTCACATCGCTGGTAAGATGTCAAACAAGTATCTCACCAGCGATGTGAAAAACGACACACCAGCGATCCAGAATTATACCGAGGTCGTTGGGAATTGTCACTCCATAGCGTAGCATTGAGATCGTTAGTCATTGTCCCTGTCAAACACAACGATGTAGCGCTCCCAGCAGGAGCGCAACAACGTAGAAATGATCCAGAGCAGTGTGTAACGATCAACAATCTCACAGCAGGGGCCAAATCATTGGTGCGTCTCACACAGAACGAGATCGCTGTTGCATCACAAAATCTCCTTAGCGATCTCGTTCTGTGTGACAGGGCCTTAAGGCTACGTTCACACGTAGCATTTTATTTGCACGCACGTTTTTTACCCCTGCGCTTTTTAGTGCCATAAATAAACATGGTGCATTCACACACCGTGTTTTATTTACGGGCGCACTTCTCCCCCAAAAGCGCAGGAGGGAAGTGATGTCTGTGTATGTCGGCAAAGTGAATGGACTTTCATTTTTGCCATGCAGACGCTGCGTATACGCTGCGCTTTTATGGGAGAAAGCATGAGCGTAAAAAGAATGACCATGTCATGACCAAGTGCGCCCGCGCTTTCTCCCATAGGAGCCATTATACCCGCTGGAATTAAGAATCGCCGTTCAGACTATGCGCAATTCCAGCGTGTATAATGCCGGCGCTGCAGGAAGTGATGCCACACGGGGGAGGAAGAATCATGTGTTCCTCCCCTGTATGACATATGTGACAGCCATTTTGGGTTTCGCAGTGTATTCATATACACTGTGAAACCTAAATAAAAGTCATCCAAATGGTATTAAAAATAAAAAAATTGAATACTTACCCTCCTCCGGCTGTTCGGGTTATCGGGAGCTGAGACACCCACATCTACTGTGCTTCCAGGACCTTGCAAGATCTATGATTGGCTGCTCGCAATCATGTGGTATGTGATGTGAATATCACATGATCGCGACCAGCCAATCTCAAATCACAGGTCTTGGATGAACAGTAGATGTGGATGTGTTTGGTGCCGGTAACTGTGAACAGCCCGGCGGATGGGTAAGTATTCAATATGCAATATTTTTAATACCATTTGGATGACTTATTTAGGTTTCACAGTGTATATTAATACACTGCGAAACCCGAAAGGGGCTGTCACAGATGTCACACAGGGGAGGAACACATGATTCTTCCTCCCCTGTGTGACATCATTTCCTGCTGTGCCGTCATTATACGCGCTGGAATTGCGCATAGTCTGAACGGCGATGCATAATTCCAGAGGGTATAATAGCTCCTATGGGAGAAAGCGCGGGCGCACTTGTGTAAAGAATTGTCACGGTCATTCTTTTTCCACGCATGCTTTCTCTCAAAAGCGCAGCGTATGTTTACGCAGAGTCTGCACAGAAAAAGTGAAAGGTGCACTTTGCCGGCAGACACAGGTGCGCTTTAGGAGAAAAACGCGCAAAAAAAGCGCAATGTGTGAACGTAGCCTTAATCCACAAAAGAAACTGGCTCCCTAAGATGGGTTAGTTAGGGCCACGTCACACACACAGATAATTGTGCAGATATTGTTCGTAGATCTCTGGTTGCAGTGAAATCATGGACACATTGTTCCATTTTGTGGCTGTGTACAAATGGTACAATGCGTCCATGATTTCACTGCAACCAGAGATCTACGAACAATATCTGCACAATTATCTGTGTGTGTGACGTGGCCCTTAGTATCTTCTGTACACAGCAAATAGCCATGGCACACTGATGAGAAGTCTCTGCCAGCAGTGACGTAAGTTCAGGCCCAGGGGCCCCAATGTGAAAGCTCCAACAGGGCCCCAATCATTGCAAATCTTTAATAGCACTAGTCTTTCTATATGCAAAAGGGAATTTTGGGGCCCCCTGGGCTCCAGGGCCGGAGAGTGATTGCAACCCCTACACCTATTGTAATTACGCCACTGAGCGGCAGGATTTGCCTCCGTTGCTGTTCACGGCCACCTCCTGCTATGCCACCATACCCAGGAATCACTACATCCAGCATGAAGTAATACATTCGCACAGATATCTCAAGCTGCCATGCTGTACAATCCCAGTTCTCTATACTGTGCTATTTCTCTGCTCAGACGCAGGAAGTCTCACACAGCTTGTAATATAGTGACACAGCAGATAGCCCAGACTCTTTTAGAATGGGACAAAGCGGTCATCACTAAATCCTACATACACCGTTTAGTTTGTCTAATTATGTATACATTTTGGAAAGGTTGGGCTCATGAAGTTTTCCAGGATGCGATAGGCGGTTTTGATAGCTAATAACTGAAAATACACGCTACTTCATCAGGAAATGATGTAAAAAGAACCATTTCTGTGTCCAGCGTAGAAAGATATTGACATGTCGTCTGCACATAGAGCATATTGAGTTTTCTTTAAAAGGAACATGGTCATTACAGCTCTACAAATTTGAGATTCATTGAATGTTTGTGTAATCCAAAAAGCTATATGATCATTACCTTCTTCTTGCCCAGAACAGTCCACTCTTTTAGAACTTCCACTGCATTTCCTGGGAATAAACAATACAACATATCATGAGTGACGAAAAACAGCCACCTGTTCTTACAAGTGTGTCTGCAAATTTAGCCTTACACCTTATACAACAGATGTGTAATTAAGTAAAGAAGTGATCTATTAATAGAAGAATAAGTCTACTTTCCTACATACAGTGACAACTGCCCACAGGCTGTGTTTTATGGCATCTCAGCCCATTTACTTCCATGGAGCAGCAGTACCATGCACAAGGCATGTAGTTCCCTTTCGTTAGAAGTCTTTAAACAGACGTTGGACAGACATCTGTCTGCGATGATTTAGTGAATCCTGCTTTAAGCAGGGGATTGGACAGATGACTAGGGAATCCCTTCCAACTCTACCTTTCTATGATTCTATGTATGGTATGAATGAAAGCAGGCATGTTTTCTAATCTTCAGTCAAGGAAATATTCTCACTGCTGTCAGCGGGTGTCAAATTTGTTGGAAGGGAAAAAAAACAAACCAATAAACAGAGCCGCACCCAGGCCACATCATAAGTCAAAGGGTCTGATGCCGACATAGACATGACTGATCGTTTATAAAAAGTGTCTGTTTAACTGCTGGGACCACACAATCAGCTCTTATTTCGCCTCAGCAGCAGGGTACCTGCTCTAGCGCACTTTTTCCTGCCAATGTCTTGTGTCTAGTGTGGCTGAAATTATCACGAGACAAGGCTCCCCGGTTTTTTGATCCACATGAACATGACATTTACGGTATTGTAGGCTACGCTTCTGAGTGATGTGACTGCTTGTCAGAATATCCACCTCACTCTACACATTAGCCTTAAAGGGTTTGTCTGAGACCAACAACTTTCCTCTTAACTCCCCATCTAATTTATCCCTATAATGTGAGCTATTTTCTCATATATTTCCTTTATTAATTCCCTATGGTTCCCTCTCTATACTGTCTAACAGTAATTTTTTTCCCATTTCCTGCTTGATGACGTACTGTGCGAGTGCCCCATTGCATCCTGGGATCCTTCCACGGCATCAGACAGGCCCCAGACACTTTCTCACCTCTTCCCTGAAACAAAGCGAAACTGTGACACTAATTCCAGGGGCGGGGCTGTCCAAATGCTTGCAAAGGTCTCCAGCCCCCCCTTCTAGCCTGTAGAGTGACTATTCACCCCCCCCCCCCTCTCCCCTACCCACAGTGTACATTCTCAGTCCCTCCCCCCTCCCTGCAGTGTCACATCTTCCCTGACATGGGGGGGAAGGGAGCAGGGAGAGGTGGGAGCGGAGAAGGTAGACTGCGGGGAGAGAAGGAGGTGGGGCTGATATAATTCATACTGCGTGGAGGGGAAAAGAGAAGGGGGTTGGAGACTTTTGTAAACATTTGACAGCCCCACCCGAAAGGTTTGAGGAAGTGTCTGGGGCCTGTCTGATGCTCCGTGTGAGCATCCCAGGATGCACTGGGGCACGCACACGGACCACCATCAATAAGTAAATAGAAAAAAACAAAACGATAACTGTTAGATAGTGTAGAGAGGAAACTGTAGGGAATTAATAAAGGAAATATACTACAAAATAGCTTAGATTATAGGGAGTTAAGAAGAAAGTTGCTGGTCTCAGACTAACCCTTTAAAAAGGGGTTTTTCCATGAACAGAGTTGGCATTATTCAATAGATCTTGTAATAACGAGTTCAACAACTGAATCTGTTAAAATGGTTCGTCCACAGGAACATTTTTTAAGGAGTAAAAGAAGCATATTATACATATCTACTAATGTTTGAGAATACAGTTGTCTTTTTTGGAAGCCATGATACAGCACATACAGAAGCATATAGGCCATTGGTTTCATATAAAAACATACATATTTGTGCTTTTTCCATCAGATTCTAAATGAATCCAATAGGGTAGAAAAAAAATGTGGCATGCTCATCTGATGCCGAATACAAGATAGTATTTTCATTTAGAAGAATTTCTCGGGAACAAAATCTCCAAATGTTGCTACATGAAGGCATCACATTAGGAAATATGGACTGCCTATGACTCCATAGGATGGGGCTTCAGAAACTCTATCACTCCATAATATGTTACTCTGTCATATAAAACAGAAATTTATACACAATAGGATTTCTTCTGGAATAAATTCTAACTTTTGATCACTTTAAGTTTGTGACGTTCTGTCATACTCTTTGTGTACAGATTAAATATAAAGTTATTTGTTAGACAGAACCTGTTCTTGGGAAATTGAGTGGGTGGAAATGTGACAAGGGCAAACAAGAAGCAGGACTTTGCTTTGTGCTTTAACATCAGAGTTAAATATAAGAAACTTCCATGGAAACAGGACAACGTGGTCTCAAATATTGTAAAGATATACTGATAGAATATTTAGATTGTGAGCCTCAATGGGGACAGCATTACTGATGTCTGTAACATGCTATGGAATTAACAGCTCTACATAAATGAATAAAAATTATTATATATTATATTATTAAATACAAAACTGAACCATACATTTCTGATAGATGTGGACATCTACGCGGCTGTATGTCTGATTTGTAGTGTAGAAAAGACTTCAATGGGAGCCAGCCCGATTACAGAATGATCATGTAGTAGCCCCAGCCATCAATATCCATTTCACTGGTATATAGGATACAACTTACCTTCCATAAATGCCTGAACAGTTCTGTCCACACAGTTATCAAAGTGTTGGAGCACCAGGATAATCTCATTGTTACTCTTGTTGGGGACCACAGAACGCACTGCATTAATCTAGAAAGAAGTGGCAAGATTATTCACGTTGGATCATAAAATTACATTCAGGATTCAGAAAAGGAACAGTACAAGTATCCAATAACATTCACACAGATATGCTGGAAGAGATAAGTAATAAAATGATCACGCAGCAGATATTTTTTACATAATCAGCCTCTCCCTAACCTGAAATGACTGCTCCCAGGCAGAGATAACATGTAGATATGGGAAACTGACAAGTTTACTGTCCCTGTAATATATAGATACATTTGAATGAAGCCATTAAGTCATATCTTCATGGCATTGAATAATCATAGGATTACATAATCGCCAGGAGAATCTTGGATGCGCAGTGTGGCTAAACATTATGTGCAGTGATGTAATCTCCATATACACATCTGGAACATGACTCACAAAAAGAGGGAACTGCTTACTAGTATCCAGCATGGGTGAGACATGTCGAAGCACAAGTCTGTCCCATCATAAAGCAAGTGGTGCAGATTATTGAGCTTGGAGAAAAACAAAACCTTGTCACAGCCAGAGAAGCCAACATGTTTCATTACCTCCTTCAAAACTGGAGATCTGGTGCATTTATTAAGATACTTTGAGTCAAGAGGAAAGGTAAAAAAGGACAGTGATGGTCTGATGCAGCCTAAGGTGCATATACAGTGCATGAGAATTGAGAATGGGCATCCCTAGGTTAAGCAATGTATACAGTACAGACCAAAAGTTTGGACACACCTTCTCATTCAAAGAGTTTTCTTTATTTTCATGACTATGAAAATTGTAGATTCACACTGAAGGCATCAAAACTATGAATTAACACATGTGGAATTATATACTTAACAAAAAAGTGTGCAGCAACTGAAAATATGTCTTATATTCTAGGTTCTTCAAAGTAGCCACCTTTTGCTGTGATTACTGCTTTGCACACTCTTGGCATTCTCTATAAGAGCTTCAAGAGGTAGTCACCGGAAATGGTCTTCACTTCACAGGTGTGCACTGTCAGGTTTAATAAGTGGGATTTCTTGCCTTATAAATGGGGTTGGGACCATCAGTTGTGTTGTGCAGAAGCCTGGTGGATATCAGCTGATATTCCTACTGAATAGACTGTTAGAATTTGTATTATGGCAAGAAAAAAGCAGCTGAGTAAAGAAAAACGAGTAGCCATCATTACTTTATGAAATGAAGGTCAGTCAGTCCAAAAAATTGGGAAAACTTTGAAAGTGTCCCCAGTGCAGTTGCAAAAACCATCAAGCGTTACAAAGAAACTGGCTCACATGAGGACCGCCCCAGGAAAGGAAGACCAAGAGTCACCTCCGCTGCGGAGGATAAGTTCATCCAAGTCACCAGCCTCAGAAATCGCAGGTTAACAGCAGCTCAGATTAGAGACCAGGTCAATGCCACACAGAGTTCAAGCAGCAGACACATCTCTACAACAACTGTTAAGACTTTGTGCAGCAGGCCTTCATGGTAAAATAGCTGCTAGAAAAACACTGCTAAGGACAGGCAACAAGCAGAAGAGACTTGTTTGGGCTAAAGAACACAAGGAATGGACATTAGACCAGTGGAAATCTGTGCTTTGGTCTGATGAGTCCAAATTTGAGATCTTTGGTTCCAACCATCGTGTCTTTGTGCGATGCAGAAAAGGTGAACGGATGGACTCTACATTCCTGGTTCCCACCGTGAAGCATGGAGGAGCAGCTGTGATGGTGTTTGGGGTGCTTTATTGGTGACACTGTTGGGGATTTATTCAAAATTGAAGGCGTACTGAACCAGCATGGCTACCACAGCATCTTGCAGCGGCATGCTATTCCATCCGTATTGCGTTTAGTTGGACCAGCATTTATGTTTCAACAGGACATTGACTCCAAACACACCTCCAGGCTGTGTAAGGGCTATTTGACCAAGAAGGAGAGTGATGGGGTGCTACGCCAGATGACCTGGCTTCCACAGTCCCCAAACCTGAACCCAATCGAGATGGTTTGGGGTGAGCTGGACCGCAGAGTGAAGGCTAAAGGGCCAACAAGTGCTAAGTATCTCTGGGAACTTCTTCAAGACGGTTGGAAGACCAAGAGTGTGCAAAGCAGTAATCAAAGCAAAAGGTGGCTACTTTGAAGAACCTAGAATATAAGACGTATTTTCAGTTGTTTCACACTTTTTTGTTAAGTATATAATTCCACATGTGTTAATTCATAGTTTTGATGCCTTCAGTGTGAATCTACAATTTTCATAGTCATGAAAACAAAGAAAACTCTTTGAATGAGAAGGTGTGTCCAAACTTTTGGTCTGTACACGATTATTGGGAATGAGCATCCCTAGGTTAAGGAGTATATACACAATAATTGGGAATGGCTCCCAATAATCAGGCTGCCAGATACCTGAAAAAGGGGCAAAAGGCCTCACCGCTGGAATGGTGCTATAAGTCCCCTGCTCCCTGTGTTATATTTGCCCTCCAGTGTCTTCATCAGTTTCCAGCACCGCTCCGGTCAGTCTCTGATTTCTGACAGCTCCAGTGTTTCATGGAGCGCACCAGATGTCACAACTCAATACATCTCTATGAGAACCTCGTTTGGGCCTCTTTCTGGCTCTCCTAGAGATGTATCGAGTACTTGTGATTTAACTTATGACTTTCAGCTAGTCAGGTCAGAAGTTACAGGCACAAGATGGCACCTTGAAACCAGAGTGCTCCCAAAAAAGAGATGAAAACGCTGGAGGGACTCAGGTTTAAAGAAACACTCTGGAAAAAAAACACTATGGAGTGGTGCTTAAAAAATCCTTGTCATTGGCAGCACATCATTCTGTGTAAACAGGGCATATGCTGCAGAGAACAATGACAGCCTGTGAACACAGAATGATCTAAGAAAGTACCTGTCTAAATAGGCCATCAAACAACTGCCATTCGCATCCAGTCGGTGGTTGTTTTCAGTGCAATGTAAATGAACCTTTTCCTGCTAAAAAAACGGCCTGGGCTATAGGAGGTAAACAAATAGTGGAACAGCGGTCCACCATGACTATTTCTATTGCCAAGCAGTTGTTCTAGTACAGGGGTGGGGAACTCCAGTCCTCGAGGGCCGCAAACAGTTCAGGTTTTCAGGATTTCCTTAGTATTGCACAGGGATTGGAATCATCACCAGTGCAAGTGATTATGTTATCACCTGTGCAATACTAAGGAAATCCTGAAAACATGCACTGTTTGCGGCCCTCGAGGACTGGAGTTCCCCACCCCTGTTCTAGTAGGACAATCAATATATATTCGGCTACGTTCATACACTGCGCATTTTTCAGCTCTTTTCAAAAATGCGCAGGTGCGTATTGTCTGACAGCAAAGTGAATGTCAAATTTACTTTGCCGTTCAGACAGCGCGCATTTTCGCGCCACACCTTTGTGGGAGAAAGCGCCGGCGTAAAAAGAATTGACTTGTCAATTGTTTACTCAGGTGCTCCTGCGTTTTCTCCCTCTGACGTCACAGAGGGGAGGAAGAATCCTGCTTCCTCCTCCCCTCTGTGACAGCTGTGACCGCCCATTAGATTTGGCAGTGTATTAATATACACTGCAAAATCTAAATTAAACAAAGCCAAATGTATGTAAAATAAAAAAGAATTAAATACTTACCTCTCCGACGCCTTTTCCCGGTGTCCGGTGGCGAGGCCAAGAGATGTGTGTTCTGCCAAGACCTGCCGTGATGTCAGAGGGGTGTTCCCGGGGCTGACTGGCCACTCACGGTCATGTGATACATGTCACATGACCGCGAGTGGCCAATCAGCGCCAGGAACACCCCTCTGACATCACGGCAGGCTCTTGCAGGACTACACATCTCCTGGCCTCGCCACCGGACACCGGGAAAAGGCGTCGGAGAGGTAAGTATTTAATTCTTTTTTATTTTACATACATTTGGCTTTGTTTAATTTAGATTTTGCAGTGTATATTAATACACTGCCAAATCTAATGGGGCTGTCACAGAGGGGGGGAGGAAGCAGGATTCTTCCTCCCCTCTGTGACATCACCTGCGCTTTCTGGGGTAAAGAAAGCGCAGTGTGTGAAAGCCCCTGCGTATTTTGTTGCGCTTTTTTGCGCGGCTGAAAAACGCGGCAAAAAGCATGCGCAAAAAGAGCAAAAAAATATGCAACGTGGGAATGTAACCTTATATAGGTTTCTTTTAATATCTGTTAATGGGATTCGATAGTATAATGAAATACAGAAAGAATACCCTACATCACCATGAAGATCTTACCTTTTCTTTCATATTTTCATAGGAGCCACCTTGAGCCATGACAGTATTTGACTGGACGTCAAAGACAAAGCCTATAGGATCTGTTAGGAGAAAGGAAAAATAACCAAATTTATTAATAAAAATGGGGAAAAAATAGCTTGACAAAAGAAATAAAATGGTGAATTTTAATATAAAGACTCCAAAAAAAACAAGGAAAATCACTTTATCCAATAAATCTTCAGGCCAATTCGATGCTTCCAATTCTTTAATGGAGAAACATGTAACGGCAGTAACCAGATATAAGAGATTAGCACAGCAAGTGTCACAATGATACCGATACGAGGTGGGGTGAACCGAACCCCATAGTCAATTTGCATTCTAGCAGACAGATATTAAAAGTAGCTGGCCTGCATTATTAAATCTTTGCGGCTCCACCTCAGCAGCAAACTGATCCAAGGAAGTTTAGATTAACTTCTGCATGCGTGGCGACTCTACAGCATGACCTCCTAAAGCTGGAAAAACTCGACAACCCATTAACCACTACATTCCCAGAAGAAAAGACCAAACCTTCTTCACGTCAGAGAATCCTCTGCGCAGAAGATAGAGACACGTACACACTACTGTACAGGACAGAAGATCTCCTGTGTCCACATCGCAGGGCTGCAGCTGGACACCATCACTGTGCGTAATGAGGTATGACCGCTGCCAAGTTATGCAAGTATTGTAAGAAATATGGACACAACACGAGGAACTTGCCCAACAGCTGCAAATACATGATACATAGATCCATCATGGGGGATGATACAATGAAGCAGAGGGAATATTAGACCCCAGCGTGAAGTGTATGTGAATCTAGAGACGAGATGTAGTGGGAAAGAACAAAACTGCTCTCACAAATCAGGGCTGGGCAAGTACAAGGAGACAGGTGGCTAATGATCCCAGGAATGTGCTTCCCACATCTGGAGTTTTTGGCCATTTTCAATTGACCAAGCTTGAAGGGGATGGGGGATCATTGATTGGTCATTTATAATAAATATCCCTACTTATGCCCCAAATGTTCTGTCCAATACCGTTTAGGCACAATAGGTATGTGATGTGGGACAGTCCAAGAACCCTTACGTATGGGTCTATGACTGCAATCTCCATGACACTATTCACCTGCAGGTATAGGGTTAATCTGCAGAATGATATTGCTCTAAACCTGGCCAGCACCAGCACTTGGAGCCCCACTGCCGGAGGAAATTAACTTTAATCCTTCCGGCAGCGTTAGACTTCCAGCCCAAAGGGCAGTGCGGGATCAGTCACCGCTCTCTGTATGGGGAGCGACAGCTATCGCTGGAAGTCTAATGCTGCCATGGGGAATAAAGTTAATCTTCTCCCGGCAGCAGGGCTCTAAATGTCGGCGCTGGTCCGGTTCATAACATTATTAACGTGCAGATTGACCCTACACCTGCAGGTTAACAGCATTTACTCACATGCCAGGTTCCCTTTAAATAAATCTCAAACTTGATGAAACTGGAGTACTTATGATTTTACAACCGTCTGACACGAACTTTCAAGCCAATATTAAAATGAGCATTGTATGAACGCAGCTAAAGAGAGAGAATCAACGTCTATCCAAGAGGTCTGTCAGCAGAGCTTTGCGGTCTCATCCAAGTGCAACATAAAGCAGCAGCAGCAGAGACCCCGATTCCACTTACTGGGCTTTGTTCTGTAGTTTTGAGGAATCATTGCCGCATCTCTCCTGAAGCTCTGAGTTGTCTGAATGATGACCACCTCCAAGAGTCTTTGGTATTCATTAGCTCTGCCTTTACTTGCCCCTTGTATTGGCAGCTTTCTGCCCATTTGCAGTGTAGACAGAGAGCGGTCAATTAATGGTGTTGGCAACGTTAGACAGAAGTCATCATCAAGAAGATTAGCACAGCTGCAGCAGATAAAACAGGAATTTTATCAGAACTACAGCAAGAAGCCCAGAAACTGATTTATGGCTGGATCCAACCTAATTTACGCTGTTCTCAAATTGGAATGCATCATATTCCCCTCAGCCTCCTCCTCCCAACCCTAACTGATACATCTTGTGCATAGTGGTACAAAGTTCAGCATCAGCAGGGAGGAGGGACACTGAGGAGTTAATTGAGGAGTTCATACTAAAAAAATAAAAAAAAGATTATAAATCCACTCTGACCTTATCACAGCTAATACACCAGCCTAATCAGGTCTAAGGGGGCCGTCACACGGAACGATATCTTGCCCGATATCGTTTAAGCGATCTCCTTTTTGATCGCTTAAGCGATATCGGGCAAGATATCGTTGCATGTAATCAAGCGATTTACGATGGTAAATCGCTTGATCGTGACATCGCTGATCTGAGGTTCGGTTCTCAGATCTAGCGATGAACGATGTCACGATCTGCTTCATCGTGGTGTATGACACCACGATGATCCATCTCCCAGCGACCGCGCCTATGCTGGGAGATGGTAACTATGGTACACGTCGGGTAACTAAGCGACGCGCGGCGCCTAGTTACCCGATGTGTACCATAGTAACGAGCGAGATCGCTGCTCCACATCGCTGGTGAGTCTGTCTGTGTGACATCTCACCAGCGATGTGAGCGATATTGTAAGCGATTGCGCGTGCACGTGATCGCTTACAATATCGCTAAAGATATCTCACCGTGTGACGGCCGCCTAAGACGTATGTGACAATGAAAGTTATTAGTAAATCTAGGTTAAGACTTTTTACGTCACTTACTATGGACTCAAGCCTGCCATCTTTTTAGATCATTTGAGCACTCTGCATAGTCAGACATTTCCTACTGACTAAATACATATGTCATGACTAAGCTGGCTAGAGAGTAATGTCCTCCAGATGGAAAAACATCCAGGAGTCTTCACCCTCCACTAATGAAGTAAGCCGACACTTCTGTCCACAAAATAGCCGGAATTCTTCAGTCTGGAGAAAGGACACAATCCTGACAGAGAATAGTGATCATCCAGTTACAGTGTGTGAATGGGGCGGCACATCAATGATGGCACGTACACAGGCACCGGCCGCAGGGCAGTACCAAGAAGATAACTACTGTCTGCAAATCCAATACGAAATTGTTAGTAATAAACAGACGCTCCACACAGCTCAGGAACAAACTCTGCACCGGACTCAGGAGTCGCAGCTGGTAAAGGGAGTGAGACATGGTGAACATGGGAGTCGCAGCTGGTAAAGGGAGTGAGACATGGTGAACATGGGAGTCGCAGCTGGTAAAGGGAGTGAGACATGGTGAACATGGGAGTCGCAGCTGGTAAAGGGAGTGAGACATGGTGAACATGGGAGTCGCAGCTGGTAAAGGGAGTGAGACATGGTGAACATGGGAGTCGCAGCTGGTAAAGGGAGTGAGACATGGTGAACATGGGAGTCGCAGCTGGTAAAGGGAGTGAGACATGGTGAACATGGGAGTCGCAGCTGGTAAAGGGAGTGAGACATGGTGAACATGGGAGTCGCAGCTGGTAAAGGGAGTGAGACATGGTGAACATGGGAGTCGCAGCTGGTAAAGGGAGTGAGACATGGTGAACATGGGTTCCTCCAAGCCCAGTTAAAGATTTGTAACATTTAACAGCTGTCCTGTGAACCGTAGGACTCGGCTCAGGAATGTCTCTGCACCTGCGCACACTCACTCACTTTAGGGGTTCACTGAAGGGAGATGGGCGGGGGGGGATAATATGGGCAATGTAAAATAGACTCTATACAGTTGTGTGTGCACCTGCTGCGCTCACTTGTAACACTATACAAGTGCTCCATCCTGACCTGGTTACATACAGTCATATACCACATGTACATTTATATACACGTATAACAATACACACACATGCTCCACTGCAGAGCACAGTTCTGCCATTTCTTACCAGTATGAAGAGCAGCGTAGAGCTCAGTCTGCTGGGAAACTCCACAGGGACGAGCTCTGTGACCAGGTACAGGACCAGCAGAGTTAATGTTACCTGCTGTGAGCCGTCCTGGAACGTGTCGCACTATTTTACAGGCGGATGCTTTCCAAACCACACCCCTTCCACTGTGGAAAGCTCTCCTGCGTACCTACCATCACATTGGTCACAGGTAGAAGACAATGAGCACGCAAAGCAAGCACAACTATCCCTTGTCATAAATGCATAGCATGCTGACTGACGTCAATACAGCTGGGAGGCGGTGTGGAATGGCTGATAATACAGTGGACTTGGAAACAGGTTCAACTCCAGGAACAAATCATTTTTCTTTATTTCAAAATAATGCAGCTGAAAGCTCTTCAAGGAGACCTCTGTAGAGCGCAGCATTGCTCATCGATTCCTCGTCACACCGCTCTGTCCTTCTACAAAACCAGATCCAAGGAGTTACAATGAAAGAAGGTACATCAAGCTTCAATGCCACCATTCCAAGTCATGAGCAAAATGCAAGATCTACAGTGAAGACTGACACACGGAAGTGGGAAGTGAAGGAAACTTTGGTCATCAGGGATGTTGGTATAATACAGAGCAGGTGGCACTGATTAAAGGACTCAGAGAAGACATTAAGGGTGCGTGCACACGATCAGTGTACGCAGCGTTTTGGACGCAGCATCTTGCCGCTGCGTAGTACAGTACTAGCATAGTGGATGGGATTTCAAGAAATCCCATCCTCATTATGCGTAACCCGCCCGCAGCGTCTTTGAAGCTGTGGTGCGGGTTGCCGGGAGTCTGCTCCTCCGCAGCATGTTCATTTCATGCTGCGGAGTCAGAAGCTGCTCCCATTGGGTGACTGCAGGGAGAAGCCGCCCTGCACCCGCCGCACATGGTGAGTACAGGGCGGCTGCGGTCTCTCTGCGGCCACCCAAGGCTTCCCTCAGGTCCGGAGGAGCTACATCCAACACGCAGCTCCTCCGGACTGTGTGCACGCACCAATGCTGCCTGAACTACGAGTATCATGAATCAGGCGCTGGCTGTGTGACTGCAATTGTGTAGGTCTTACACTGAAAGGGACACTGTCACCAGGTTTTTGCCATCTCATCTGACAGCAGCATAATGTAGACACAGATACCCTAATTCCAGCAATGTGTCTCTTACTGGGCTGCTCAATGTAGTTTTCATAAAATCACTGTTCAATCAGTTGGAGTTTAACATTGTAGGACTAATCACATAGTCCAGCATAAGGCTAGGTCTCACATAACGATATTGGTAACGATATCGTCCTATTTGTGACGTAGGAACGATATCCTTACCGATATCGTTGCGTGTGACTGATAGCAACGATCAGGCCCCCGCTGTGAGGTCGCTGATCGTTGCACAGGGCTCCTGACCATTTTTTGGTCGTTGGCCCCCCCGCTGGTCACCACACATCGGTGTGTGTGACCGGCGGGGGCAGCGATCAGCGACCTGTCAGGATCCCCCGCCATGTCACAGCGCTGCACAGCAGCGCTGTAACATGACATCCAGAGTGACAAGCGGGCTTAGAGACCCGCTTGTTTACCATGGTTACCGGCACCCGCCCGCTTCCGAGTTGCGGGGAGCGAGCGGGTGCCGACCTCTCCTATCCTGTCCCTCACTATTCTCATCTCTCCCTGCTATTTCCCTGTTCCCTACTCTATCCCCTATCCTAAACCCTAATCCTATCCCTCTCCTTATTCTAAATAAAGAAATCCCCCCCCGAGGCTCACCGGCATCAGAGGCTCCCATACCGGCATCTCTGTAATGGAGATCTCAGGGGTAAAGGACCTGTGATGAGGTCACAGTCATGTGACCCGCCTATACTATACAGTATACAGTATAGGCGGGTCACATGACTGTGACCTCATCACAGGTCCTTTACCCCTGAGATCTCCATTACAGAGATGCCGGTATGGGAGCCTCTGATGCCGGTGAGCCTCGGGGGGGATTTCTTTATTTAGAATAAGGAGAGGGATAGGATTAGGGTTTAGGATAGGGGATAGAGTAGGGAACAGGGAAATAGCAGGGAGAGATGAGAATAGTGAGGGACAGGATAGGAGAGGTCGGCACCCGCTCGCTCCCCGCAACTCGGAAGCGGGCGGGTGCCGGTAACCATGGTAAACAAGCGGGTCTCTAAGTGCAGGAGAGACCCGCTGTTACCATGGTTACCAGCGTCCGTCCGCTCCCAGGATGCAGGGAACGAGCAGACGCTGGGTACCAACGATCTGGCTGCCCAGAGGTCGCTGGTGAAGTCTGTCAGTGTGACAGCTCACCAGCGACCTGATAACGATGTGTCAACGATGCATCAACGATGCTGATCGTTGGCATCGCTGACACATCGTTATGTGAGACCGGGGCTATAGTCATTTACTGCTATATCTGGAGCAGAGAAAGCAGTCATTTTATCAAAGTGACAGCAAGCAGCTCAGTAAGTGACACATTGCTGGAATCAGGGTCTCCATCTCTACATTATGCTGCTAGAGAAAAGTTGGGATTGAAGAGGTGTATCACGGTCCCCGCTGCTATACCCAAACAAACACTCACATGGAAGGCAGGATTTCAAAAGCAATTTCTTTCCTTTATTCCAACGCGTTTCGGTGCACAACCTGGCACCTTCCTCAGGGTGACATCCCTGAGGAAGGTGCCAAGTTGTGCACCGAAACGCGTTGGAATAAAGGAAAGAAACTGCTTTTGAAGTTTCTTTGGGTATAGCAGCGGGGACCGTGATACACCTCTTCAATCCCAACTTTTCTCTGGACATTTTTCCACGTGCGAATGGTCGGTGGAGGTCCTGCAGCAGCTTGCTTGTTCATGCCCTTCAAACCAGTTGTGGGTCCCACAACTGAACCAGGTGAGTGGATCCATAGCACCAACTTGACGCTTTAGTGTCGCTAGTGATAGGGCACTATTGCGCCTCTTGTATTTATACATTAACCTGCTGTCAGATGGGATGGCAAAAACCTGGTGACAGTGTCCCTTGAAATGATGCAGCGTTTAGTAGAAAACATTAGGATTAGCTGGCAAAGTCTAAAGTAGAGTGACAGGGAGAAATCACGGAGGCCCTGCCTCTTGGGATAGTCATCCATGACATCGCCCCAAGTCGGTGTTTGCAGGTTTTTCTAAAGAGCCGCAGTCTTTCAGATTACAACATACACATCTGCAAAATCACAGCCAGTCCCCGATTGATTCCGCCTGTGGTTCGGGCAGTGTGAACGTCCTGACAGGTTCCTTATAATCCAGTTTAACATCATCATTTTTTGGCATGGAAACATTTACATGTACCCCTCCATTGATTGTAAACGTGCTCTGGGGGATTAAGAAATGATTTAAAGTACCTTCACATGTGACAATATTGCTAGACAATTTCACTGGCAATTTGCTGGTTGCAGTGAAATCATGGACACATTGTTCTATTTTGTTGCCGCGTGTGACGGTACCTTTACAGATAATCTGCACTGCGCCTGCAGTGACATACAGAATATATGGCGGTATACTGAAAAAGCCGGTATAAACCAACATATCTGCCCGACAGAGTACAGAGGGCACGGGAAACTTGAAAAAAATGGATTCAGTCAAATGCTCATGATTATTCTAAACTAAAATTGAAAAAACAAAACAAAAAACCCAAAACTATTGGGACACAACTCAATCATTGCTAATCAGGTTTTCTTGCTAAAGACGTGAAAGCTACCACTTCGGGAATAGTTTTAAAAGAATCTTTTATTTTATTCTTTTTAAAAATGACTGGTCAAGTCTAACATAGTATACAAAGAGTGAACAAACAGGTGTATTATACAAATTCGCTGAAGGACAACAGCACATAACAATACATGTACCCCTTCCTCTCCCTATGTTTGCAAACTGCCTGTCAGTGGAGGTAAATCACCCTAAAGTTTCGGGTGCCCCCACTCCACGGCGGCTCGCCCTATGATAGCCCTAGATACTACGGGTATCAAAAAATAGCAACAATAGAAAGTTGTCAGAGGATGCATACAATATGTCTGGGTAACAACAGGACACAGAATCGGACCAGGGTCAACTTAACTCAAATAGTCTCCCTAGTCCTTTGATTCCACGCTGGTCCACAGTGCATTCACGTTCTTCCTTCAGTTGTGACATTAAAAGAAACGTTAATGAATCTCCATTGTTTCCATCTTACGCGTTTCGCCTCAGAAATTCAAGATGAGGCTCATCAGAGATCTTTTTGGAGTTTCACGACAATTGCCTGTCACTCTTTTTTCACGAGACAAAGAATAGATCAAGATATTGTATCGCTTCAAAAGAGGGGTCCCAGAATCGGGGTCACGGGGGTGCATTCACTAACTCCCGGAGACAGTGTACACAGTGGTGGGCATCCAGCTACTGTTAAAGTCATGGACACTTCACCCTGGAATCAGACACATATGGAGTCACTTTAGCTCTATGGGAGGCTTATGGACCTGAAGTATCTTCTTCTCTGGTAATTTCCAGTATATAAGGGAAATGGTTTTCTTCTACCCTACATTAATATGGTTGATATGAAACCTGAGTGTCCATGACTTTAACAGTAGCTGGATGCCCACCACTGTGTACACTGTCTCCGGGAGTTAGTGAATGCACCCCCGTGACCCCGATTCTGGGACCCCTCTTTTGAAGCGATACAATATCTTGATCTATTCTTTGTCTCGTGAAAAAAGAGTGACAGGCAATTGTCGTGAAACTCCAAAAAGATCTCTGATGAGGCTCATCTTGAATTTCTGAGGCGAAACGCGTAAGATGGAAACAATGGAGATTCATTAACGTTTCTTTTAATGTCACAACTGAAGGAAGAACGTGAATGCACTGTGGACCAGCGTGGAATCAAAGGACTAGGGAGACTATTTGAGTTAAGTTGACCCTGGTCCGATTCTGTGTCCTGTTGTTACCCAGACATATTGTATGCATCCTCTGACAACTTTCTATTGTTGCTATTTTTTGATACCCGTAGTATCTAGGGCTATCATAGGGCGAGCCGCCGTGGAGTGGGGGCACCCGAAACTTTAGGGTGATTTACCTCCACTGACAGGCAGTTTGCAAACATAGGGAGAGGAAGGGGTACATGTATTGTTATGTGCTGTTGTCCTTCAGCGAATTTGTATAATACACCTGTTTGTTCACTCTTTGTATACTATGTTAGACTTGACCAGTCATTTTTAAAAAGAATAAAATAAAAGATTCTTTTAAAACTATTCCCGAAGTGGTAGCTTTCACGTCTTTAGCAGCTAAAATAAATCTACCTCACTTACCTATAAATCTAATTATAATCAGGTTTTCTTCTCAGCAGGGTGTATGGGTACCGTTACATGTCGCAATGCAACATCGACAAAAAGTCACGTGGTTGTGGCCGTTGCAGTTGATATTGTTCATGCATTGTGTCGTGTAAATGGGCAATGTGACTCGAAAAAATCGTACGTACGATATTGCAAGAAGATTGTGCAAGCCCTTCAACCGTACGATATTGTATATGCGATGTGGCAGGATCGTGCTGTGTGACGGCGCAACTAAGATCTTGTTTGCAACTTCCCCTATTCACTACAATGTTAATGCTCGGTCTCTGGGTTGCTCATACCCAGCACACAAAAGTTGTGTACAACAGCCTAGTTGCGTTGCCTGCCGATATCTCCCTGTGTGACATCTCCTATGCGATCTTGGACAAGTGCCAAAAACGTGCGCACTCCCGTGAAATTGTATGCGATATCAGAACGATATTGCGACGTGTAACGGTACCCTATGTTATCCGCCCCGGCCCTGCTGCTTCTAAAGAGCTCCCCAATATAGTGTGCTCCATACACAAATCAGGTCATGAAATGTCTTTCCTCATCAACTAACTGCAGGTAAAAAGAAACCTGTCATGTCATTTATACCCACTAGGGTCCCCCCAATTTACAATTCCACAAAGACTTAAAGGGGTGTACCACAAACAATATTACATTGTAATTAATAGAGCTTAGAATAAAAATAAGTTCCACAATTGTATGAGTGAAAAAAATGTTCCTGTCCCGATATACTCTTATATATGACTGTGTGTAATGTGTGTGTCCGACCATGCAGGAACAGGTCGTATATACCACATCTCCTGGGCAGGGGAGGAAGCAAGAGAGTATACAGACATTACAGCATGGGATCACTGCTGATTCTATACCAGGTGCTGTGGTATATATGACCTGTTCCTGCATAGTCAGACACATTACACAAGAACACATACCGTATATCTCGGGACAGGAACTTTTTATTTAACACATCCAATTGGGAAATGTATTATTTTAAAATCTATTAATTAAAATGTTCAATTGTTTGTGGGACAACCCCTTTAATGTTTACACATCTTTCCATCTTCCAGTTATATGGGTGGTGCTGGTACCACTTTAGTCACGGCCCTCCGCACACTTCTTGGCCTCCTCGTTTTGATTGTTCGGCGGGCAGCCTGCTCTCTTGGGCATGTTCACTGAATCTGGGTGTACGCTCCCAGCTTCATCTGTTATCTGCACATGCTCCTGATGCTGCCGATTGTAACAGGCCTCATGTATGCAGAGAGCACATATGACAGCGAGGTATGAGCAATGTCCACTTACTGCACACACATGGCCCGTGACTACCAGCAGCTTCTGGAGCATGTGCAGATGACGGATGAAGCTGGGGACATGGCAGCGGCAGTGGAGTGTGTGTGATGTGCACTCAATGCATACACATGGCCCGTGACTACCAGCAGCTTCTGGAACATGTGCAGATGATGGATGAAGCTGGGGACATGGCAGCGGCAGTGGGGTGTGTGTGATGTGCACTCAATGCATACACATGGCCCGTGACTACCAGCAGCTTCTGGAGCATGTGCAGAATCAGATAATTAGGTTTAGAAAGACATGTTAGGGATGCAGGTCACATGACCTATTCAGCAATGGGAGCAGTAGCAAGGATTAATGGCATTGATTCGTTCCCTTTAAATGTGGAAGCATTTAGGAATCATAACTCAACCCTGAATTAGCAAATCACACTTACAGAGCGAGGTTGCTGAATACTGAACCACATAGTGCATAAAAGGCTCCAAAGCTGCTGAGCTCCAAACCTCCTCTGGCACGAACACTACAATATCTGTATCATGCGTCACAGTTTCCATGGCCAAGCAGCTGTTTGCACACAAGCCTTAAGCCCCTTTCACATTAGTTTGTTACAATTTGCGGCAGATTTAACGCATCTGCCGCACTTGCGGCAAGCCCCAGGCATTGTCTATGGGGCTTGCAGCAGGTGTGGCAAGCGTGGTATAGCGACGGTTCCGGCAGTGGAAAAAAAAAACGAGGTCAGCAGCGTTTTTTTCGCAACTGCCGGAACCGCGGTTATACTGCACTTGCAGCACCTGCTGCAAGCCTCATAGACAATGCCTGGGGCTTGCCGCAAGTATGGCCATTATGTGGCAGATGTGGTGCAAATTGTAACAAACGCTAGTGTGAAAGGGGCCTTACATCACCAAGCACAATGCCAAGTGTCGGATGGAGTGACTAAAAGCCCACCACCACTGGACTCTGGAGGCATATTCTTCTCCAGAGGATCACTATCCCACCATCACACCAGTTGAGTCAAATGATCTTGCAGGCGCCATAACGATCACCAAGGTGTCTCCAAAACATTTACGTTTGTCACGTGCTCAGTGTCAATCAGCTCTCATCTGTGGAGATAAGAGAATCATTGGTGGATCTGTCAGTTCTGATGTTATCTGTTTAATGCCAATATAACTGCATGGTGCAAGCACAAGTCCAAATATAAGATTTTGGTGTCTGACCATTTTGCCAGAACTAGGTTCATGAAGTACTTGGCTGGAGATCATTTTATAAGGCTCTGACAATGCCCAACCTGTTTCAGGTTCAGCAGATACAGGTCCTGCTGAGTGGGCTGATACTCTTCTCCATTCCTGTCCTGCTTTCTGCATGTAATGACAGTTGTCCTGGTATCTGTCTCATGCGCTTCAGACTGTGCTGGGAGACTGCACACATGGATGCAACATCCTGGGGGTGCTGGACTACCTGTGCAACCCAAATTGGCCACAGTTACCACCTGATGCTACGAATATAGTGACCAAGGCACTAGTAATAATATAGAACAGAGGTCCCCAATGTAAGTCCTCGAGGGCCGAACCAGTGCAGGTTTTCAGGATTTCCTTACCATTGCACAGGGATTGGAATCATTGCCTGCTGTGCAATACTAAGGAGATCCTGAAAACCTGCACTGGTTCGGCCCTCGAGGACTGACATTGGGGACCTCTGATATAGAAGAATAATGAGAGTAGCTGTCTGTGGCCGCACCTGCATCCCCTGTCAGGGTCCATCTTGTTGTAGCCTCTCTATACACTTGTTTTCACTTTCACTTGCAGCTAAACAGGGAAAATGGGTTCACATTCTTTGGACTGGTAAATCGATGTCCCTGATTTGGGGTTATACTGTGATTAATATATATCTTATGAGTGGAGCCTAGCTGCTATTAGGTTACTGATATATGTTATATACATTTACAAATAGCGTGCAAATTAATTTAGGGAAGAAGGATATTAAAGATGAAGCCTGGAGAGCGGAGATCTGCTAACTGCTGACCACAAGTCATACAATGGTCATGGGGTTATTCCTGCTGATTCTGGAAAGTCATCTGAAACAACTGCTGTGGTTAAGATTTTAGAAGACCAAGATTCAGTAATATTAGAATAGACTACAGAAGGTTAAGAGTAAAAACCTTCAATGAATTAAAAATGATGGACATTTATTTCATTGCAAATCCATAGATATTTACAGGGAATCTGTTAGTAGCATTTTCAAAACACTGATGGCAGGTTTACACGCCGCGATATCGGCGTCCAACTCCGATCCAACTCCGACAAAAAGTCACGTGGGTCGCGAGTTGGAGCCGATATCGTTCGCGCGTTGTACGGTTTGAACGTACAACGCGATCCTGGAACGATGCCAAAACGATATCGGGGTTGAATGAGCGTGCTATTCAACTGCCCGATATCGCATGGCCGTTGTAGCAGCATCGTAGCGTGTAACAGCCCAACTACGATGTGCACTCGCACCTCACCCATTAACTCCCATGTTAAATGGTCGTTACTGGGTTGGTGGGCGTACACATCAGAGGGACGTTGTTTCCCGATATCGCAGCGTGTAAACCGCCGATGCGATATCGGGAAAAGTGCTCAAAAAATGTGCGCTCCGATGCCGTTGCATACGATATCGCCCCGATATCGGGACGTTTAAACCCACCATGAGTCCCACAAGGTATTGCATAGGTTTCTGGCTGAAGCCACTCTTACACAATCAAAGCACTTCATTTCAGGCATGTAGCAGAGTTGGGAGAGCAGCTCCCACCCATACTGGGCTCTCAACAGAGATTGTGCATGGAGAATGTTAGATGTCAATCACTGCAAGGGGCGTATTGGACTGCCACGTGCGTGAAAACTGTAGTCCTAGAATGTTAATCACACAATAATAAAGCCTTAAGTTAAGTACAATAACTCAGTCTTTTAAGATGCAAATTTGCTTTTGGTTTTTCAACTGCTGCACCATGCTGTCCTAAGCTTACATATCAAAAACCTGCGGACAGATTTTCTTTAAAGCCTTGTGCACAACTTCCCTTCTCCATCACTGTGCCCCCCTCCCACACAGCAAAGAACTTCTCCACTCATTTCCGATGCTAGCAGTTCCAGTGATGTCAGCACAGGCTCTCCTGGGGTTTGCCTGCCATTCTTATGTTATGTGATCCCTGCGGCAAATCAAAAGGAAAGCTGAAGACACACTGTGCAAGACAAGTCTCGGGTGGCTCACTCGGCATGGTCACCGGCTCTCTGGACAGGAGTGTGTCCGCTACTTGTATTTCTATGCAGCTGACGCATTCCCGTCCAGAGAGCTGGCGGCAGTTCCTGGTGAGGCATGTGAGACTTGAGCATGCATCTGGCACCGTGTGCCTCTGGACAAAGTGAGAGCACAGAAGCAGCACTGACATCAATTCAATCCGACTGTGTGGACAGTGAAGCAGCCACTGATAGGGAGCCAGTACAGACACCGCTGGAACAGCACAGGAGGGGGAGGATAGCAGTTATCATTATGAGAAAGGGGATTTCTGAGTAGCGAACAATCCCTTTAAGGAAAGCAAGTTTTGCTTCAGGACAAAGACATGATACAAGTTCACAAAGCAGCTTTACTGTTGGCGGCTTTCTAGAGCAGGTCACACTGCCCAACAAATGCATCACACTAACGTGGATTTAGTACAGCTGAAGCACACAAGAATAATCTACCATTGTCCATGCCACAAACATAGTGATAAAGAGTACAGGATGAGCTCCACCGCAGAACATAGAAGGAACAGAAATAGCACATGAAAAACTTTAGGTCTAGTGTGCGCAGGGCTGTACCAGGATATACACCTGGACAAACCAGATCATTACATTTTTTTTTTCCAAAAGATGACAACAACACAGACATTTGAATATGAGTCTGAGAATCGGGATGTGCAAAGTGTCATGATCAAGGTAGAAAATGTTATGAAATGTGCAGAATGTTGTTATTTAATGGGGTTTCAGCCCCTCCATCTCATATTTTGGAATATCCCTAGCATAAGGCATATTATTATAATGTTGGGGGTATAGTGCTCACAACTATACAAATAATGAAAAGGCCACAAAGTGGAGCCGGGTCACATTTACTATGTTGTCTGTGCATAACAGCCTGCACAGAGGACTGCAAGGGAATACAACTGCATTACAGATGTCTGCACAGCTGAGGGCCCAGAGGCAGAGAAAATTAACACGAAGCTACAGTTTTTCCTGGAAACCCCCAATTTAACTTTAAATAAGCTCTGGAGCCCAAATCTCAAGGAGATCTACGTCCTGACCGTAGATCATATCAACTAATATACAATGGTGTGAAAAAGTGTTTACCCCCTTCCTAATTTCTTTTTTTTTTTGCATGTTTGTCACATTAAATATTTCAGATCACCAAACACTTTTACATATTAGACCAAGATAACACAAGTAAACAGAATGCAGTTTATTAATGAAGCAAGTGTTCTTCTCATCCCTTATAGCCTCTCTCTGTCCCGCAACCCCAAACAGCTCTTCAAAACTTTCAACTCCTTACTTCGCCCACCTGCTCCTCCCCCTTCTCCCCTCATCTCTGCTGAAGACTTTGCGACCTTCTTGAAGGAGAAGATCGACAAGATCAGAAGCAGCTTTGGTCCACTATCCTCACACCTCCCCTTCCCACCTATACTGCCCTCCTCCTCCATCAGCCACTTCCCCCCCATAACTGAAGACCAACTCTCCTCCCTCCTGTCAAAATCACACCTCACCACCAGCGCCCACGACCCGCTCCCATCCCACCTCATTCCCAACCACACCTCCATTTTCATCCCAGCCCTCACCCACCTCTTTAACCTTTCACTTAGCACTGGTACCTTCCCCTCGACCTTCAAACACGCCCTAATCACGCCCATCCTAAAAAAAACCTCACTTGACCCTACCTCTGTCTCTAACTATCGCCCCATATCTCTTCTCCCATTTGCCTCTAAGCTACTTGAACAACACGTCCACTCCGAACTGTCCTCTCACCTCTCCTCGTGCTCCCACTTCGACCGCCTACAGTCCGGCTTCCAACCCCTCCATTCCACCGAAACAGCCCTGACCAAAGTCACCAACGACCTACTGACCGCCAAGAACAAACACCACTACTCCATCCTGCTACTCCTTGACCTGTCTGCCGCCTTCGACACGGTTGACCACTCCCTTCTTCTCCGGATCCTGGAATCCCTTGGCATCACCCACCTTGCCCTCTACTGGATCTCCTCATACCTAGCGCACCGGACCTTCAGCGTCTCCCACTCCCACACCTCCTCCTCACCCTACCCCCTTTCTGTCGGAGTCCCCCAAGGTTCGGTCTCCATTTACACTCTCGGCCTAGGGCAACTCATCGAGTCCCATGGCCTCCAGTACCACCTCTACGCTGACGACACCCAAATCTACCTGTCCGGCCCTGACATCACCTCCCTACTCTCGAAAATCCCTCAATGCCTTTCCGCCATCTCATCCTTCTTCTCTGCTCGCTTCCTTAAACTCAACATGGACAAAACTGAATTCATAGTCTTCCCCCCAAGAAATTCCACCCACCTCCCAACCTATCCATCTGCATCAACGACTGCGCCCTCTCCCCAGTCCCCCAAGCCAAGTGCCTCGGGGTAATCCTTGACTCCTCCCTATCCTTCAAACCCCACATCGAGGCCCTCATCACATCCCTCCGACTCCAGCTCAAGAACATATCACGGATCCGCTCCTTCCTCACCCACGACACCGCTAAAACACTCATCCATGCTCTTATCATCTCCCGCCTTGACTACTGCAACCTCCTTCTCAATGGCCTCCCGGCTAACTCCCTCGCACCTCTCCAGTCTATCCTCAACTCCGCTGCCCGACTCATCTATATGTCCTCCCGCTACTCCCCTGTCTCCCCCCTCTGCCAAGCCTTTCACTGGCTCCCCGTCTCCAAGAGATCCCAATTCAAAACACTAACCATGGCGTACAAAGCCATACACAACCTGGCCCCACCATACATCTCCGACCTGGTCTCCTGATACCTACCCTCACGCAACCTCCGCTCCTCCCAAGAACTCCTCCTCTGCTCCCCCCTCATCACCTCTTCGCACAACCGAGTCCAGGACTTCTCCCGGGCATCTGCCTTACTCTGGAACTCCCTACCCGAACACGTCAGACACTCTCCTACCCGGAGTAGCTTCAAGTGTCACCTGAAGACTCACTTGTTCCGTCAAGCCTACAACCTGCCATGAGACCCAGGCAAACGCCCCATACCTGACATTCCCCCATCCTACTGTATCCTAACCCACCCCTCAGACTGTGAGCCCTCGTGGACAGGGTCCCTGCCCCTCCTGTATCTGTACGTCCTGATCGCCTAGATTTAGTGTACTTGTTCTTGTCTCCCTCATCCTCATGTAAAGCGCCATGGAACCTAATGGCGCTATATAAATAAATAATAATAATAATAATAAAAGTACTTTATTATTATTAGGGGAAAGAGAAATCCAAACCTACAGGGCCGTGAGAAAGTGATTGCGCCCCCCCTCCTCGCCCTAAAACATAAATCAATGACGTTTAATTTTGCCTTAGCTTCTTCCAGGGGCATCTCATCACAAGGTAATGTGGATCAGCACTAACGGCCTTTACTTATGGTGGGTTTACACGCCACGATATCGGCGTCCAACTCCGATCCAACTCCGACAAAAAGTCATGTGGTTCGTGAGTTGGACCCGATATTGTTCCTGCATCGTACTGTTTGAAGGTACAATACGATGCAGGAACGATGGTAATTCGATATCGGGGGTCGAATGAGCGTGCTATTTAACCGCCCAATATCGGATGCCTGTTGAAGCCGGATCGCTGCGTGTAAACATCCAACTCCGATGTGTACGCCGACGCTATCCATTAACTCCCATGTTAAATGGTCGTTACTGGGTTGGTGGGCGTACACATCGTAGGGACGTTGTTTCCCGATATCGCAGCGTGTAAACCGCCGATGTGATATCGGAAAAAGTGCTCAAAAAATGCGCGCTCCCGCGCCGTTGTATAGCGATATCGTCCCGATATCGGGACCTGTAAACCCACCATTAGAAACTTTGATTTTAATGATGATCTGTATTAGTCAGGGCTGTGACATATGGTTTCAGTGTTAAATGCAATATACGGTACGTCCTTTTATGCTCATTACATATATACCTTTTGTTGCTATTCATATGAAATTATTTTTATGTCTGATTGAATACATATGTTATATATCTAATCTAATATTGGGGCCCTTGGAATTTTAGTGTGGTTCTTATATTCCTTTTTTCATTGGTTTCACTCAGTTTTTATCATGTATTTTATGCACTGTATAACAAAAATGTATTTAAAATATATTAATACGTTTAGTTTAATATGTTTAGTAAAATTTTGGATGGTAATGACCACCATTGTGTGAATATTTTCATTTCCGGCCTATTAGGCTGGCAGCTGAATTGTTGTAGGTGTTATACAATATACATGTTAAAGGGGTTTTCGGGTTAAAACTGAAACTTCTACAGTCAATGGGACTGGACCTCTCAATCCTGTCAGTACCTGAACGGAGCGCTGCGAAGAACGGGCCGCAGGTATGTGGTATGCATGTTCCCAGCTAGAGTCCTAGACTCTGAAGAGTAGCCTATCTGGTCCGATCCCACAGAAGCAATCTAATACTATCTATGGCTGGTTTCACAGTGGCAAATTTTCAATCCGTGTCTATCCATTTTAAAACGGACAGACAAGGATCTGTTATGGCCTCCTATGTTATCCTATGGGCAAAGATTGGTCCTATATGGCCATCCATGTTTCAGTTTTGTCACAGATCCGTTTTTGCCTGTTTTTTCATGCACCCAGAATCAGGAGACTGCTCCGATTTTGGGCTGCCTTGAAAAAAGGTGGACACAAACAGAAAGACATTGATCTGTATCTGTCCGTATGAAATAACATGGATATCTACGGAGGACAGGACCGTACGGATCCGTGAAACAGATCCATTTTTCTCTACTGAGCATGCTCAGAAGCAAGGTACAGCTCCTTCCACCCCCCTGATATGGATGATGGATCTGTTAAAAAAAAAAAAAAAAAAAAAAAAAAAAAACGTTCAGGGGACATCAGTTGGCATCCATTTGCAGATACATGCCTGTCCATGTGGTTCCATGAAATTCAAGGATCTATACAGACTAAAGGCCCCTTTACACACTACGATATCGTGAATGATATTGTTGCAACGTCACCGGTTTTGTGACGTTGCAGCGACGTCAAAACAACATCATTGTGTGTGACATGTACCAACAACAAGTTCGTTCATCGTTGGTAAATGACCCGGACCATTTTTTTATCGCTTGTCTCCCGCTGGGAGGCCACCATCGGCGTGTGTCACAGCGGGAGACCAACGATCAACGACCTCCCAGCGCTGCACAGTACACGCTGGGAGCTGGCAACCAGCGCAGCGCTCTGCTTAGTTACTCTCTGTTTAACATGGATACGAGCGTTCTCGCCAGTCCTGATTGCTGGTGAATCTGCCAGTTTGACAGGTCACCGGCGATCACATAACTATGTCCCAGCGACCCCCATCGTTGGTCAGATCGCTGGGACATCGTATTGTGTAACGGGGCCTTTACACATTTGCCAATGAGAAAGCAGCCCAAGTGGCCAGAACGCCCAGCATATTGTGGATTGCAGAGTGTAGGACTGTGCTGTAAACTGGTCACAATGCCAATGCTGCCCCTTGTTCACTGCCAAAATAGAATACAACTGTTATGTGAGCACAAAAATACAAGCAATAGAAGGTGGTCTGGTCTGATGAAGCACTTCTTCAGATCAAGTGAACAATTCGGGCTGTGCAGTGATTATCTAGGGGAAACATGCCACTAGGATACACTATGGAAAAAAAAAAAAGTAAGCCAACAAAGGCATGGGTCCTGGTGTTTATATGGAGCTTACGCTGCTCAAGGTGCTTAAGAAATAGGTGTAAAGGAGAATTTATCCTGTACTGAAAGGACTGAAAAGGCTCCGCTACTAATGTTGTTGTGACAGACACCACAGGGCAGGTTCAGACGAGAGGAAATTGTTTGGTGTACTGCCTATATAAAGCCTCCAGGTATGAGTGGTGTCAGTGTGACCTGTCCCTTCTGTGACAAGCATATACTTCAATAGTTCAATGGAAGCTGAAAAGGCTTAGTTTAGCAATCCATCCACAGGAATGGCCTTGTTACATCGTACATGGGTCATCCCGACCCTTTAAAGGGCATAAAAAAATAATTTACAGGCCGGTCGATCAAGCATCAAACCTCATACAAGGGTGAAAGCAAGTACAGTCGATATGAGAATTATATTAGAAACACTCCTTGTAAGACGATCTCTCAAAAGTCCAAAGTGAGAAACGAAAATAAAACGCCAAAACTATAATGACTTGTGAGGCACATGAATATATGTTACATATTTGTTATGGTATCACATTCTCATGTTTCAACCTTGTTGAGTTTCTTCAAGGAATCTGTAAGTAGACTGGTATATACCGTACCTACATAGAATAGGTTGATACTTAAGGAGGTTATTTTTGGAGTTTTTTTTATATAGAAGTATGGGTTACCAACTTTTAATTTTATTAAAAAAAAATGTGTTTTATTAACAAATATTTGATAAAAAGGTCAAACACCTACATACCGTGTTTCCCCGAAAGTAAGACCCTGTCTTACATGTCTTACTTTCGGGGGGGGGGGGGGGGGGGGGGGGGGGGGAGGGGTGTCTTATATTGGCAGCCCCAGCCTACTCACACACACACACACACACACACACACACACACACAAACACACACACACACACACACACACACACCGTATATAGTCATGTATAAGCCGAGGGTGGGAAATACAGCCGACTGCCACCCCGGTATACAGCCCCCAGCACAAGTATACAGCCCCCAGCAGTGTGGTACACAGCCCCCCTCCTGCTGGCACACTGCCCCCCCAGCTCTGAGGCCCCCCTGCTGCTGGCACACTGCCCCCTGCTGCTGGCACACTGCCCCCCTGCTGCTGGCACACTGCCCCCCCAGCTCTGAGGCCCCCTGCTGCTGCTTACATCTTACCCTCCAGCGTCTTTTTGCAGCAGCCAGCGCGTCGGTCCTCCGGTCCCGTCTTCAGCTGTTTCCCGGATCATGTGACCCGTCGCAGCGCATGACGTCATCGCTAGTGCGACCGGCCAGTCATATGATCCGGGAAACAGCTGAAGACGGGACCGGAGGACCGACGCGCTGGCTGCTGCAAGAAGACGCTGGAGGGTAAGATGTAAGCAGCAGCAGGGGGGCCTCAGAGCTGGGGGGGCAGTGTGCCAGCAGGAGGGGGGGGCCTTACATTAGCCCCCCCCCGGTTGTAAGGCCCTATATTCGGGGGAGGCCTTACATTAGCAGGCCCCCCTTTACCCCTAGGCGGCCTTACAATCGGGGGGGGGGCTTACTTTCGGGGAAACACGGTAGTAAGAGAAACAGCAAAAACAAACATATGAATGCAAAGAAGCGGTGCGTGACCATGGGGGGGGGGGGGAAGGGGGGGAATCTTAACCTCCTCTGTTTACACCTACCTAACAATAGGGGATTTTCACCCTAAGGCATTAGGTGCCTTCATACCATGTCGCCTATCCCTCACCATACCCTGTTTGGCTCAATAGGGGATTCTGGAAGAAACTCTTGATACCACTTAACTCATGAGTTAAACGATTGTGGGTTTTCAAGAGAGGTCGCACACTTCCTTCTTTGGCAATTCATGATTGGAGAATTTACTGCATCTATCTTTACGCGTTTCAGTCAACCTTATATTGTCAGACTCCTCAGAAGGCGGAGAGTTGGATATTGACTTGCCTATATTCAAATATAACAGGTGCAGTAGACAGGTTAGACTATAAAAGGCAAGAGGACAACCACGATATGACGAGAGTCTCGGCCACTTACGTTCTTACTGATGCAAGGGGGAAGGGTTAAATCTCCGAATATAGGAGATTACCCTATCCAAGACGTCATAGTTTGGAAGAGAGAGATCTTATGTTCGTTTTCTTTTTCACCAGCATATAAACTAATGGGTCCAGAAATTGCCGACGTTTACGTAGTAAAAAGACCTCTCAAACTAAATCTCAGGAGGTCGCCGCCATTTCAAACGTGGACCATGTTTCTGATGAGTCCGTCAATATAAGGTTGGACGAAACGCGTAAAGATTGGAGAATTTACTGCATCTATCCTGCATTGCCAAAGAAGGAAGTGTGCGACCCCTCTTGAAAAACCACAATCATTTAACTCATGAGTTAAGTGGTATCAAGAGTTTCTTCCAGAATCCCTTATTGAGCCAACCAGGGTAAGGTGATCGATAACCGACATGGTACGGAGGCACCTAATACCTTAGGGTGAAAATCCCCCATTGTTTGGTAGGTGTAAACAGAAGAGGGTAAGATTCGGCCCTTCCCCATGGTCACGCGCCGCTTCTTTGCAGTCATGTTTGTTTTTGTTGGTTATGTATTTCTATGTAGGTCACTGACCTTTTTATCAAATATTTGTTAATAAAACACATTTTTTTAACAAAATTAAAAGTTGGTAACCCATAATTCTATATAAAAAATATATACCGTATCTACCAAAATGTCTACCAGAAAAAAAAATATATATATTCAAGCGTTTTTTTTTCGCGCCCGCACCTGCCGCAAGTGCCAAAATCGCATTTGCCGCACCTGCTGCAAGCCCGCCTATACATTGTATGGGGCTTGCCGAAACTGTGCCGCAAGTGCAGCCGGTATGCGGTAATCACGGCAGATGCGGCTTTTTCACCGCATCTGCCGCGATTTGAAAAAAACGCTGATGTGAAAGGGGCCTTACATCCAAAAATATAGTGCAGAGATTATTACATAATCTAATGTTTGGGCTATGGCCCTTTCTCATTAACAAATCAAATTCGACGTGCTTGCTTTTATTCATGCTTGAATCTCTCCATTATATAAATTGGAGAAAGGATCAAAACCACAGCAACCAAAGTTGTCCATAGGAACCAAGACGTATTATTGCTTTAAACCCAACTGTGGGAAAATCATTTACCTTTTTCTGCATTTTAGCTGTGGCAAAGCAAATTTACTACGGGTTTTAGTAAAAAGAGGTAAATATTGGGGAAAACTAAGGAGGAGTCATCTGGATTAGCTAAAAACAGTAGAAGGGAAATTTCCCCAAGACCCCCATCCCAACAGAGATCCCTGCTCTGCATCTCTAACATGCCTCCCTCCATCAATCAGCCTGAAGTTGTCTCTTTCTCCAGTTTCAAAATGAGAGGACAATGTTTATTATTGCTTTTAACTAGGAATATGACAGGTGCAACAACCACAATAGTAATCTTTAAACAAAGGGAAGGAAAATAACCACTGTATGAAGGGTGCACACCATTTGCAGTGAAAATAGATAAAACAAGAGCGACAAGTGGTGTGCAATACAGTTATGACCTGTGTCTTCAATGCCAGTATTCAGCACGGATGGGTATTCTTCCAGTGTGACACACAAGTCCTGGCATTTTCGCATTGTTACCCTTCGCTGTAATGGTGTACATGCCTCCTCACTTCCCCCTAGCGCAATCGCGCATTCGCACACCCCACCATTCACTACCGGGCCGCCCACTCCTCATTGTACATTCCCGAAGTGATGTCACAGAGATGAAGGAGTGGGTGGTGTCAGGTCATGGCAGATGGAGGGGGAAACTTATCACAATACTTAAAGGCAGGCTTTAACGGACTGGCCTCAGCCCCTGACGAAACCTCCTCAGGCAACACGCATCAGGTTGCCCTCTGTGCCCCACACGCCAAGGGTCTATCCCGCATGCTGGCAGGACCTCTTATTGGTAAATATCTGTGGTGTTTTGGTTGAATCCTTACAGGGCTGCATGTAACTATCTTGCTTCACATCATTCCTGAGTCATGCTTGGGTCTCATACTCTATTTCATTTGCAGTATATATGTGATATAATCATTATTTATGTATCCCTGCAACTGAACTGTATGACTCAGTCTTTTCTTTGAACATATGCCCATTGGTATACCGGTTACTCTTGGTATTCTAGGTTGATGCCAATTTTTACCACCCTGATTTATGATTCTGTAGGTCTCATTATCATACTCTGTCCTTCTTGCACCCCATCGGCTGCAAGAGTGTGTTGGGTACAGTGCCTTGTCTTGCTTTGTAACCATGTTTTTAATTGCTTTTATGTTGTCTCTGTTATAGCTTGCCGCTCTTTTTGCTTCACCCAATAAAATTAACTATTAACTGCAAACGGTGTGTACCATTCATACAGTGGATCTTTTTCTCCAGTTTCAGTACTTGGTCAGACAGGTTGTGTCACGTCTTCTCCTCTTGGTCTCAGGAAACAGGAGGAGCACAGTGTCCAAAAAATAAAAGTGCTCCAGTAATGGCAGTAAGAATCTGGTGCTACCAAACAATTCCTCCCCCCCTCCCCCCCCCACCTGTGACCATTCAAGTATATGTGAGCCTGGCTCCAACTATGTATTTATTCATCATTATTGTGCTGGGGCTCTTACTCCATCAGCGTGGTTTGCATTTTTAATGCATAATTATTCTCCACTGGAACTTGTAATGCCTCATCTTTGCAATATACCTTTATTCACAGGTGAAATAGCCATTGGTCCAGTTATCTATCAGAATTTTTTTGCTTTTTTTCCCACCCCCTGTTTCAATCTTCAACTTGACCAAACACAGAGTTTAATCCAGGTGTTAGCATAGTGTGCAGATTCCTTTGGATGAGGAGAAAAAAAATGCCTCCTGTCTTTTCCATTTTGTGAGTGTGTGGAAATCATGCTGCACTCAGATGTCATCCGAGTACAGTCTAATGATTTCTACACACTGACTTGCATGGCTGAGTGCGATCCAAATATCAGATCAAACCTGGATATGCAGCCATTATTGTCCCAGGACAGGGAGAGAGGAAAAAAAAGTGACGTGTGTAGCCCCATAGACCAACATTGGTCCGAGTGTGATCTGATTATTTGTCAGTTCGCCCTTGCACCAAAAATACAGGCATTTTCTCCTACCCTTAGATACCGTAATAATAAAATGTTCCTGTAGAAACTGATGGATCAATGCTAAGCCCTTTCTGATGTCTACCTCCCTTAGATTGAATTGACAACATATTTACACCAAGTGCATTATTCCAGAAAGGGTGACGTATCCTATAAACAAATATAAAGCTTAAATTAATAAGATGTCTGTTTACATAATTGAAGCTTGTGTCATATGTTGAGACTGGAAAAAAGTTCCTCATAAGGGGAACTGCCTTCAGCTCGAGAAGAGACACGGACAGCCTAAATATTTCCCCTAATCAGTGCGCTCTTTCTCTCCCGGTAATTGCACTGTGCACCGGTTTTCCAATCTAAGTCAGAAACAAATTGTTCCAAAAGTATTTAGGTGAAACCCAAATCCAACCCAGGGCTACAGGAGCTCACAAGAGACAATTGTACAGAGGTTTAGGTCCATCTAGCATTGTCCTGACACAATGAAATCCCAGTCATTTACAATTTAGAACCAGGAAACCTAAAGCCACTTTTGTCTTTAAAAATAATTTTGCTCAAAGTTACAGTTTTCGATTTATCAAAGATGGCAGAACGATACAATACAAGAACTCTGATTGTAAGCCGGGCCCTAATTAATTACAGTATATGCTTCTCTGTTATGTCCAGTATTGTTTGTACATATACCAACCCAATTGTAAAGTGCTGCAAAATATGTTGGTGCTATATGACAAACATCTGTTATATTAAAATGAAAAACCCCAGAAACATTAAGAATAAAATTATTGCAAAATAAACTCTGGACATCAGCTGCTAACGCAGACTTGCCATGGACAGATATCAGATGCCTTTAATGTGAATGGGGGTCATAAACCAATGCTGATATGTCTGGACCAATGTATCACCCCAGGAGTCATCTTCTCAAGAGGGAGGCTTTTAAAGATGAGCTCACATTTTTATTGTGGACTTATGCACAAAAGCTGACTAGCAACAATGAAAATGTGAGGATTTCCAAGAGTCAATATAACAGCGTTCTTCTCTATGGAGTTATACCCTCACTACTCCGTCCTGGCTGACCGCACCGAGGCCATCTGACCATTGCACTCCATACATGAAACCTGTGCAGCTGGGGATTTGCATGTTTCTAGGCTCAGATGTTGTGTAACTGAGAAGTCAGCACAAAGTCCCCTGAATGCAGGAAGCTCATGGAAGTGACAGATGTTGCCCTCTAACATTATTTCCTCACAACTTCTGCCTGTGAGGAGGTCGACACTGGACGTCGCATCTTTCTCTGTGCTTGGATCTTACATCCAGTCATGCTCCTCAAACCTTCCTTATATCTGCATATCCATATCTGCAGGTATGTATAGAAAATAAATCAAGCAGCACAACCACTTCCACAGGGTGCAAAAATCAGTGGCAGCAATGCTTAATTTGCCAAGTTATACGCACCAAAAGAAAACTGCAGCACTCCTCCTTGAGGTTTCTTATGTCTTTATTTGGCCTTCAGGACAAGATGGCAACGTTTCGGTTGCAATGAACCTGTTTCTGGCTGGAAGAAGGTTCATTGCAACCGCAACGTCGCCATAAAGGCCAAATAAAGGCATAAGAAACCTCAAGAAGGAGTGCTGCAGTTTTCTTTAGGTGCATATCTGCAGGTACTTAGCGTTTACTTTTCATGTCTGGTTCCCTTTAATCATACAACTACAGATCAATATACTCAGTTCTCCTTGCTTTATAACAGAGGTTCCCAACTTTTCTACCTTCAGGGCCATATCCAACTCAGAGAATGTTTCGAGCCACACCCAACCCCTGCCCCTCACAGTAGTGACACCCAGTGCCAAATTACTAATTTCATGGCCATCAAAGCTTTTCCATAGAAATTACACTGGGCAAATATACCAAGATCCAGGGGTTCCCACTTTACCCCATTCAGATCTGCTCTTCTATGTGGGCCCAATCACAAAAGTCACCACCTGGAGACCTAGTGCTTGTTCCTTAGGCTGCCTTCACATTTGCGTACCCCTCCGCAGCGTTCTGCAGAGGGGATCCGCAATGTGACCGCAGCACTGCAAGCCTCTATCTTTATAATGGGAGCGCACGGTGCTGCGCATGACCGTGCGCACCCATTCACTGTCATTGTGATCTGTGCGCAGGCGAATGCCTGCGCACAAATCACCCAGTCGCGTCCGCACCACGAACGCGACATGTTGCATTTCTGGTGCGGACGAGACTGGGTGATTTGTGCGCAGGCATACGCCTGTGAACAGATCACAATGGTAGTGAATGGGTGCGCACGATCATGCGCAGCACCGTGTGCTCCCATTATAAATATAGGGGCTTGCGGTGCTGCGGTCACATTGCGGATCCCCTCTGTAGAACGCTGCAGAGGGGAACGCTAATGTGAAGGCAGCCTAAGCTGGAAGACAGCTGCAAGCCATACATCACGGCCTGCGAGTCACAGGTAGAGGACCCCTGCTTTATAATATCCTGCCAACAAACTGGACTGTGTTTTCATGATGACCAGTTTGATATAAATGCATATTCTAGGTTAATCAGCTGACTGAATAGTGTTTTTAGCCATGCAGTGCCAAAAGTGGGCACAAGTAGCAGATAAGTACTGCCTCCCGGGTTGTCACCTATTTCTCAAATTAACAGCTGAAAGAAAAAAAAAACATTAGGGAAAGTGGTGCAGAGTTCTCCAATGAGGCACAATAAACTAACATGCAAACTGCTCTAGCCTTAGGGTGAAAGAAAGGAAGCTATTTTAATTAAACTAAATGCCAGTCTCCACGGGAAATGTCACAGTTATTTTAGCTGGAGAAGAGAAATGAAGCAAGCAGGATCACACATGTCAAGATGCCGTCATCAATAACTGTAGCACACTTATCAGACATTCAGAAATCTTACATTGTTCTCAAATGATCATCTCACTGTCTGACATGTCGTGGGCCCTGGAGTGGGAAGCCAAGATTTAAGACCCCACTGACCTACTTCTTGAAAAATTCAGGGTAGTAAAGCTTTTAAAGGAGAAAATTATATATACATAAACATATATATTTACCATACAGACTGATCCTCCACTTACAGGTGGCCAGTCCTGTGGTGCGGACCGTTCATGGTTCCTCTCCTGTTTTCACAGCTCAAAGTGCTTCTTAGTGAAGTCACACGAGGTAACCTCCCGAGCTCTGTTCTGCTGTGTCATGTTCTCCATTAAGGCTACATTCACACATTGTGGCTTTTCAAAAAAGCGCAATGTGTGTGTGCGTCTGCCGGCAAAGTGAATGTGACATTTTTAATTGGAGAAAGTGCAGGTGTAAACAGAATGACCATGTCAATTCTTTATGCACCTGCACTTTCTCCCATAGGAGCCCATTATTCCCCCTGGAATTACGCATCACCTTTCACACAATGCGCAATTCCAGCTTCTGTGGGTGATGTCACCCAGGGGAGGAACAATCCTCCCTGTGTGACATCTGTGACAGCCCCTTTTGGTTTTCATAGTGTATTAACATACACAGAGCAACCCAAATTAAACTAATCCAAATGTGTCAAAAACAATAAAAATGTAATACTTTCCCTCCGCCGGGTGCTCCGAGAGAGCCACAGGTATGTGACGTGGTATGACAAGTATATCACATGACCACAAGCACCCAATCAGCAATCTTGATAGGTACTGGAGGTTGATACCTGTGCATCTCTCTGCTCCTGGAACACTCGGCTGATGACCAGTATTCAATTTTATGTTTATTATTATTTTTTTTACACATTTTGACTACTTTAACTTGAGTTTCGTACTGTATATGAATAAACTACGAAACCCAAAAGGGGCTGTCACACAGGGGAGGATTCTTCCTCCCCTGTGTGACATCACTTTTCCCTTGCTCTTTAGGGGGAGAAGTGTGCCCATAAAAAAATGTGGTGTGTGAATACACTTCGATTTTTTACGGCGCTTTTTTGCGCAGGTGCAAAACGAGGCAAGAAGTGCCCACACAAAAAAAAAAAAAATGCATTGTGTGAATATAGCCTAAAGGGGAAATGTTCTGTAGTCATCTGCAGCAGCTGCAAGAACAAAGATACAGTGGGTATGGAAAGTATTCAGACCCCTTTAAAATTTTTCACTGTTTCATTGCAGCCATTTGGTAAATTCAAAAAAGTTCATTTTTTTCTCATTAATGTACACTCCGCACTCCATCTTGACATAAAAAAAAAAAAAGCAGAAATGTAGACATTTTTGCAAATGTACTAAAAAAGAAAAACTGAAATATCACATTGTCATAAGTATTCAGACCTTTTGCTCAGTATTGAGCAGAAGCACCTTTTGAGCTAGTACAGCCATGAGTCTTCTTGGCAATGTGCAACAAGTTTTTCACACCTGGATTTGGGGATCCTCTGCCATTCTTCCTTACAGATTCCTCTTCAGTTCCGTCAGGTTGGATGGTGAACATTGGTGGACAGCCATTTTCAGGTCTCTCCAGAGATGCTCAATTGGGTTTAGGTCAGGGCTCTGGCTGGGCCAGTCAAGAATGGTCACAGAGTTGTTCTGAAGCCACTCCTCTGTTATTTCAGCTGTGTGCTTAGGGTCATTGTCTTGTTGGAAGGTGAACCTTTGGTCAAGTCTGAGGTCCAGAGCACTCTGGAAGAGGTTTTCATCCAGGATCTCTCTGTACTTGGCCGCATTCATGTTTTCTTCAATTGCAAACAGTCATCCTGTCCCCGTAGCTGAAAAATACCTCCATAGCATGATGCTGCCACCACCATGTTTCACTGTTGGGATTGTATTGGGCAGCTGATGAGCAGTGCCTGGTTTTCTCCACACATACCAATTAGAATTATCACCGAAAAGTTCTATCTTCATCTCATCAGACCAGAGAATCTTATTTCTCAGTCTGGGAGTACTGCATGTGATTTTTTGCAAAATCTATGAGGACTTTTATACATCTTGCACTGAGGAGAGGCTTCTGTCAGGCCACTCTGCCATAAAGGTCTGACTCGTGGAGGGCTGCAGTGATATTTGACTTTGTAGAACTTTCTCCCATCTCCATACTGGATCATTCCATGACAAGTGATCCAAATATGAATATTTTTTTTTTCCCCCGACGTCTTTAGATATTTTTTATTTTGTTTTCTATATGAAGTACAACTTTACTTAATTACAAATTAAAAGTTTTTAAATTTTTTTCTTCATCAATTTTTTTACAGATTTTTAAAGTTTTAAAAAAGCGTAACTTTTGGCCTGGTATGGCTTTACATTTTCTATTATATCTCGGGCTAGAAATAAGATAGAGAAACAAAATAAACACCATTTTACTCACAGCTGTACAGGCGTTTGCCAGATAGGTCACAAGAGTATCTTTGTTAATATTTTACCCATGCGAACACAAACGCAAAATTAAAAAACGCATTTCCAAAAAATCGGTTAAATTTAAACATTTCCAAAAATGCACATGAGTCTGCTGTGCTCTTAGCCACATCTGTACCAAAATTCAAGTTGGGATCGCGATGGGATCATATTTCAAAATATTTAACTATTATAGTGTCAATTCGAAAATCTGGAATTTAGATCTGTTCAGCCTGCGGTCTAAAAGTGTGGGGTCTACATGTACAAAATAATGCATGATTTTGAGATATTACTGTATTTTATTATGTTACAGCTTAGAAACCGGAGAGGACAGAGAAGAATGCTTTGTTAGGTCTCAATCTGATAATGAACAGGGGTAGACAGTGAATGCAGAGCAGATGACAGGCCAGCAGCTCTGTCAATCATGTTCTGCCCACCGCAGAGTCAGGAAGTAAGACAGAGCTTCAGAGCTTTCATGTCCTGACATACCTGGACATGTTCACTCTTGAACAAACAATAGTCTGTACAAAGGCATCTAGGGAGTCTGTGTACTACAATATTGGTGAGTGTGTTTAAAGATTGAGTAAACTTATGTTAAATTTAATGCTTTTCTTATTAAGGGCTTATAAACACACAGCACTATTTTGAGTGATCATCGTTCAGAAAAACGTCCCCCCATTGATTTCAATGGCTTTAAAATACATGCAGTGTTTTTTGAAACACTCCAAGATTGAGTAAATCACTGCTTGCACTACTTTTTGATCGCTGCAATAAACGCAGCATTTATCACTATTTATATATATAAAAAAAAAAGCTGACATCGTTTTCACTAGGGATTAAAAAAACTAATGCAGATGTGGTAAAAACTTGGTAGAAAAAAAGCTGCTAAAAACCGCAGGGTTTATCCGCAGACAGAAAAAGCTGCGTATACGCTAGCCCTAATACTCACTTTATAGCAACACAGTTCTATCTCAAGTTTAATGCAAACCTTTATTTTTATTACCCATCTTCCTTACTTAATATTATGTGTATTGTTCTCACACAGCAATGGCTGCTACTTCTCAAGGAACAATATTTTATCATACATGCTTTTGCAATCCTTTTGAAAAAACTGCTTGTATATCGATATAGTAAAGTTTAGAAAAGTTGTTTTGATACCTTATAATCTGCGGCTTCACATTATTTGAGAAGCCGCAAAAGGCGTTCCTTTCTGGACCTCCCCGCTGTCTGCTTGTTATTTATTCACGCCCCTATGGGCGTGCTACAGAGCAGGGAGACCATGCTCGTCATGTAAGGGGTGGTAAAGATGCTATGACGCTAATCGCGTCATATCCGCCTTTACCACGTCAGTACACCCATTAGGGTGTACTGCCGACCTCGCGCTGCCGAGTGCGCATGTGTGAGGTGTGTTCACTGTACACCTAATGGGTGTACTGACGTGGTAATGCCGGATATGATGCGATTAGCGTCATAGCGGCTTTACTGCCCCTTACATGACGAGCACTGCCTCCCTGCTCTGTAGCACGCCCATAGGGGTGTGAATAAATAACAAGCATGTGGTGGGGAGGTCCAGAAAGGAACGCCTTTTGCGGCTTCTCAAATAGTGAGAAGCTGCAGATTATAAAAGGTATCAAAATAACTTTTCTAAACTTTACTATATCAATTTACAAGCACAAAGGGATGGCTAGAAAGCTATTACCATGGTGCAGGGACAGGTATATAGAGGCCGAGGGCACATTTTTAGAGGTCAGGTTCCCTTTAAATTTGTAATTAAAGTTGTACTTCATATAGAAGAAAAACTAAAAAAAAAAATCTAAAGACAGGTAAAAAAAAAATATTCATATTTATATCACTTGATATGGAATGACCCATTGACGCTATAATAGTTAAATATTTTAAAATATGATCCCATCGCGATCCCAACTTAAATTTAGGTACAGATGTGGCTAAGAGCATAGCAGACACGTGCATTATTGGGAATTTTTTAATTAAACCGATTATTCGGAAATGCATTTTAAAATTTTGCATTTGCGTTCCCATGGGTAAAATATTAAAAATACTCTTGTGACATATCTGGTGAAAGTCTGTATAGTTCTGAGTAGAATGGTGTTTATTTTGCTTTACTATAACAAAATCTCAAAAGAATTAAAAATATAGAAGTAATAATCATTGGTTCACTTGAAATGGAATGACCCTACTGCATCTCTGGAGCTCAGCCACAGTGATCTTGGTGTTCTTTTTTACCTCTCTTACCAAGGCTCTTGTCCCACGATTGCTCAGTTTGGCTGGATGGCCAGGTCTAGGAAGACTTCTGGTGGTTCCAAACCTCTGCCACTTAAGGATTATGGAGGCTACTGTGCTCTTAGGAACCTTGAGTAATGCAGAAATTCTTTTGTAACCTTGGCCAGATCTGTGCCTTGCCACAATTCCGTCTCTGATCTCCTTGGGCAGTTCCTTTGACCTCATGATTCTCATTTGGTCTGACATACACTGTAAGCTGTGAGGTCTTATATAATGAGGTGTGTCCCTCTCAAATCAAGTCCTATCAGTTCAATTAATCACAGCTAGACTCCAATGAACAAGTACAACCAACTCAAGGAGGATCAGAAGGAAATGGGACAGCATGTGACTTAAATACGAGTGTCTGAGCATAGTGTCCGGATACTTATGACCATATGGTATTTCAGTATTTCTCTTAATAAATTTGCAAAAATATCTGCATTTATTTTTTTTTTCAGTCAAAATGTGGGATGCATCTTATAATGCACAAAATACGGTAATTATTATTATTACTGACTGAAGTGCGCCTCTCCTCCCTTCTAGCACGATCACAACTCACCACTTGTGCTCTCGACCCTCTCCTCTTCCATCTCATCCCTAACCTCACCACTATCCTTATCCCCTCCCTAACCCATCTCTTCAACATATCACTTACCACCGGTGTCTTCCCCTCATCCTTCAAACATGCCCTCATCACACCCATCCTCAAAAAACCCTTCCTCGAGCCCACAAAAGTCTCCAACTATCGTCCCATATCTCTCCTCCTCTTTGCCTCAAAATTGCTTGAGCAACATGTCTACTCCGAACTGTCCGCCCATCTCTCCTCGTGCTCCCTCTTTGACCGCCTGCAATCCCGTTTCCGAGCCCACCACTTCACCGAAACAGCCCTAACCAAAGTCACCAACGACCTACTGACCGCCAAAAGCAAGCGACACTACTCCATCCTTCTCCTCCTCGACCTCACTGCTGTCTTCGATACAGTCGACCACTCCCTCCTGCTTCACATTCTAGAATCCCTTGGCATCAGTGACCTAGCCCTCTCCTGGATCTCCTCGTACCCACAGACCGGACCTTCAGCGTCACCCACACCTCCTCCTCACCCTACCCCCTATGTGTTGAGTTCCCCAAGGCTCAGTCCTGGGACCCTTACTCTTATCCATCTACACCCTCGGCCTAGGCCAACTCATCGAGTTACACGGCCTCCAATACCACCTCTACGCCGACGACACCCAGCTCTACCTCTCTGGCCCTGACATCACCTCCATGCTATCCAAAATCCCACACTGCCTGTCCGCCATGTCATGCTTCTTCTCCGCTCGTTTCCTCAAACTCAACATGGATTAAACCGAGTTCATCGTCTTCCCCCCCCTCCCCCGACCTAACCATCACGGTCAACGACTGCACACTTTCACCCATCCCCCTCGCCAAGTGCCTCGGTGTAATCCTCGACTCTGCCTTCTCCTTCAAGCCACACATCCAGGCCCTCGCCACTTCCAGCTTAAAAACATCTCACGGATCCGTTCCTTCCTTGACCATGACACTGCCAAAACGCTTGTCCACGTCCTCATTATCTCCCGCCTCGACTACTGCAAACTCCTGTTCACAGCCTCCCCGATTCCTCCCTTGCACCCCTCCGAACCATCCTCAATTCCGCTGCCCGACACATCCACCTGTCGCCCCGTTACTCTCCACTCTGCCAAACCTTCCACTGGCTCCTTACTTCCTAGAGATCTCAGTTAAAAACCCTAACCCTGACATACACGGCCATCCACAACCTGTCCCCGCCATACATCTCCGACCTGGTCTCCCGATACCACCCCTCACGCAATCTGCGCTCCTTTCAAGAACTCCTCCTCTTCTCCCCCAGCATCTCCACCTCCCACAACCGCATACAAGCCTTCTCTCGTGCATCCGCCATACTCTGGAACTCTCTTCCACACCACATCAGACACTCCCCTACCATGGGAACCTTCAAGAAAAACCTGAAGACCCACCTCTTCCTTCAAGCCTATAACCCACACTGAGACCTAATCCGCTGCACCATCTCACCTCTCCCCCTCCTACTGTCTCCGACCCTATAGACTGAGCCCTTGTGGACCGAATCTCTGCCTTAATGTACCTGTATGATTTACTCGTCGTTATTTATGTTCTCGTCCTTGTTCTGCCCTTACACATGTAAAGCACCATGGAACCAATGGTGCTGTATAAATAAATAAATAATAATAATGCGCAAAAAAATTGTAATTTTTGTCTCTACAGTATGCTGCTCTTGGATTAGATGACATAAACCTGGCGAAAGATTCCTTTTAAATTTTGTGTTGTGACGATTCTGATAATCCTGGGGAAAAAAAAATAAATAAATAAAATAATAATAATTTGACAACTAGGCGTTACCATTACATCTTACACAAGAGAGGTGTTCCCTGGTGTTAATTGGGGCGGGGGGTGTTCCTGTACATACATTGGTAGCACCGATTCAGTGTCAGTCTGTGCAGGAACCCCCCCGCCCAACCAAAAACACCCAGCTGTCAGGTTATTCAGGAGGAAGGCTAATTAGAATGATATTTTAGTGATTAGATACTAAAAAGACAGGACAGGGTAAATGATTGGGCATCTTTAAAGTATTTATTAAAAGGTGGTGTTTGCTTTGAACCAGTATAGCCACTGTTACATAAACCTATGTTTTTTTTTTTATTATATGCCTGGTAGTGAGCACAACAAGTATATTTTGTACCATTGACGGTAATTTTTAAAGAACAGATTTCCAGCTTTGCAAATAAAGGCCTAAAACCAGGAAGGTCCTCCGGGATCAATGCTGTGCTGCCCAGAGCTAGTCACACGCAGGCCTAAGTCACTATTCACAAGTGATTAGAGCAGGATTTTCCCTGAGCTTCTTATAGCGATGGCACTTTCTGGTTTTGCTTTCTTACTTTAGATTTCCTTGGTTGTTGGAGCTCACCAGTGATTCACACATTCCAGATTTTGTTAAAAAAAAAATGAAATGATGTGATAATGCGAGCTGGAATATTCCACTTCTTCAGTTTAGTCACATTCAGATCTTTGTCCAGATGGATAAACTACTTGCTTCGGACGAAAGGGAATTAGGACTTAAAATCCCAATCTGACAGGTATAGACACATAACTGCACACTTAGGCTATGTGCACACTTGGAGGTTTAGCAGAGGTTTAGCAGCGGAAACCGCCGGTCGGTTTCCATGAGGTTTATGTAAATTTATGTTAATCCAAAAGCGGCTTTTGGGTTAACATATAAACCTATGGAAACTGACCCCCGGTGTGCACACACCGGCGGTTTCCACATGCTCATCCGTTGCTAACCCGCTGGGTTCCCAGCGGGTTAGCAAAGAATGAGCATGTTCTATAATCCGGCCGGTTCTGCAGCGGCTGCAAGCAGAATCATGTGCTGCTTCCAGCCGCTGCAGAATCACCGGCGCTAACCCGCTGTGCACCGCCGCACACCCGCCCGTCTCCCGCAGCACGGACCCGACAGGAAGCCGGTGGACGGCTCCGGAGCTTCCTGTCGGGTCCCGCCCAGCCGCCGCCGCCACTAACCCGCCCCCGTGTGCACATACCCTTAAAGGCCTTAGATCACACTGCCAGCTCACGGCACCATTAATACATCCTTGACATATTCCACTTCAATGTCAACAGGCTCTGTCGAAAGATGGCGGCATTCATTGTATGGTGGACAACAATAAAAGGAATCTGTCAGCAGGTTTTTGTTATGTAATCTTACAGCAGCATCATGTAAGGACAGTGACCCCAATTATTATTATTTATATAGCGCCATTAGATTCCATGGTGCTTTACATATGAAGAGAAGAGAGTGCGGAAAAATACAGTAGATATGGACAATCAAGTCATTACAGGTACAGGAGGCAATTCCAGTGATGCATCACATTAAGGGCATTTATACTGCAACATAATGGTAAATGAGTGCTGCAATAAAAAGGTTTTTTTTTTTTTTTTTTTTTTTTTTTTTTTTATCTTGGGAGGGTAAACAGGCTGCTGATCACACGAGGAACAAGCAAAAGACTCGTTCCCCAAGTGGACTATATTTTGTGCAGCGCAAAAGATCATCGCTCTCAGCGGAGTATCATCCTGTGTAGCCAGGGCTGCACTGCCAAGAACTGGCCACCTATGTGCCCCGATATTGAAGGGAGATTGGTGTCGGATCGTGCTGTGTAAACGCACAACTACGATGCGATTTGAAACGTCACCCATTCACTCCCATGTTAAGTATGCGATCCTGGGTTGGGGGGCGTAGACATCGCACGGACGTTGTATTCCGATATCGCAGCGTCTAAACATCCAATGCGATGCGGGAGAAACGTGCACTAAATGCGCGCTCCCGCGCCATTGAACTGCGATATCGGAATGCGATTGAAGCGTGTAAACCCACCTTGACAGAGCTCAGAATGCTGGGCCTTGTAGGTCCACCCACACCACTGATGTACACTGTACATTAACAGAAAGCTGCTAATCAGTGATGGGGCACGACGTTGTACAACGTTATGGGCCGTTTCCCGGTGTTTGATGTGAGCTCCGGCGCGTCCGCACCAGAAATGCAACATGTCGCGTCCTGGTGCGAACGAGACTGTGATTTGTGTGCAGGCATCCGCCTGTGTACATATCACATATGGCAGTGAATGGGTGCGCACGGACATGCGCAGTCAAGCGCAGCACCGTGTGCTCCCATTATAGAGATAGGAGCTTGCAGTGCTGCGGTCACATTGCGGATCCCCTCCGCAGAACGCTGCGGATGGGAACGCAAATGTGAAGGTAGCCTAAGAGGTGAGATCGTCGTAATCTGCCAATGTGGGTACAAAAATGGTCCTGAAGTCCTATAATCCTGTCTTTTTTTTTTTGCAAATCTGGTAATTCAGTTCTTCTTTAAGAACCCATTATAAATACTGGAGACAGCAATTATTTAAACATTTTAGATCGTGGTTAAGAACTATAATAATTATAATCAGTAATAATATAATGAATGGCATTCATTCAGATCCTTACATATCCGCCTAGGTAAATAGCTCAACCAAGTCGTCGAACAATATAAGCCTTCTGTGAGGTCACTGGATGTAAGAAACTCTAATGTTACATGTACAAGTGTGTGCCAACTGCTGAGATTGTGCTTATCATCCGTATTATTAAATCAGGTTCCAAAGAATCCGATGTGAGAAATGCTTAGTATTTCTTAGAATGTTAATACGAAATTAATGCTTCATAGCTTTTAAGGTTGAAGGTAGACCTAAGTCTATTGAGTTTAACCATATAGCCAAACATGTTGATCCAGAGGAAGGCATTGCTCAGGCTGGCTTCATATTAGCTTTCGCCGCCGCTGCATATTGCGGCGGGAGAACACGAGCCAACCACAAGCACAGCCCATTCCCATGTTTAACATAGGGACGCATGGTGTATGCGGTGGGGTGCGGATGGCTGTGCGGTCCCATTGCCCTCCATGTGTGATTTGTACGCAAGCCTCTGCATGCGTACAAATCACACATGGGAGGGCAATGGGAACGCACGGCCATCCACACCCGACCGCATACACCGTGCGTCCTCATGTTAAACATGGGGATGGGCAGTGCTTGCGGTCGGTTTGCGTTCGCCCGCCGCAATACGCAGCGGCAGCAAACGTTAATGTGAAGCCGGCCTAAGACTATGTGCCGAAACAACTTTTTGGGTGAAGAAATTTTCGGCAGCAAAACTGCACCCTGTGCCAGAAAAAACATGCCAATATGCAATGCGGTTTTGGTGCAGATATTGGCCTTGCGTTTTTTCACTATTGTCAAAGGCACGGAGGGCTGAAAAATGAACCAAGGATTCACTTGCTCATTTTTTTCTCTGGACCAAAAACGCTGCAAAACTGCAAGGAAAGAAAAATATCATCAACAGTAATTCAGAATTCTCATAAGCCCAGTTCACATCTATGGCAGGTGTCCGATTTGCTTGCAATCTGTTTTTGACAGCATTTGGTGCAGGACACTTTTTGGGCTGGGTTTGCAAAAACATATGCGTTTTGCGTTTTCATAAAGTGACATGCGTTTGCAATCAGTTTCCCATTATAATCAATGGGTGCATTAACGCATGAGTTTGCAATGCATTTGTAAAACAAAAACGGATTGCAAGCCAAACAGAATTGGAACACAGATGTGAAAAGGCCCATAGACTTTGTTGCGGCAAGGGTACAAATGCACAAAAAGGCTGCAAAAACCATAGTCGACACAGTCTTAATGTAACGCCACACACAGCAATTTTTCTAGGCAATGTCACTTGGAATTTGCTGGTTGCAGTGAAATCATGGACATATTGTTCTATTTTGTTGCTGTGTACAAATGTAACAATGTGTCCATGATTTCATTGCAACCAGCAAATTGCCAGTGAAATTGCCTAGCAATATTGCTGTGTGTGAAGTTACCATTATAGTTCTGCATTAAGGGATAAAATCCTTCCCAACTCCACATACAGCAATCAGACTAGTTCCCTCGATCAACGCCCTATCACAGAATCTAATACCCATAACCTGTAATATTAGATCTTTCAAGGAAGGCATCCAGGCCCCTTTTATACTTTTGTAGTGAATCAATAACCTCTTGAGACAGAGAAGTCCATAATCCCTGCTCTTTCAGTAAAGAATCACAATATGATTTCCTCTACATCAGTGTTCATAAACTCATAGATTGTTTTAGGAAAGGACCTCCTGGGTCACCTGCTCCAACCTTCTGCTCAAAGCAGGATTCACTAAATCATCCCAGACAAATGTCTATCCAGACTCTGTTTTAAGACATCCACTGGAGAACTCACCACCTCTCACAATCAGTTCCATTTCTTGATCATCCTCACTGTCAAAAGGTCCCCAAATCTCCAGTGCTCATGGACCTCAACAAATGATGTTTGCAGGAATCCCTTAGTATTGTACAGGTGACGCCTTGAAAATGGTTCTATCACCTCCTCATTGCTAAGGAAATCCTTAAAACATCACCAGTTGAGTGTCATTAGGACACACACACACACACACACACACACACACACACACAGTACATACATATAGTACAGACCAAAAGTTTGGACACACCTTCTCATTCAAAGAGTTTTCTTTGTTTTCATGACTATGAAAATTGTAGATTCACACTGAAGGCATCAAAACTATGAATTAACACATGTGGAATTAAATACTTAACAAAAAAGTGTGAAACAACTGAAAATATGTCTTATATTCTAGGTTCTTTAAAGTAGCTACCTTTTGCTTTGATTACTGCTTTGCACACTCTCAGCATTTTCTTGAGCTTCAATGCGCAATAGGGTCTTATCTTTTTTACACAGGTCAAAAAGGTTCAAAATCAGAATCGCTCACCTGATAAGGTTGTGTCACACACAACCAGCTTGATCGCTCAGAAATGCAGCTGCTGCAGGGACCGTACCTCCACAGGTTATTGCGGTTATCGATCAATCTTCCGGACAAAGTACCTTAGGTCCGCGCTGCTACCAGATAGATATAAATGACACCAGAGACACCGGGATGTCTGGATCAAAGTGATGACTTGCTTTATTTTCCGATGCGTTTCCCTGAGGAAGGAGCTCGGCATGTGGCTCTGAAACGCGTCAGAAAATAAAGCAAGTCATCACTTTGATATAGACATCCCGGTGCCTCTGGTGTCATTTATATTCATCTGGCAGCAGCGCAGACCTAAGGTACTTTGTCCAGAAGATTGAGGTTTAATAAGTGGGATTTTTTGCCTTATAAATGGGGTTGGGACCATCAGTTGTGTTGTGCAGAAGCCTGGTGGATACACAGCTGATAGTCCTACTGAATAAACTGTTAGAATTTGTATTATGGCAAGAAAAAAGCAGCTAAGTAAAGAAAAACGAGTGGCCATCATTACTTTAAGAAATTAAGGTCAGTGAGTCCGAAAAATTGAGAAAACTTTGAAAGTGTCCCCAGTGCAGTTGCAAAAACCATCAAGCGCTACAAAGAAACTGGCTCACATGAGGACCGTCCCAGGAAAGGAAGACCAAGAGTCACCTCTGCTGCAGAGGATAAGTTCATCCGAGTCACCAGCCTCAGAAATCGCAGATTAACAGCAGCTCAGATTAGAGACCAGGTGAATGCCACACAGAGTTCTAGCAGCAGACACATCTCTACAACAACTGTTAAGAGGAGACTTTGTGCAGCAGGCCTTCATGGTAAAATAGCTGCTAGGAAACCACTGCTAAGGACAGGCAACAAGCAGAAGAGACTTGTTTGGGCTAAAGAACACAAGGATTGGACATTAGACCAGTGGAAATCTGTGCTTTGGTCTGATGAGTCTAAATTTGAGATCTTTAGTTTCAACCACTGTCTTTGTGCGACGCCGAAAAAGGTGAATGGACTCTACATGCCTGGTTCCCACTGTGAAGCATGGAGGAGGAGGTGTGATGGTGATGGGGTGCTACTCCAGATGACCTGGCCTCCACAGTCACCAGACCTGAACCCAATCGAGATGGTTTGGGGTGAGCAGAACCGCACAGTGAAGACAAAAGGGCCAACAAGTGCTAAGCATCTCTGGGAACTTCTTCAAGACTGTTGGAAGACCATTTCCGGTGACTACCTCTTGAAGCTCATCAAGAGAATGCCAAGAGTGTGCAAAGCAGTAATCAAAGCAAAAGGTGGCTACTCTGAAGAACCTAGAATATATAAGACATATTTTCAGTTGTTTCACACTTTTTTGTTAAGTATATAGTTCCACATGTGTTAATTCATAGTTTTGATGCCTTCAGTGTGAATCTACAATTTTCAAAGTCACGAAAATAAAGAAAACTCTTTGAATGAGAAGGTGTCCAAACATTTGGTCTGTACTGTATATATACATACGCATATTATATATATATATATATATATATATATATATATATATATATATATATATATATATATATATATATATATATATAACCCAACTTCAGTCCACCCAATCGTTCACAACCTTGGTTGTTCTTCTCTGCACCCACTCTAGCTCAGCCATGTCTTTCTTAAGGCCCAGTTAAACACACAGATAATTGTGCAGAGATTGTTTGCAGATCTCTGGTTGCAGTGAAATCATAGACACTTTGTTTCATTTGTATACGGCCACAATATGGAACAATGTTTCCATGATTTCACTGCAACCAGAGATCTGCGAACAATCTCTGCACAGATATCTGTGTGTGGAACTGGGCCTTTATACACCGGAGACCAGAATTGTACACAATATTCTAGTGACTTGTATAAACCATGTTATTTTCCTAAATATTTATACCTCTTTTAATGCATCCTACTATTTTGTTTGCCTTGGCAGCAGCTGTCTGACACTGACCACTACAATTAGACCACAAGTGTACACATTGGGTTCTTGTAGGGGTTTTCTGGTGTCCTGCTTAGATACAAATATATTATGTTTCTAAAGTACCTGCAATCATGACAAATAGTTCCAATAGGATTACACATAAGGATTACACTTTCAGTCTACTTGTGGGGAATATCAATATCTGGCAGAATGAAATGTGTAACACATTAATAACTCACCCTTATTACTGTGCTTCCGAGACATCTTTGTAAGCACTACTGAAGGAATCAAAAGCACAAAGAAGTGTCCTTGTTCACACACTTAGAAGCATAGAGATGTCAAAACTGGTAGGAAATCTGGGCCAGCTGCCAAAAAGGTGCATAAATGTCTCTTCACAATAGTCCGGTCAGGATCTTCCTCGCATGTCTCGCTGGACTCTGCAAAAAAATAAAAAGGCATAAGTCAAGGTCCTAGACAAAATGGCTATTTTGACTTCACACAAAATCACAGAATTAACAAAACTGCAAAGAAATCAGAGTCTACAATATAATACAAACCATCCATCAGTGTTACTTAGTAAAAAATAATTCTTCATTGCCATACAAGAAACCTTGGGTAAAACCCAACTCACCACTGTTATAGTACTACTACCATAAATCTATCAAAAGGACTCCTCTATAGGACAATGATGGGTTTAGACTTGGAGAACATGGATTGTGCAAATTGTCAAGATGTTTAATGCAAATAAAAGAAATTTCAAGACATGTTTTGGTTTCTTTTGGGAAAAAAAAGGGCAGATAAGTTTTTAATGAAGATTTTCACCTTTTTCCATCAGATAACACAAGTCTGTACTTGCTACGTTTTCGTCAGAGATGTTTGTGCATTTCAAACTATGCCATTACCAGTGGTACAATAGAGATGCACAATAATAATAAGGCGAGACTAAGAAAATCTGTGCCAAATCTGTTAAAATAAAATTCATGTACCGGTACTTGCCTTTAGCGTTCATCACTGATCAGCCGCTGCATCTCTCCTTACACTCTCGCATGACAACAAGTGGTCCACAGGTGACAAGTCACCGAAGCACCCGAGAGCGTAAACACACGCATCAAGGGACCAGCGGAGAGGGATGAAAAACTCTAAAGAGCAACTACATTAAGGTTTTTTCCCTTTCAAAAAATGCTGCAGAAAGTCAAGATTTTACACAAACAGCTTTGGATATGGCTTGTTTTTCATGCATTTTTTCCATAGGATTCTAAACAAGACTGTTTAAAGGGAATATGGATTCATCAGACTTCCAAATTTGAGGGCAACATAAACTAAGGGCAGAAACCAGGGCTGTGGAGTCACATAGAAAGGGAAGAAGCCGGTGCCACTTCAGCAAAAAACTTGAGACGTGGCACCGGCATCTTCCCTTTCTATGCTACAATGGGTGGAAGCTAACCACACCTTGGAGACGGGGAGTCAGGCGAGTCATAGTGGTTGCAGCAGATTCCCCTTCCCTATTCCTACTTCACATATCCATGTGGAATCGGATAGTTGGTGTCCATTTCGGTTAAGTTGGACTCGGGAAATTGAGGAGTTGGAGGTTTGGTTTACTGACTATACACCAGGGCAGTGGACTTGGTGTCCATTTTAGTGGAGTTGGATTCGGGAAATTGAGGAGTTAGAGGTTTGACTTACTGACTCCACAGCCCTGGCAGAAACCCCAATTAAGGAGTTGTGTAGTACTGGGCTTCATGTTAAGGCTGCGTTCACACATTGCGTATTTTGCTGCGCTTTTTTACGCGTGCTTTTCAAAATACGCAATGTGCCTTTTGTCTGCCTGCAAAGTGAATGGGAAATTCACTTTGCAGTGCAGACATTGCGTAAAAATACGCAGTGCGATTTCCGGGAGAAAACGCAGCTCCGTAAACAATTGATATGTCAATTATTTACGCAGCTACTACTGCGTATTCTCCCAGAGGGGAGGAAGAATCCTGCTTCCTCCTCCCCTCTGTGACAGCTGTGGCCGCCCATTAGATTCCACGGTGTGTTAATACACACTGTGAAATCTAAATTAAACAAAAGCAAGTGTGTGAAAAATAAAAAAGAATGAATACTTCACCTTCCGACGCCTTCTCCCGGTGTCTGGTGCCTTCTGCCGCTCTCCGGTGTCCGATTCTAAGTCAGATCTATTCTGACAAGACCTGTGGTGACGTCAGAGGGGGGGCGTTCCCGGGCACTCGCGGTCATGTGATACCACATGACCGCAAGCAGCCAATCAGCGATGGGACCGCCCCCCTCTGACATCACCACAGGTCCTGTGAGAACAGACATCTCACTTAGAATCGGACACCGGAGAGCGGCAGAAGGCACCAGACACCGGGAGAAGGCGTCGGAGAGGTGAAGTATTGATTCTTTTTTATTTTTCACACACTTGCTTTTGTTTAATTTAGATTTCACAGTGTGTATTAACACTGTGAAGTCTAATGGGGCGGTCACACATGTCACAGAGGGGAGGAGGAAGCTGGATTCTTCCTCCTCTCTGTGACATCACTGCGCTTTCTGGGGGAAAGAAAGCGCAGTGTGTGAAAGCCCTGCGTATTTTGCTGCGCTTTTTTGCGCGGCCGAAAAACGCGGCAAAAAGCGCGCGCAAAAAAGCGCAGCAAAATACGCAAATGTGTGAACGTAGCCTAAGAGTTTGATCAAACACTTATCCGTTAGTCTTCTCATAGAGAAGCACTGCATAACTCCACCTGCACCATTGAGAGACAGTTTTTTGCCTAGTCTGTGCATAGGCAGAAAACTACCAATGAATCGTGGAGGGTAAGGGATATGCACAGCTCATGAATAGTTGAAGCTCATCAATGAGCAGACTAGAAGAGCTGCAGCAGATAAAAATTATCAGAACTACGGAAAGAATTTGCTATTCTCACATTGAGCAGCAAAAACACAACACTACAACAGGTAGTGCAACTAATAAATGTAGAGCTCTAGCTCAGCTGTTAAGAATTGTCTTTTGGAGGTCATAAGACCCACACAATTTTGTCAACTCCTAGGCATCAGCCATAAATGACAAGATAAGTGATATATCCTTTAACCCGTTCACCCCCTAGCCAGTTTTCACATACCTAAGCAAGCCTTAGTTTTCAGTTCTGCCCAGCATCACATTATGAGGTTATAACTCTGGGACGCTTCAATGGATCAGTTATTCAGAGTTTATTTTTTGTGACATAGTGCACTTTGTTAGTGGTAAATTTAGGATATTTTGTACTTATATTGGAAATTTGAAGAAATTTTTTAAAAATTTTTATTCCTTTTTACACGACATTCAAACAAGTTTTTATTCCCAGTGACCGCTGTTCAGAGAGTGCAAGAGGCTTTCACTGGGGGAGCGGCTGCCAACATTCACTGAAGGGAGCCAGCTCTTTGTGTTGGATCCTTCACCAGCATGCACATCCAATCACCCGCGGTACTCTATTGAGTAAGGAGCGTACTCGAACACCCCGATCGAGCATTGAGCAGTGGAGAGCATGCTCGCTCATTAGTTGTAACCAAAGTTTGCAAAGTGTTCAGTACCTCAGGATTCCAAACTTTCCATGGTTCAAAGCTACAGAAACACAAGTACATCATTATTCAGTTGAGTTTTCCCACAACAATCTCACTGTTGATTCAACTTCGATATGGATCCAAGAGGTTGCAAGCATCAAGCGATATCTGTAGATGATTTATTACAAGAGGAAAAAAGTTCTCCATTTCACCATCAGTTAAGATGTGTCAAGCATGAAGGGGGTACTTTGGGATGCCTGTTGGAGACCAGGACAAATCCTGGGCTCCACATTTTGCTAGTCAGATGTGTAAGAAAGCTCTGTAAGGATAGTAAAGAGAAGAAAGAGGGCTATGAAGTTTGGTGTTCAAAGGATATGGTGAGAACCCCGCTATTGTCAGGTTTCAGAATACTGGAATTCATTTTGAACCTAGCGAGTGGTGCCTCTTCACTGACAGTTCATCAGAGTCTTAAAGCAGTATTACTCCATAATGGTGACAAATATCCTTTTCTTCCCCTTGTCCATTTAGCAAAGCTCAAAGAAGACTATGAAAATGCAAAGAGATTCCTAAATGCATTGGAATATAAGGAATGATTGGGAAGTAATTATAGATTGCAAAATGGTTGCATTCTTGATGGGTCTTCAAGGAAAGGTATACTAAGTTTCCATGCTTTCTTTGACTTTGGGATACCAGGGACACTAAAGCACACTACCACTGGTCTGAACGTACTGTTTTTTTATGTGGGGAATAACATTAATTGCTTGATTGGCCAGCAAACTTGCCTGCCCTAAACCCCATGGAGGATCTATGGGGTATTGTCAAGAGGAAGAGGAGAGGCACCAGACACAACAAAGCAGACGAGCTGAAGGCTGCCATCAAAGAAACCCGGGCTCCCATAACACCTCAGCAGTGCCACAGGCTGATCACCTCAATGCCATGCTGCACTGATGCAGTAATTCATGCAAAAGGAGCCCTGACCAAGTATTAAGTGCATTTACTGTACATAGTTTTCACTAGGCCAACATTTATGAGTTAAAAATCATTATTCAAGTTGGTCTTACATAATCATCAACATTTACATAAACAACCGAAATAGACCACTGTCTGCAATGACTATATATTATATGTGTTTCACTTTATGAATTGAATTACTGAAAAAATATCATTGTGATGATATTCTAATTTATTGAGAAGCACCTGTATACGGTATATAAATGAAAAGGTATACAACACTAGGAGGCAAATATGTTTTCTTTTTCAGATTTGCTTTTTTATAGTGAAAAGTGAAATCCCTAAAGTTTATGGGAAAATGGGTGATTGTTTCAGTAACTGAGCTGAAGCCCCAGGAGGCCCTACAGCAGCTCTGCTTTGTTAAAGGATTGTAGTATTCGGCATAATCACAGCACGGTTTACCAGTCGCCAGACGAAAGAATAGCAGATTTCACAAAAATGCTACTAAAACTTAGCAGAAATCTGCTACTTAAAGGATTTATAAAAAACGCCACTGGAGATTTATCAGAGATGTATTTTGCTTGTAGGCTTAAAACAACAAAGTCAATGTCTTGTGGTAACATCTGGCTAATTGGCTTTTGAGTAAAGCTGTCCCTAAACAAGCTATTTTCAGCTTGTTGATCGAGTGCTGGAAAAGAGGCTTGGCATAAATATCAACTGCACTGTAATGCCATTATGAGCATTGATCTGCAGCATTGTACCTGAGACAGCCTTCTTCTTGGCACCTTGCATGTGAGGATGACGATGGTACGTGGCCACCTGCACTGCAATAGCCAGGACTTGACATGTGGCACTGATGAAACTACTAATAGAAATGCTAAATGATTGGACATTCCCAATTAGGATACATTTGCATGCAGCAATCATCCCTTATCTTGGTTTCAAGGTACTGGGAATACACGGTCATTGCTGGCTTGTACACATGGGGACGGAGAGAGGTTTGGGATGAATGTTAGGGTTGGCCAACATTGAGGAAATAAAAATAAATACAAAACTCTAAAACTTAAAAAGGTAGCAACTAAAACAGGATTTAAAAACTATGCAATGTCGTAGAGGGATAGCCACTATTAAAGGCATACCCGCAGATAGTCCCTATTACAGGCATACCTGCAGAGCTATGAGCTTAAAAGGGTATCTGTAACCAGGTTTTTCCTCTATAAACTGTGGCCACCAGCAGTAAGCCCTTATATTCAGCATTCTAGAATACACTATATAAGATTCCGGGCCGATCTGTAGAACACAAAAAAAATCTTTCACAATACTTACCTATAGGGTGGTCCGGTCCGATGGGCGTCGCTGGCCGTGATCTAGTGCCTTTTATCTTTTTGCTTTGTGTGGATGACACGTCCCACATCATCCACACACAGTCCCCTCCATTGCACTCCTGCACACTTCTCTGTCCTGCCACGGGCACAAAATATTTTATTATGCATGCGCAGACGTTCTTTGACCGTTTCACTGCACCTGCACATTACAATATTTGGCAGGGCAGTAAGAATGGCACAGGAGCACAACGGTTTAGATTTTGTGGATGACAGGACGCATAATCCACAAGAAGCAGAGGAGGACGACTATCACAAGAAGAGGAGAATGCAGGCTCAGGATAAGAGAGGCCCATCAGACCGCCCCACAGGTGAGTATAAGAAAAGGTTTTCTTTAGGTTATACGATCGGCCTGGGGACTTATATACAGCATTGTAGAATGAGGTATAAACGGGCTTCCTGACGGTCACCACAGTTTATAGGGGAACAAACCTTGTGACAGGTTCAGGAAGTGCAAGAAAGTCAAGCTTTTTGGCCAGGATGTCAGTTTCTTCTTTGTGAAAGACTTCCTGAGAACATCATCAGCATCCATCCAGCCCTCCTCACAGCCATCAGACCCCTTTTTCCTCTGTAAGTCCCCCTCCAGTATATAGTGCTGGTGAGGATCATTTTTTCCCTCAGGGGTCAGGGGTTTAGTAGTCGGGCTTATACAAAGTTTGACAGCAGAGTTTAGAAGCACACAGACATTACAATGATGAATGAATGCACGTCGTCTGTGTGATATCGCAGCATGCGCTACTTTGCTCCATATTTCAGATCAGACTCGCCCATTTTAAGTCAATAGGTACACAAGAAAAACAGATCACATTCAAGTTAGGTCTCATCTCTATGTATTGTTTTTCACCACATCCATTACAATAATTAAAGGCAAGCTGTCAAGTAAAAAAAATTGCTCTGGGTTTCATCTGCAGGATAGTGGAGTTCTAAAGCTGTGCAAAGTCTAAAGTTAAAGGGGTTGTCTGGTCTACACTGATAATTCTGCAGTCACTCTATATGACTGTAGACCCATCAATTCTCCCAGTGCCAGCACTGAGCGCTGCATGGATTCGCAGTTTCTAAACCAGCAACAAACTGCAATTATGCAGCATGCAGTATTCCCAGCCAGAGCCCTCGATTAAAATCCTTTCCACATACTTGTCCTTCATATAGCTCAGCCCTCCTCATCTTTTACAGGTGCCAGAAGAGGGAAGATAGGTGGAAAAAAACAAGTATGGCGGAGGTGAAGGGAATGGTTTGGCCACACCAAGGGTGCACCAAGCAGCTTATTTGCATATATTAGTAAGGAACAATTTCTGGCAAATGAACCAACGGATTGGGACACTGGGGTGAAGCTCCTGCAATGAGATTTTAGTGAGCTTTAGATGCTGGGTATATTTACTGCACAAAAAAGCAGGGTCTTAAAGCTCCAGCAAAGTGGATGGGATTTATAGAGATCTCCTGCCCTTTATTTTTTTTTCTCTTTAAACACAAGAGAAAACAGACATGGGGGATGAATTTCAAAATCCACATGTCAAGCTCTCTTGCGGGTGTACGGAGTTTTGTGTGCGGACCTGATTTACCACATCTTAGACCTGATGAGGCTGGTGTACCTAATCTGAAAATCCACATCAGAATGACTGTATAATACCGATATTAAAAAGAGAATTTTATACAAGACTGGAAAACCCTCAAGAAGGAATTATACAGTCATTCTGACATACATTTTCACAATAAGTACACAAGCCTCAACAGGTCTACGATAATGTAGTTCATTGTAAAATCTGGTAACCAATCACTTTAAGGATATGTACAGCTTTGCTCCCTTGCATCTAATAATATACTATTCCTCTGTGTGTTTACCTAGACTTCACACAACAAACTGTACTTGAGTCGAGTCTTTCTTTGGGTACGTTGCTCCCACAAGTCGCATTTCATTTGGATTCACTTGAACAAATTGAGATTTAATAAGTGTAATTGGTCCCGTCGGGGCTCAGCACAAACACTGAGGGAAAAATGCTAGCAAGTATGTAATATGGGGTGTTACATAGTGGATCACTAATGGATGTTGCTATTCCTTACGCTTGCATTATATTCATCACACTGCTATTGGCACCCTGTTGAACATGGCTTATGCAGGCATTGCATACTTATACTTTTTTTTTTTATTAAAAAAAAAAACATTAATTAAAACTATCCATGATCAGTTCATGTAAAATGTGCATTTTGCAAGGGGCGTGAAACCGTTTAACCCTTTCAAGACCAAGCATGTGTTTGGCTCTTCATGCCCTGAGCAAAACTCAATGGTTTGGAATGCTGTGTAAGTTTCTGTAAAGAAAGTGGCAGAAAAGCTACATCAGACTCCCCAGAGGAGCCCGGCATGTGAATTATACAGTGTCTAATGCAATTACTGATGCCCAGGGTGCATGGTGGCCTAACAGACATGCGAGGGGGTTAGTGATGATAAAAAGGTACCGTACTTCAGTAATAACATCATTTTGCAATATTGTCTAGTTGAAATAGGTTATTTTGTGGGCCATAGGTCTGATTTTTGTCATATACCCAAGCCCACAGCCAGAGATGAAGACAGAACCATAATCTCTAACCCAATCACTTGCTTTTCCACATACACAAAATCTGACAAGAACACTAGTAGCTTCTAGTCCAAAATGCATCCGAATCTGCTCAAAATTAGACATCTGGAAGAGGAAGTAAAAATAAAATTACGGGTATGGGAACACTGAGTATATAAATAACCTGACTGCACGGAGAAGGACTAAATTCCTTCACAGCAGCTCCTGTGCCCCCCAGCAGTGCTCCCATATCTATCCATTGTAGAGCCACAAGATCTTGCATCCAAGGGTACCTTTACACGCCGCAATTTTTGCTGGGAATCCTGACAGCGATGTGTGCCCTGAAACTATCGCCGTCAAATTGCCTCCCAGTTGCGGCGTGTATTTGGTGGCGATAAATCGCCTGTTGCCTGGTTCCTGATTTCAGAGCACTGCTCCAAAATCAGAGGCAATCATGAAGGCGAGATTCCCGCTTTTGGCTGTGATAGGGCGATAGTGATGGAATCAGCGTCGCCTATTGATTTCCAGTAGGCGTGCCACAGCATGCTGGAGTCCGCGTCCAGTCTGCGATGATTGGTGGTAGCTACTGTGTTCCCATTGGCTGTCAGCTGACAGGGCGCCATATTTGAAGAGCTGTCCGTTCAGCAACACACACATGTTCAATTGCGTCATGTATTAGCCAGTGTTCCAGAGCAGGCTGACCAATCGTAACCTGTTGCGTTGTCCAATGAACGCGTATGGGGCGCAGTGTAAACCACTGTGGCACGCCTATCTCCTCGCAGCGCTGAACATGTACGCCCACATTGCTTTGGGGATTGCGACGTGTGAAGCGGCGAGGGAAGGCGACCGGATTGGTTCCACTGTGGGTGAGGCGATTTCCGGGGCGACACATCACCTTAAGTTGAGGGCAAACTGACGAGTAATAGCACAATCGGCGATCTGAGGAGAGCATGAAAAACGTGCACGCGCACGTTAGATCGCCTGACATCGCCAGCAAAAATTGCGGCGTGTAAAGGTACCCTAAGAGGAGCACTGTATTTACCATGCAAAATTGTGTTAATCTATACAATAATTCTATAGATTATAGGGACAGTCAGAAAATGACTGATAAATGAAAAAGACAAAAAAAAAAACAAAAACAAAACAATACTTAGGCTACGTTCACACGCGTCATAATTGCTGCATTTTTTTTTTGTGTTTTTTCTCGTGTTTTGCGGCCACGCTATTTGGCACTGGTAAAAAAAAAAAAAAAAAACGTGGTGCATTCACACACCACTGTTTTTTACGGCTGCACTCCCCCCCTCCCCCCCCAAGATGATAGTGGGAAATGATGTCACATGGGGGCAGGAATAATCCTGTTCCAGTGTGTCATGTGTGTACTTTCACTGCGGAAGCGAACTAAAAAATAAATAAATTAAAAAATTTTAATCTTACCTCTCTTTGCAGTTTAGATCGCACGCCAAAAACGACCGGTTTAAACCGATCAACTGATGATGTCACATGACACATCAGCTGGTCATGACACATCAGCTGATCGCTACTAGTCAATCAGATGATTAAGGTCCTTGCAGCGAACGTACGTCTTCCTCTCCGGTACCAGGACAGCTGGTTAACTTTTATTTGCTTTCGCAGTGTATGTAGATACACTGTGAAAGCGAAACTACAGTCCCACATGTCACACAGGGTGAGGAACACAGGATTCTTCCTCCCCTGGTGACATCACATCCTGCTATTCCCCCTGCGCCCGCAATTATATATGCTGGAATAGAGCATTGTCTGAACTGGTGATGCGTAATTCCGGCTCCTTATAAAGAGGCCTATGGGAGAAAGCGTGTGCATGTTTGTGCAAAGAATAGACATGGTCATTCATTTTACGCACGCGCTTTCTACCGCAAAAGCATGGCCGAAAAAAGTGCAGCGTCTGAATAGCAATAGTGAATTTCCATTCACTTTGCTGGCACACGCTAATGCAGATGCGCTTTTGCTGGAAAAGCGCACGTAAAAAAGCGCAAAAATTATGCTGTGTGTGAACGTAGCCTTAATACAATAACCTAATTTAAAGTGAAACAGCCATTTAAATTTTAATTTAAAAATAATGTAGAGCAAGTGATAATAAACTTTTAAATATACTTCAAAAGTGAAATCTGGAAGAAAACCTTTCAAAAACCATCCAGAAGATGTCCCCCCCTAGGCAGTTTCTAAATCTGACATAAGCTGTGAATGCCTCCCACCCAGCATATCAGTGTATCAGGTTACCTCATGCAGTGACAGTGCTGAGCTCAGGCTGTAGGCACACAAGTCCTTTGAGATCTTATCTTCTCCATTCACATCGGCCTGGCTACATGCAATCAGCTGACAACACGGATCAGTGCAATGTGAATGTAGGGAGTCAGATAAGGGTGGCTTCACACCACGGTAAGGTCCGGTCCGGGGCTGTCAGGAATGAACCTGACAGCCCCGGACCGGATCAGCACACAGAATCGGTGTGCAGCCGGACACAGCTGCTAATGAATCAAGACCGTGGCTGACAGGGAGCTAGCCGCGGTCCTGCAACAACAGCGGCGTGCAGTCGCAGGTGTCCGGGGTTCCTGGATCCTCCCGGATCGGGACAATCCGGCCCCATAGGCTCCCATGTTAGGGAGCGCTGGATTGCACCGGATCCGGAGACGGAATCGGGGATGATACGGCAATTTGGGGAGATTTTTCTCCCCGGACACAAAAACATTGCAAGCAATGTTTTTGTCTCTGGTGAGAAAAATCGAATTCTCCCAGACTCTTCCAGAGAGATGGAAACCAGATGCAGAGAGCTGCCATCCGGCTCCATAGCATACTATGGGGCTAAAATCCAGTCCGGGGCTGTCTGGTTTACACCGGACAGCCCCGGATCGGACCTTACCATGGTGTGAAGCCACCCTAAGATCACAGGAGCTGTGTGCTGCCAGCCCTAAGCTCACACTCTCTCTGCATGAGGTAAACTGACATTACAGATCAGCTTTACCCACGCTAGACATACACAATGTAATGGCCATGCCCCCCACCCTTATATGGTTCATACTCAGCGAGTTAAAAGCTGAACACGGATCTCACTGTGAATGAGCTTCAGACACAGTTTACTGGGGACATCTAGTGAAAGGATTTTATGTTCAATTTTTCTTTTAAGAAAAAGGAGAAAGGGAATAGGGGGGGGGTACAACATAGCCATCATACAAGAAAGAAATAAAGTCATATAACTAGATAACTAGACTTAGTCAACGTATTAGGCGACAATGGCCTGATCATAAATCTTATACGAAGATCATATGTTCTATTGCCATAGTTGAATGAGCCAAGATGAGGACCCGCGTCTCTCATGCGTTTATCATAGTTCTTTGAGAAAAGCAATGTCTCCAAAGGTGTAGAGGTGTTAAAGAGTCCCAGTCTGTGAGGTTGGAGTATTGATAACTTTCTTTATCACTCGATTGTAAGTAAATTTCGGTCCTTCCGCCTAATGGCTCAGTGTATCATCGACAAACAGTATGGATACAAGAACTGGTAACTACTATATAACCACATAAAACTCGCATCCACAGGGATACTGTAATTATTCTAGTGTCATAGCTGTAGAAAGTTTTAATAAGAAGAGAGGGGCCAGAAGAGAAAGAAGAGAAGAAGATATGATATAGGATAGGGGGTATCCACAAGTAGCTCACGTCAAATCTTAGGCATCAGGGAACCTCTCCAGCAGGGATTAGGCCTCATCTAGTTAGGAAACACACTATGAAAGGCCGGGGAGTCCAAGAAGAGGACCCACGGACTCCAGATCAATCAATATCGTTCCCTGGCATTGGTAACTTCAGCAGTCAGCTCCTCTAGCCACTCAACCAGGTCGGGAGCCCGCGGAGATCTCCAGTGTCTGGGGATTACTGTCCTTGCAGCCGTTAAGAAAAAACAGAGGAGGTCTGCCTTCTGGGATCTAATGGAGCCAGGCAGCATCGAGAGCAGAGCCAGGGCAGGGTCAGGAGTTACGTTTCTACCACTAACTACCCCATAACAATCAAAAACCGCCGACCAAAAAGGTCAAATTGAGCTACATTCCTACCAGATGTGGGCCATTGTCCCACGAGCCAGTCCACATCTCCAGCACCTGTCTGAAGTCGCCAGGAAGGCAGCATGTAAGGAAGCAGGACACTGGTACCACCTGGATAGGATTTTAAAGTTCCGCTCCTGGGCTAGACATGCCATTGATAGCTTGTGGGTGTAAAGGTAAGCCTTCTCCCAATGCTCTCCAGAGATCTCCAACCCAAGCTCTCCCTCCCATTTTACACAGTACCCGACCTGTCGTCTGAGGCTCTATCATTCAAAACGGAGTAGAGCGCCGATATAAGATGTGAGGGTGGTTCTTCCTGATCGTACAGCAGCTCGAACCCGCAGCAGAGAAAATTATTCTCAGGTTCAATCCCACAGATGAAGGACTGAAGCTGAGCATACTCCAGCCAGGACCCACGTGGACAGGGGCCCATCAGCTCATCAGGGGGCGCAAGCCTCCCATCGGAGAGAGCATGTTTCATTTTTGGCCAGTCTGTAAATCTCCATTTTAAAAAGGAAGTTGCCCGCATCGCCGGGAGGAACGAGGGATTCCCAAAGATAAGGGTCAGAGGTCCCCACTTCTTCACCACAACCACCGGTCTGATCTCCATGTCCCAGAGCCTAAGAGCCGGGAAGACCATTATGGCCTCTGGGCCTAGTTTGGGTCTGTCAGTCGGGCCAGTCCATGGGAATTCCTAAGGGGGATATATGAGTTCCCCTGTTCCAGCTCAACACACTGTTTCGATTTACAATGGAACTTCCAATCAAAGAGACGCTCTAGTACTGCGGCCTTGTAATATAATTTAAAGTTCGGGAGACCAGCTCCGCCCCGGAGCTTGTGCCGACATAGGTTATTGAAGCCAACTCTAGGCCTCCGAGAACCCCAAACAAATCTGGTAAGTATGGTTTTCAGACGGTCGAAAAAGCTTGAGGAGACCTCAATTGGGAGAGTCTGGAATAGAAACAGGAATCGTGGTAGTATATCCATTTTGATCGCGTGGATGCGACCGAACCACGAAATCCACCTGGCGTTATATTTACGTAGGTCCTCTGACGTTCTCAGGAGGAGGGGGAGGTAATTCAGATTGAACCATCTGGAGTTATCGCTAGGAACATGGATGCCTAGATATTTCAGGCCATCATCTCTCCATTTAAAATGAAAATGTTCCATCAGATGTGTTTTATCGGTCCCCGAGAGGGAAACATCCATGTAATATTTACCTTGAAATTGCTCACTTTCCCAAACCCGTCAAACAATTTAAGCAGATTAGGGAACGATATTCGGGGTTGGGTGATGAACAACAACAGGTCATCACCGAATAACGCCGCTTTGTATTGTCGGTTGTTGCAGGTCAAACCCTGCACATTGGGATCTAGTCTCAAAGCATTGGCCAGGTGCCCCGCACGCATATGTTACTGCGTCTGCCTCTATTTTCCCCATCATCCAGGGCGTCTACCAAGTGAGTTATTTGGTGAGACTGAGCTTGTAGCATGGTCTGTTGAGACCGACATCTCTTCCAAAGCTGTTATCCTCACGGCGTGGACTTGGCCCTGTGCATCAACTCTGGTAACTTCTCCCCTCAGACAGGATAGCTCTCCCCTTTAAGCCTGCTCAAGCCTCACCATATAGGATTCCATATCTTCCCTTGTAGAGATAACAGCCATACGTGCCCTTAGATCCACCAGTTCTCCTAGCACACTGGCAGGCTGCAACTGATAGTCTAAAATAAGCTGTGGGGTTGTGGTTGGGGTCATCGCCTCTCTCCCCATGGCCCATGGTCCTCCTGAGGGGGTCTATAGAGTTACTATAGTCACTTGTTATAGGCGGTATCTGTGCATGAACAGCTTCAGGAACTCCTGCAGGGACACTTCCAGTGCTTTGGTGCGGGGGGGGGGGGGGGGGGGGCCGAATGGGGGGGTACCTGTTCACAAGACTCTGCATTCATCCCCTGTTCTCTGCCGACTCCTTCTGCCCCGGACATGCTGTGCGGGCTGGCGCCATCTGTCTCTGCACCGTACCCTGCTGTTGGTCCCGACCTGTTTCTGTGCAGTGCCTGCCGGTTTTGCGATCCTCTAGTCTGCACTCCCATTTCACCGCTCCCCTCGCCACCGAGTCTCCGGTCTCCTCGGGAGCTGTGAGCCTCCATTTCTTCATGCAGCGCACTTGCTGCAAGTCTCTCAGCTGCTCCGGCCTTTTCTGCCGCAGCCATCTTGTGTGCCGAGGCTGTGGCGGGCTTCCGTGCAGTCTCTGTGAAGAAGCGTCTAATGGATGCTCTGGGGGCCTTTGGAGTCTGGGAAGCTGGTGTAGACGTTCTCCCAGATCTCCCCCGTCTCATAGTCTCCTCCACACCACTGGTAGCTGTGTTAGAACGGCTGATATAGCGGCCTGGGATCGGGAGCTTCAACCTCGTGCGTCTCTACTCCTCCATGCCTAGGCCACGCCCCCGTGAAAGGATTTTAAAAGGTTTTCTTCCAGATTTCATTAATAAAGTATATTTGAAGTTTATTATAATCACTTGTTTCACATTATTAGTAAATAAAAATTTAAACAGCAGTTACACTTTAAATAATATTTAACTGAGGAAAGGTGTATGACACTCTTGGGAAATGTAGGATGCTCAAGAAAAGTTCCAATGTGTTATATATCAATGTTGAAGGCACTTGGCACTTTAATTTCTGTTGAACAAAGGAATTATTTTTAAGTAGCCCAAGACAAAAGAAAAACTTAATGATTTCGACCCTTAACAGGGGTCTTCATCAGAAAGACTATTCTGGAGCTAGTAGAATAAAGAACGGTGCTATTGTATGGTGTGTAATAGTTGTATATGGGCCATATTCTAACACTGTATTCTCTAAGAGGTTTGACACAACCTCAAAATTCTTTAAAATCTATGCAACTGTACCTATAGGAATTAATGCTTATCTGAAGACAAAGGGTGGTCTCATCAAATATGGAATTAAATTTCTCATTTGTTAATTTTCGTTAGCCAGATCCAACAATACAAGCTCTATAGCAAAGAGTCCGGAAGAGCTGCACTTCTTCCCTAGGTGACAGCAGAGATGGTCGGTCACCAAGACAAAGAGCAGTAAGCAATGTAATTCTTGAGAACAGAGGATATAAGTAACACTTATCCAACTTTAATTAAGCATAAAGGATGTTGGGGAAGGGGGAGCAGTAAAAGGTATCATTCATCGAACCAAAGACGACTATGTGACCATTCATCACAGGTTCTACCAAATTTTCTTTCTTCATTCAAACATAGCAGTTGGGCATCAATTTTTGCATCTGGCCAAGAAGTCTCTGGCACATAAGGTTACTGTGAATTGACAGAGCTTTAATGTGCTGGGCTAGCTACACTGTAGTCACAGATTGTTGGCCTAATGTACTTGGTGCCAGCCGCGGCTGTTATCAGATCTCTATTATATATTTAGCCAGTGTCTGCCACATCTGAGCCCCCTCCACATGAGGACCCCATTCCTAGGATGTGACTACAATGTTCTCCCGCAGGAATAGATTAACACCTTTGGCCTCACCGATTTTTGATTTTCGTTCAGATTTTTTCCTTCCCTCTTTTTAAGAGCTGTAGCCCATATTTTGTTGATATAGCTATATGAAGAAGGTTTGGATGTTTTTCTGGGCAGGTTGATATGTACACTATGTGCACAATTGTTAGAATTAAGCTTTAAAAACATGAATTACCTATCGTTGAACTACAATGCTGTCAGTCAATAGAAATGGTTAATACACCTGAAAATGTAAGTGATGTTGTGACTCTCTTAGGAGAATATATATGTGTACAGAATTATCATACAACTACGGTAAATGAAAAACTTACATTTTCAAATCCAATTGCTTATTTTCATCTGCTAAAGTGAGAATAATAACAACTCAAAATGCACAAACAAATTCTGTATACGTGTGTGTCCAATATAGCCCCCTATCCACCTAATCTGACAGTCTCTTTGATTATTTGTTTAGCATCTTTATGAACACAATTTTTTGAGTAGCACCCTCCTCAGCCTCCCAGACACTGTTCTGACAGGTGACTTTTCTGTCCCATTTAACCCCTTCCCGACCTATAACGTTATACAATGTCATGGGCCGGTTACCGGGGTTTGACGTTAGCTCTGGCGGAGCTCACATCATTTCCACAACATCTCAGCTAATCTCATCAGCTGAAATGTCAGGCTTCCAGCACCAATAGGCTCCAGGATCCAATCGGTGCTGTTAGTAATTGACTGCGGGATCCAAAGGATTAACAGCGGGATCCAACGCTGCTGCAGCGGGGAACGTGCGGTTTCCCGCCTACAGATGGCGGGATCTCCGGCGCTCACGTGACAGCCCGAGGTCCTGTCCGGAAGCGGTCACGGATCACTTCCTGTAAGTGGTTGGCAAGCGCTGCCAACCACTCACAGTGCGCAATTGTGGCAGATCCCGATGTGCAGCAGCTAATTGGGATCTTCCACAAGTGATCAGACTATGCAGCAGGCTGCCTCCATATGGGCCAGTGTAAAAGTAAGAATTAATAAAGTTTTTACAAATACCGTATATACTCGCGTATAAGCCGAGTTTTTCAGCCCAAAAATTGGGCTGAAAAGTCCCCCCCTCGGCTTATACGCGAGTCATACGGCCCCCCTCAAAGTTTGGCGCCCCACCTCAGTTTCTGGGCCCCCCCGCATGCAGTGCTGCACATATACATTACGTGTCTAGCAGCTGTTACCCTCCGGTGGCAGATCGCGGCTCCCGGCTCCGGGCTCCATCTTCCTCTCTGTCTTCCTGGTTGTCATGTGACCGGCGCGATGACGTCATCGCGCCGGTCACAAAGCAGGAAGACAGCGAGGAAGATGGAGCCCGGAGCCGGGAGCCGCGATCTGCCACCGGAGGGTAACAGCTGCTAGACACGTAATGTATATGTGCAGCGCTGCATGCGGGGGGGCCCAGAAACTGAGGTGGGGGCGCCAAATTATGAGGGGGGCCCTGCTGGGGCCCTGTATACTACCACTGGGGCTATATACTACCACTGGGGCTATATACTACCACTGGGGCTATATACTACCACTGGGGCTGTATATATACTACCACTGGGGCTATATACTACCACTGGGGCTGTATACTACTACTGGGGCTATATACTACCACTGGGGCTATATACTACCACTGGGGCTGTATATATACTACCACTGGGGCTATATACTACCACTGGGGCTGTATACTACTACTGGGGCTATATACTACCATTGGGGCTATATACTACCACTGGGGCTGTATACTACCACTGGGGCTGTATATATACTACCACTGGGGCTATATACTACCACTGGGGCTGTATACTACTACTGGGGCTATATACTACCACTGGGGCTATATACTACCACTGGGGCTGTATATATACTACCACTGGGGCTATATACTACCACTGGGGCTGTATACTACTACTGGGGCTATATACTACCATTGGGGCTATATACTACCACTGGGGCTGTATGTATACTACCACTGGGGCTATATACTACCACTGGGGCTATATACTACCACTGGGGCTGTATACTACTACTGGGGCTATATACTACCATTGGGGCTATATACTACCACTGGGGCTGTATGTATACTACCACTGGGGCTATATACTACCACTGGGGCTGTATACTACTACTGGGGCTATATACTACCACTGGGGCTATATACTACCACTGGGGCTATATACTACCACTGGGGCTGTATGTATACTACCACTGGGGCTATATACTACCACTGGGGCTGTATACTACCACTGGGGCTATATACTACCACTGGGGCTGTATACTACCACTGGGGCTGTATATATACTACCACTGGGGCTATATACTACCACTGGGGCTGTATACTACTACTGGGGCTATATACTACCACTGGGGCTATATACTACCACTGGGGCTGTATATATACTACCACTGGGGCTATATACTACCACTGGGGCTGTATATACTACTGGGGCTGCGTGTATACTACCACTGGGGCTGCTGCTGTATACTACCACTGGGGCTGCTGCTGTATACTACCACTGGGGCTGCTGCTGTATACTACCACTGGGGCTGCTGCTGTATACTACCACTGGGGCTGCTGCTGTATACTACCACTGGGGCTGCTGCTGTATACTACCACTGGGGCTGCTGTATATACCTCTGGGGCTGCTGTATACTACCACTGGAGCTGCTGCTGTATATACCACTGGGGCTGCTGCTGTAACACTGCTGGGGCCTGTATATACCACTGGGGAGGCTGCTGTATACCACACTGCTGGGGGCTGTATACCTGTGCTGGGGTCCACCCTCGGCTTATACACGAGTCAATAAATTTTCCCAGGTTTTGGGGGCAAAAGTAGGGGGGTCGGCTTATACACGGGTCGGCTTATACACGAGTATATACGGTAAATATATATGTATAAAACCGTAAAAGTTCAAATAACCCCCCTTTTCCCCCATTCAACCTATAAGTATTAAAAAAATAAAAACAAAATACACATATTTGGTATTGCCGCCTTCAGAAACACCCGATCTATCAATATATAAAATCAATTAATGAGAGCCGTAAACTGCATAATGGAAAAAACAGGTCCAAACTCCAAAATTATGTTTTTTTTGGTCACCGCAACATTGCTATAAAATGCAATATCAGGCAATCAAAACAGCGCATCCACCCAAAAATGGTATAAATAGAATAGTCAGCTCAAGCCGCAAAAAATAAGCCATCACACAGCCCCAAATCCCAAAAAATGAGAACGCTACGAGTCGCAAAACATGGCGCAAATAGTGCGATTTTTTTTTCAACCTTCTAAATTTTTTCCACCACTTAGATAACAGAAAGTATACATGTTTGGTATCTACGAACTCGTACCGACCTGAGGCATCACACTGGTTTTACTATATAGTGAACATGGCAACTAAAAAACCCCAAAACAAATGTGTAATTGTACTTTTTTTTTTGCAATTTCATTGCACTTGGATTTTTTTTCCCATTTCCCGTTAGAATATAAGGTAAAATAAATGATTGCATCTGAAAGTACAACTTCTCCCACAAAAAACAAGCCGTCATATGTCTATATTGATGGAAAAATAAAAACGTTATGCCTCTTGGAAACAGGAAAGCAAAAAACGAAAAGGAAAAATGAAAAATTGCCAAGTCATGAAGGGGTTAAAAACAAACCACAATTTCTCCATAGAATCATAGAATGGAAGACTTGGAAGGGACCTCCTGGGTCATCTGGTCCAATCGCCTGCTCAGAGCAGGATTCACTGAATCATCCCAGAAAGAGGTCTGTCCAGCCTCTATTTGGACGTCCATTGAAGGGGAACTCACTAACTTATACCAGCCTCTTCCACTCATTGATCACCCTGTCAAAAGGTTTTTTCTAATATCTAATCTGTGTCTCCTCCCATTGTTTTTAGTGTTTCCTTGAGCAAATGAGAATAAAGCTGATTTCTCTACAGTGTGACAGCCCTTGAGATATTTGTAGACAGCTATTAAGTCTCCTTCCAGACTTCTTTTTTGCAAGTTAAGCATTCCCAAATCCTGTAGCCGTTCCTCATAGGACATGGTTTGTAGGCTCATCACCATTCTGATCGATCTTCTCTGAACTTGCTCCAGTTTGTTGGTGTCTTTTTAAAAGTGTGGTGCCCAGATCTGGACACAGTATCCAGATGAGGTCTGACCAAAGAGGAGTAGAGGGGGATAATGACTTCATGTGATCTAGACCTTATACATCCCAGACTTGGTGTTTAGGACAGTTGAGGAAGGGGTCATGTCACTCTTTAATCTCTGTAGAGAACCTGTGAGCAATAATAGCACTCTAAGGGCCCTTTCACATCAGCGTTTTTTTAAATTTGCGGCAGATGCGGTGAAAAAACCGCATCTGCCGCAACTGCCGCATAACGGTTCCACTTGCGGCACGGTTGCGGTTTTTTCCATAGGAAGTATAGGGGGACTTGCGGCAGATGCGGCAAGTGCGGTATTGCACTTGCGGCAGGTGCGGCAGAGAAAAAAACCGCGGCTTACTGCGGTTTTTTTCTCTGCCGCACCTGCCGCAAGTGCAATACCGCACTTGCCGCATCTGCCGCAAGTCCCCCTATACTTCCTATGGAAAAAACCGCAACCGTGCCGCAAGTGGAACCGTTATGCGGCAGTTGCGGCAGATGCGGTTTTTTCACCGCATCTGCCGCAAATTTAAAAAAACGCTGATGTGAAAGGGCCCTAATACTGATCAAACTGATATATTTTGGGAAGGAATCTGGAATAAGGTTATTGTTAAATTAGCACCTGAAATCTTTTTCAGATGACAGCTTTGTATATAGAGCGGGATTGGGACTAGGGTCTTCTGCTCCACCAACTGCCTCCTGTGTGTCCGACAGGTCTTCAATAAAATGGTACCAGAGAAGGTCCATACGCAGATAGAGAGCTCGGCTCAATGACATATTCGCGCACCCCAATGATGGCGGAGAGGGCTCAAACTTTCAGAAAGAAAGCAGGTCACTGAATAATCAGGGACCCAATACCATAAACACATACAAGGAAAGCAGAGGAGAAAAGAATAAGAAGACCCTACCCCCGGTCTCATCCCGATGCACAGAGCTGTCATTAGAAAACTAGAGATGCTAATTAAAGAACCCGAGAATGGATTCCTCCACCAAGTATATCAGTTGAATCAATATAGCAGAGTCATTAGGGCCATGCGTTTTCCTTAGGCTATGTGCACACTGGCCGGGTTAGTGCAGGTTTAGCCGCGGAAACCGCCGGTCGGTTTCCATGAGGTTTATGCAAATTTATGTTAATCCAAAAGCGGCTTTTGGGTTAACATATAAACCTATGGAAACCGACACCCGGTGTGCACACACCGGCGGTTTCCACATGCTCATCCGTTGCTAACCCGCTGGATTCCCAGCGGGTTAGCAAAGAATGAGCATGTTCTATAATCCGGCCGGTTCTGCAGCGGCTGCAAGCAGAATCATGTGCTGCTTCCAGCCGCTGCAGAATCGCCGGCGCTAACCCGCTGTGCACCCGCCGCACACCCGCCCGTCTCCCGCAGCACGGACCCGACAGGAAGCCGGTGGACGGCTCCGGAGCTTCTTGTCGGGTCCCGCCCAGCCGCCGCCGCCACTAACCCGGCCAGTGTGCACATAGCCTTATATTGCTAAATCTTGCTGACAGATTCTCTTTAGACCATTCGCAGCAGCCAAGCAGTGGACACTTCGATGCATGGAGCATTGTCCCCCATTCAAATCATGGTTTATTTGAAAGATGCAGGCTGCATCACTGCTTGAAGAAGGAGGCGCCCTCTAAAAACTGGCAGTAGGATTTGGGGGTTATCAGTCTTTCACTTGAAAAGATTCAACTAGCTCATCTTAAATAATACTAGTCCACGGCAGTACCCCACCTCCACCTTGCTGGTACCTCAGTTGAAGTTGTGATCATTACAGATCCAGCCCATCCATCTGATCCGTTAGGAGTCACTCCCATCTCATCAGTCTTGTTCAGTGATGCTCAGGGTTTAGCCATCCTTCCCTTGGCCGTGTCTCGGAGTGCTGAACATCAAGTATTTCTGGGCCTCCAGGGAGGTTGCAGACTGGAATAATGACAGCACTGGAGGATAATGGGTTCCAAGTCACTTCACATTTAAGTCTTCTCAAATATTTTGTAGTTAATGTGTAGCTTTTTCACAACACATTTTTTTTTGAGACCACATTGTCTAATTTACAACAAAACGTTTAATGGTTCTGTGATCACATCACAATGTCTTAGCAATTTTAAGAGCGCTGCATCCCTCTAAGTTTTTGTTTCTCAAAAGTCACAAATACCATTGAAACCAGAAGGTTATATGCAATATATGAAGAGTCACACATGCATGATTTCTCACCATCTCACATGAAATCAGAATAATCCTATCACATTTTAGATCAATTAGAATCACCATAATTATTAATATTTGCAAAATGCCAGAACAATAAGAGAGAATGTTTTAAGGCATTATTACTTTCTGCAAAGACACAAGTTTCCATACATTTCATTAGTATTTGGTACCATTGCCCATAAACTGTATGACTTGGATTTTGGATATCCTTCCACACACTTCTCACAAGAGCTGGTAGGATTTTGGGCTTATTCATCCTGACAAAGCTGGTGTAACTGAGCAATGTTCTTTAGGTCACCTTGCTCGCACCTGCATTATCAACTTTGCCCATGCATTTTCAGTAGGATTAAGGTCAGGGCTTTGTGATGGCCACTCGAAAAACATTGCCTTTGCTATCCTTAAACCACTTTGTGGGTTATTTCTATTTGGAGGACCCATTTAGGCGCAAGTTTTAACTTGCTGGCTGATGTTGTGAGATGTTGCTTCAGTATTGTCACATTCTTCTTTCCTCATGATGCTATCTATTTTGTGCAGTGCACAAGTCCCTCCAGCAGCAAAACCACCCAACAACAGGATGCTGCCACCCCTGAGTTTCACAGTTGGGATAGTGTTCTTAAAGGGAACCAACCACCTCAGATGACGTGTATAAGCTGTTAATACATGTCCCTGGACCCTATGTACACCATTGCAGCTATGTTTTTGCTAAGAATATTGATAACAGCAAACCGAAATAAACAGTTTATAAACTTACATGATTTAGTACTTGAGGGCGTCTCCCTCGGGCTTTAGTACGAGAGGGCTGTGTCTTATGCAGCCTGAGTGGCTTTCCTCCCCCTCCCTCTCTGTTTGCAGGACGTCACATTAGGGCGTGATATTATCTTGGTGTGGGCGGGCACCCAAGGCAGCTCCCGTCCGTGCACGTCTTCTCAGTGACGTCCTGCAAACAGAGAGGGAGGGGGAGGAAAGCCACTCAGGCTGCATAACACACAGCCCTCTCGTACTAAAGCCCGAGGGAGACGCCCTCAAGTACTAAATCATGTAAGTTTATAAACTGTTTATTTCGGTTTGCTGTTATCAATATTCTTAGCAAAAACATAGCTGCAATGGTGTACATAGGGTCCAGGGACATGTATTAACAGCTTATACACGTCATCTGAGGTGGTTGGTTCCCTTTAAAGAGGACCTGTCACCCCCCTGCTGCATGACAATCTAAATGCAGCACTGAATGCAGCATGTCTGCTGCATTCAGGAAAGGGGTCCCCCATGAGTCTGTGTACCCTGAGATATAGCCTTAGTAAAACTTCATGTTAGAAACCATGAGGGCAGTCCCTGGTGCAGGAGCCCGCTTGATTGACAGGGCCATTCCCTCCCCACTGCTCAGACAGCAGGGCAGGAATCTGGAGCGGACATCAGGACAAATGATTTGCATGCTGTGTGAGGCAGGATGAGTGACAGAGAGGAGGAGGGCAGAGCCAGCACAGCAGAAGCAGCACAGAGAGGCAGAGCGGGAGGGAATGGCCCCGTCAATCAAGCTGGCTCCTGCACCAGGAAATGCCCTCATGGCTTCTAACCATGGAGTTTTACTAGGGCTATATCTAGCGGTACACAGACACATGGGGAACCCCTCCCCTGAATGTAGCAGACACGCTGCATTTAGATTGCCATGCAGCAGGGGGGGGGGGGGGGGGAGGACCGGTCCTCTTTAAGCTTCTCCCTTTTTCCTCCAAATGTAATGATGGTCATTATGGCCAACCAGCTCAATTTTAGTTTTGTCACAGGGCATGTCTTAAAAAATGTAGGTCTTTGCTCCAGTGTGCATTTGCAAAAATTAACGTGGCTTTTTTGTTTCTTTTGGAGTAACAGCTTCGTCCTGGCAGAGTGGCCTTTCAGGTCATGTTGATACAGTACTCGTTTCACTGTGGATAATGACGCAATCTTACCAGCTTCCGCCATCATCTTCACAAGGTCTTTTGCCTTTGTTCTTGGGTTGATATGCACATGTCGGACCAAAGCATGTTCATCCTTGGGATACAGAACCCGTTTCCTTCCTGAGTGGTATGACTAATGCACATTCCCATCTTGTTTGCACTTGCATATAATTGTTTGTTCAGATGAATGAGGTACCTTCAGGTATCTGGAAATTGAACCCAAGGATGAGCCAGATTCGTGCAAGGTCACAGTTCTCTTCCTGCTTTCTTTAGACTTTCCCATGATGCTATAAAAGATGCACGAATACACGAAACGCGTTATAGCGGCTATACCGCCTTTGTAATGTGATGTGGCGGCTCTCTGTTGATTAGCACGCCCATCGGAGCGTGAATAATTAGCGTGCAGGCGGCGGTGAGAAGCAAAAGGCAACGCCTTTTGTGACTTCCCAAAATCTGAGAAGCTGCAGTGGGTGCAGATAATAAAGCCACGTTCATGAACTTTACAAATACACTGCAGGGACAGGTTTTAAGAGACTGGGGGCTAATTTTTAGGGGCAGGTTCCCTTTAATGATTGGCACATCGCAGAACTTGACAGATAAAAGCACTGCACGATAAACCAGGCTAAACCAGGCAGAGAATGAAGTGTGATAAGGGCATGCATGCCCAAGCGCCCCCCTCCCCACTAGTGACGTGTCCTGCTCAGTTTGTCAGATTCCAGACCGGAAGGATCAAAGCTAGAAAATCAATAAAATTATATATGCAATGAAGAGAGATCAGCTTACAGCAGCAGGGTAGGTAGCAGACATATGTTGTCATATTTGAAGTGGAAAACTCCTTTAAGTCACAGGACCATGGTACTTGAATTACCACATCCTGTACCCAAAACTACCAGCAGGCATATTACAGAACTAGCTGGAGCCCGATGCACATGCATCGGATTCTAGTACGTGGGGTCTCTGACTCGCAATGCCCGCTGCGCGGGCATGCGAGTCGACTGAGAACTGCTCGCAATGCCGCTTCGCGGCCAATGCTTCGCGCGTATTCACATGACCACGCCGCTGCATTGCGAGTCGACTTAGAACTGCTCGCAATGGCCGCTTCGCGGCCAATGCATCGCGCGTATCCACATGACCACGCCGACTCGCAATGGCCGCTTCGCGGCCAATGCTTCGCACGTATCCACATGACCACGCCGGGGCAAAAAAGCTATTCGCAATTATATATAAGATGTGGTTATGGGATGATTATGAGCCTTGGAGAATATCAATTTTCTGCTCTAATATTGGATGCTGCCTCTGAAAGCCGATACATTTTTGGGTGTTTGGTTATATAAAATTTCCTGATTAACTAAATAAATGAAACGTTCATGTTAATTAAAGTCACCATAATTAAGGCACTGGATCCATAATCCAGTCTAATTCACGATCCAGCCATTTTATACTGCCCTACTAAACCCAGGAGTGCTAGATCAGCAGATCATATATAGGTTTATAATGGAATATTATTATATATATATATAATATGGAATAAAAATGATAAACTTGTATTTTCTAGCTTTCCTTTAAGCAGCTAAAAGGGAGAGTGAAGTTCTTCAGCCCTGAGCTCCCTCCACCCCCAAACTCCCATTCAATAAGCATGACTGGGAACACATCGCTCCTGTCTGACCGAGTAGGAAAGCTGAAACCGGAGGCACAGGCTGCCCGGCTGTACAAAGGAGGCCTGTCTACCTGAAAAATAATCCCATCTGTGTCACAAGGGCTAAGACACGTTCAAAAGAAATGCAACGTACCCCAGCCTGCTGCTATCTGCTGGAATGTCCAGCGCGTTTTAGATCCAGACTACAGACTATTGGCCTCACATAGCTCAGAGGGGCACTTCTACTGGGAAGGATTAGCAAACCATGACAGCACTTAGTAGAAAAATAGTGTTAAATGGCAGAAAGCTTTACTCTTGAGGATCTTGGCAGCCTCCGCTTTTTGTCTGCGTGGCAGTTTACAGGATAGCGAGGAAGAAGCAGTGATTGCCATACAGAACAGGTAGACAAACACTGCAAAATGAAGGGATTTACCTAAGGTCACACAAAGGATGAGGCTGACGCAGGGGCTGCCTTTTCCATTTTCTATGTTGTAATGGAAGAGACTTGGAAGGTTTTGTAAAGGATCCAAGTAATGAGCAGGAGACCGAGAAATGGAATTATTACTGTGAGATCCAGCCGTCTCCAAAACACAGGATTTCTCTAAGTGAAAAGGGACAAGAGGCTGTAATGGAGTCCCTCCATCAGAGTATCCAGTCAGGATGGGGAATTTTATTTAGAAATTAAAAAAAATATCATCATTTTATTTGGTTAATTTTTATTTTGTAACAGCAGACTTTTGCGGCCCACTTTCTGTACACAATTATGGGGGCAGATATCTTATTTGAGCTTCTCTACATGGACAGACTGGAGACTACTTATTGGCTTCTAAGGCTATGTTCACACAGTTATTGGTGTGGTTAATACCTTGTTTTTTTGCAAATATATGCTTACATTTAGATAGATTTAGAAATCTATGAGACTGAGGAAGAGTCATGCACACGGTTTTTGTTTCCTGAAGGAAATGAATTTTTGCTTTTTTTTCTTTGCAGCGTTTTTGAAACAATGAGAATGTTAATTATTTTACCATTTTTTGGTGACTGGTTCAAAATCACTAGAGACAGAAGAGGAAGAAGAGAAGGAGGGAGGGAGGGATGAAGAGAAGGAGGGAGGGAGGGATAAATGGATGAAGAAGAAAGGAGGGAGGGAGGGATGAATGGATGAAGAGAGGAGGGAGGGATGAATGGATGAAGAGAAGGAGGGAGGGATGAATGGATGAAGAGAAGGAGGGAGGGATGAATGGATGAAGAGAAGGAGGGAGGGATGAATGGATGAAGAGAAGGAGGGAGGGATGAATGGATGAAGAGAAGGAGGGAGGGATGAATGGATGAAGAGAAGGAGGGAGGGATGAATGGATGAAGAGAAGGAGGGAGGGATGAATGGATGAAGAGAAGGAGGGAGGGATGAATGGATGAAGAGAAGGAGGGAGGGATGAATGGATGAAGAGAAGGAGGGAGGGATGGATGAAGAGAGGAGGAGGGATGGATGAAGAGAAGGAGGGAGGGAGGATGGATGAAGAGAAGGAGGGAGGGAGGGATGGGATGAAGAGAAGGAGGGAGGGAGGATGGATGAAGAGAAGGAGGAGGGAGGATGGATGAAGAAGGAGGAGGGAGATGGATGAAGAGAAGGAGGGAGGGAGTGGATGAAGAAAGGAGGGAGGATGAAGGGATGAAGAGAAGGAGGGAGGATGATGAAGGAGGGAATGGATGAAAGAAGGAGGGAGGGATGGATGAAGAGAAGAGGGAGGAGGATGAGAGAGGATGAGGAGGATAGAAGGAAGGGGAGGGATGGATGAAGAGAAGGAGGAGGGAGGATGGATGGAAAGAAGGAGGGAGGATGGGAAGAGAAGAGAAGAAGAGGAGGGAGGATGGATGAAGAGAAGGAGGGAGGGATGGATGAAGAGAAGGAGGGAGGGATGGATGAAGAAGAAGGAGGTGAGGGAGGATGGGATGAAGAGAAGGAGGGAGTGGATGGAGGGAATGATGAGAGAAGGAGGGAGGGATGGATGGATGAAGAGAAGGAGGGAGGGATGGATGAAGAGAAGGAGGGAGGGATGGATGAAGAGAAGGAGGGAGGGATGGATGAAGAGAAGGAGGGAGGGATGGATGAAGAGAAGGAGGGAGGGATGGATGAAGAGAAGGAGGGAGGGATGGATGAAGAGAAGGAGGGAGGGATGGATGAAGAGAAGGAGGGAGGGATGGATGAAGAGAAGGAGGGAGGGATGGATGAAGAGAAGGAGGGAGGGATGGATGAAGAGAAGGAGGGAGTGAATGGGAGATGAAAGAGAAGGAGGGAGGGATGGATGAAGAGAAGGAGGGAGGGATGGATGAAGAGAAGGAGGGAGGGATGGATGAAGAGAAGGAGGGAGGGATGGATGAAGAGAGGAGGGAGGGATGGATGAAGAGAAGGAGGGAGGATGGATGAAGAGAAGGAGGGAGGGATGGATGAAGAGAAGGAGGGAGGGATGGATGAAGAAGGAGGGAGGGATGGATGAAGAGAAGGAGGGAGGGATGGATGAAGAGAAGGAGGGAGGGGATGGATGAAGAGAAGGAGGGAGGGAGGGATGAAGAGAAGGAGGGAGGGAGGGATGGATGGATGGATGAAGAGAAGGAGGGAGGGATGGATGGATGAAGAGAAGGAGGGAGGGATGGATGGATGAAGAGAAGGAGGGGGGATGGATGGATGAAGAGAGGAGGGAGGGATGGATGGATGAAGAGAAGGAGGGAGGGATGGATGAAGAGAAGGAGGGGGGCATTGTGCAGTGTGAAAGATTGGTGGAAAGCATGCCAAGACGCAGGAGAGCTGTGATTAAAATCATGGTTATTCCACCAAATATAGATTTCTGAACTCCTCTTGAGTTAAAACATTAGTATTGTTGTTTCTAATCTTCGATCCTCCCAAGACCTCCTCCTTTCCTCCATACTTGTACAGGTCTCATCTAACCGCCTGCAAGACATTGCTCAAGCATCCCCCATTTTCTGGAATTCTTCACCCCAAAACGTCCGACTGTCCCCACACTCGGAAGCTTCAAGCAGAACCTGAAAACCCATCTCTTCAGAACAGCCTACAGCCTGCAATGACCACAGTGCCACCTCACCACCACTGGACCCGGCTCTCCATCATCGGACCTGACACTCCACCACCAGAGCAGACCCAACTTAGGCTGCGTTCACACATTTGCGTATTTTGCTGCGCTTTTTGCCATGTTTTTTCGGCTGCGCAAAAAAACGCAACAAAATATGCAGGGGCTTTCACACACTGAAACAGTGATGTCACAGAGGGGAGGGAAGAATCCTGCTTCTTCCTCCCCTCTGTGACAGCCCCATTAGATTTCACAGTGTATTAATATACACTGTGAAATCTAAATTAAACAGAGGCAAATGTATGTAAAATAAAAAAGAATGAATACTTCACCTGTCCGGTGCCTTCTGCTGCTCTCCGGTTCCAAGTGAGCGGTTGTACTGAGAAGACCTGTGGTGAAGTCAGAGGGGGGCGTTCCCAGCGCTGATTGGCTGTTCGCGGTCCTGTGATATGTATCACATGACCGCGAGTGCCCGGGAACGCCCCTCTGACATCACCACAGGTCCTGTAAGTACATCTCTCACTTGGAATCGGGAGACCAGATAGCGGCAGAAGGCGTCGGACAGGTGAAGTATTCATTCTTTTTTATTTTACTTACATTTGCCTCTGTTTAATTTAGATTTCACAGTGTATATTAATACACTGTGAAATCTAATGGGAGGCCACAGCTGTCACAGAGGGGAGGAGGAAGTAGGATTCTTCCTCCCCTCTGGGAGAATACGCAGAAGTAGCTGCGTAAACAATTCACATATCAATTGTTTACGGAGCTGCGCTTTCTCCCGGAAAACGCACTGCGTATTTTTACGCAATGTCTGCACTGCAAAGTGAATTTCCCATTCACTTTGCAGGCAGACAAAAGGCACATTGCGTATTTTGAAAAGCGCGCGTAAAAAAAACGCGGCAAAATACGCAATGTGTGAACGTAGCCTTACTGTCTCTCTCCCCACTCCCCACTCCCTGTAGAATGTTCCTCTTTCTCTTCTGTATCGGTCTGTCACTGTTAGGGTATGTGCACATCAGTCGTTTCTGCATCTTTGCAGAACGACCGGGAACCGGTGTAGAATGGCAGAACTGAGTTTTCTGAACTCGCTAGTGTCCCTGGTTTTGTTAGCGTTTTGCTAACGATTTGCGATCGGGTTACTAGCGGTCGGACAGCGTGTTCTTGGCGATTTCCCCGGCGTTTTTCTTAGCGATTTCCAGACTGGTCCTTGGTGCACTTGTTCAGCTGGACCCGTGGAAAAACGCTGAAAAGAAGTCGCTTGCTCTATCTTTGACAACCGGTGGAAAACCGGTGAATAAACTGAAATCGTCAAGACAAAAAACGTTCTAATGTAGACAGCGTTTTCTAAACTCCATTGACTAGCATGTTAATCCAACCGGTGGCTAGGATTAACATAAATTAACATAAAACTCAGCGGAAAACGCCGACGGAAAACGTTCAAAATCAGCCCACAAAACTACTGATGTGCCCATACCCTTAGTTTGTTCATTGTATTTTTACCTTGTTTGTATGTAACCCTTTCTCATCTACAGCACCATGGAATCAATAGTGCTCTTTAAATAAATAGTAATAAATTAATATGAACTTGTTTTTTTTGCATTATTTGAGGTCTGAAAGCACTGTTTATTTTTATTATTTTGACGATTTCTCATTTGCTACAAATAAATACACGTTTTAGCTTTGAATTTGGGAGACATGTTGTCAGTAGTTTATAGAATGAAAGAACAAAGTACATTTTACTCAAAAATATACCTATACAGAGAAAAATCTGAGAAACTGAAAATTTTGCAGTGCTCTCTTAATGTTTGCCAGAGCTGTATACTAGCTGTAGAGCCCGGCCTTTGTTGTAACGCCGAGCCCCTTCTCTCCTCCCCAACCGCATACAAGACTTCTCCCGTGCATCCACCATACTCTGGAACTCTCTACCCCAACACATCAAACACTCCTCTACCCTGGGAACCTTCAAGAGAAACCTGAAGACCCACCTCTTCTGTCAAACCTACAACGAGACCTGTTCCACCACAACCCTCCCAAAAACAACTCCCCCCGCCCCCAAAACACCACCCCAACCATACACCAATCCTCCCCCCCGAAAACACCCCCGCTGCACCCGCAACCCCCTCCCCCACAATCTCTGAGTCAAATGGGATGTGTGTGCAAAATGTTGTGATTGTAGGTGTGACTTCCTTTAGTGGACACGAACACACATACATACACTGCGAAGGGGGCTATAAAGGTGGTGGAGCTATGAAAGGGAGTGGCTGTGTGTAGACATACACAGGGGGTGGGGCTAACCAGAGGAGACAGTCTAGAGAAGTGAGCATGGCTAACTGGAGGGGGCATGGCAATGTAGAGCCTGGCATTGCCCAGGTGTAATGCCCATAAATGTTCGTAATGCTCATATATGGTAATATTGTCCACATATCGCAATATCACCCATTTATGGCAATATAAGTGTGTGTGTATCATAGCCCCACCCCTCCCGTTAACCATGGTCCTTTCATAGCTCCGCCACTACACATAGCCCCACCACTTTCATAGCACTGCCCCTCGTATAGCCCCACCCCTCCACAGTCTCAGATGCAGGGCTATGTGGAGGAAGTGGGGATATGTAGAGATGCAGGCTGCAGAGTGGGCAGGGATAATACCACATACATACACTGAGCATATACATATAGTCCCATATGTATGTAGCCATTTTTGGCCGTGAGAACGCAAAGATATAGTTATACACTTTGTATATCATTCTTAATAGGACTGTGGAGATAGACTCCTAAAATATATAATAAGGCTGGTTTCATACTGGCTTTTTATGCCATCAGTGTGACTACACCTGACACTGGATGCATCTAGTTTTTTAGTTTTTCCCCTGACCCAGGTGGTCACGGATTTTTCCTGAGACCAAAATTGCAACTTGGTGCAGTTTTGGTGTCCGTGTCAAAAATCGTGAACACCTGGATCTGGAACAATGCAGGAGGAGTTAAAATCAAGCTGTATGCACACAGAAACAACTGTCTGCTCCCGCACCAGTATTATCACTGATCCGTGAGCCCAGATCAGCGATAATACTGGTGCATAGAGTCCTCCACATTGATGCAACAGTCTTTACCCGCATCCCCCCGGATTCACAAAAACAATAGTGTGAAACTACGGTAGCCTAAATTAGGTACAGTACTTCAATGTCCTAAAAAAAAAAAAAATTCTGCCTAAGCACTAACAGGCAGGTAGCTGACACCTACCTGCCAGTTTTGCCCGACACCGTTTACCACCAAACGGAGCTGTCTTATACTGCTCCTCTCAGTGACTTTTCGGCTCTGCCTTCTGTCGACGACTGTCAGAGCTGACCGACATGCTGATTGACAGCTGGCTCCCGCAATCAGGTAGCAAGGAGCCCACAGTGAATCAGTGTGACGTCACCTTTGCGCCTACGTCCACAAAGTAGAGCAGAAAAGCTGCTCTAATTTGTGTTTACGCCACCATGCTGCCTCCGGAAGGAGTGATCTTTGCCCGCTCCATAAACAGTTGTGGCCAAAAGTATTGACACCCTGCAATTCTGTCAGATAATATTCAGTTTCTTCCTGAAAGTGAATGCAATCACAAATTCTTTGGTATTATTAACTTCATTTAATTTGCCTTCAATGAAAAAAAACACAAAAAGAATTGTCTTAAAGCCAAATTGGATATAATTCCACACCAAACATAAAAAGGGGGGTGGACAAAAGTATTGGCATTTGGCACTGTTAGAAAAATCATGTGATGCTTCTCGAATTTGTGTAATTAAGAGCACCTGTAACTTACCTGTGGCACCTAACAGGTGTTGGCAATAACTAAATCACACTTGCAGCCAGTTGACATGGACTAAAGTTGACTCAACCTCTGTCCTGTGTCCTTGTGTGTACCACATTGAGCATGGAGAAAATAAAGAAGACCAAAGAACTGTCTGAGGACTTGAGAAACCAAATTGTGAGGAAGCATGAGCAATCTCAAGGCTACAAGTCCATCTCCAAAGACCTGAATGTTCCTGTGTCTACCGTGCGCAGTGTCATCAAGAAGTTTAAAGCCCATGGCACTGTGGCTAACCTCCCTAGATGTGGACGGAAAAGAACAATTGACGAGAGATTTCAACGCAAGATTGTGCAGATGGTAGATAAAGAACCTCGACTAACATCCAACAAGTTCAAGCTGCCCTGCAGTCCGAGAGTACAACAGTGTCAACCCGTACTATCCGTCGGCGTCTGAATGAAAAGGGACTGTATGGTAGGAGACCCAGGAAGACCCCACTTCTTACCCCGAGACATAAAAAAGACAGGCTGGAGTTTGCCAAAACTTACCTGAGAAAGCCTACAACGTTTAGGAAGAATGTTCTCTGGTCAGATGAGACAAAAGTAGAGCTTTATGGGCAAAGGCATCAACATAGAGTTTACAGGAGAAAAAAGAGGCATTCAAAGAAAAGAACACGGTCCCTACAGTCAAACATGGCGGAGGTTCCCTGATGTTTTGGGGATGCTTTGCTGCCTCTGGCATTGGACTGCTTGACCGTGTGCATGGCATTATGAAGTCTGAAGACTACCAACAAATTTTGCAGCATAATGTAGGGCCCAGTGTGAGAAAGCTGGGTCTCCCTCAGAGGTCATGGGTCTTCCAGCAGGACAATGACCCAAAACACACTTCAAAAAGCACTAGAAAATGGTTTGAGAGAAAGCACTGGAGACTTCTAAGGTGGCCAGCAATGAGTCCAGACCTGAATCACATAGAACACCTGTGGAGAGATCTAAAAATGGCAGTTTGGAGAAGGCACCCTTCAAAGATCAGGGACCGGGAGCAGTTTGCCAAAGACGAATGGTCTAATGGTGGGTTTACACACACCAATCATTGTATCCAATATCTGAACAGATCTCTGGTTGCAGTGAAATCATGGACACATAGTTCCATTTTGTGGCTGTGTACAACATGGAGCAATCTGTCCATGATTTCACTGCAACCAGAGATTGGTTCAGATATTGGATACAATGATTGGTGTGTGTAAACCCACCATAAAATTTCAGCAGAGCATTGTAAGAAACTCATTGATGGTTACCGGTTGATTGCAGTTATTTTGGCTAAAGGTTGTGCAACCAAGTATTAGGCTGAGGGTGCCAATACTTTTGTCTGGCCCATTTTTGGAGTTCTGTGTGAAATGATCAATGTTTTGCTTTTTGCTTCATTCTCTTTTGTGTTTTTTCATTGAAGACAAATTAAATGAAGATAATAATACCAAAGAATTTGTGAATGCAATCATTTTCAGGAAGAAACTGAGTATTATCTGACAGAATTGCAGGGGTGTCAATACTTTTGGCTTCAACTGTATATACAATATATATAATATATACATATATCTCCATCCCGGATATACCCTTTAAAAATAGGCCATGTATGAGGGAGTCGGACAGATTGAGAAGACTTACTCTGAGGTTTGGCTTACCGACTCCATAGCCATTGGTTTTAACATACCATATGTATTTATTTATTTTTACAGTTTTTGCCCCACTAATCGACTTGAAAGGGTTGTCCAGGTAGACAATCAACAGTAGTGGCATAGACAAGACCTTTAAAAGTTTTGTCCATCTTCATTCTTCAGAAGGGTGCCACTTCCCTGCCTCGCAACCTTCTGCTTGTGCTCACAACATTGGAGGAGGGCACCTTTATCTCTGAAGCATTGTTGAGTGCAGTGATCAGCCCCCACAATGCACCGGACCGAATAGGACGTATCGGCTGACACATCAAACTACGACTGGAGGTGGGAATTTCAAAAGGAGGAGGATGAGCAGAAGGAATGATAACGCCCAACGGAGCGTGCTGAGAGCCAACGAGGGGGAAGGGGACAATGGAGCCCTGAAGCCCGCCTTTCCAGTCTCCGGTTGGAGACTGCATGTAACTTTATAAATCATTTGTCTTAAGCTTTATAGGGCACTTTTATGTTAGAGAGGGACGGTTAGGAAGCAGCTCACAAGGTGCAGGGACTGGTAGGGGTAGTATTTGGGGGGGGGGGGGGGGGGGAGGGTAAAACAAGCTGACCGGTTCCCTTTAACAGAACCAACATGGCAGCTATGCAGGCTGTGGTTAGGTCACATTCGCTGCCATTATTACACATCTGCAGTCCAACAAGACATACGGACAGACGGCTTTTGTGCCACTATGAAAAGATGGAAACTGATGGAAAGAAAGCACAAACCAAGCTCATACGAACTCTGATCAGGCTATCATTCAGATGGGCCCCATCTGATTCACGATTTTAGGGAATCCATATAACCCCAGGAAGTTATACACTTACTGCATAAACACAGTTTGATCAGGGTCTTATTAAATCATGACAGACATGAAGAAGTTAATATAAACTTCTCTATTTCACGATTGGCATCAGAAGATGTACAGATGTCAGAATCAAGATAAAGCCCTGAAGCCTGAGTTTGGCCGACTGCTCTTGCTCTATACCTCACACACATATATGCTTCTTTTGTTCAGGTGTTAACTTGTTTTTAATAGAGCACCCCTGCAAGACAAAAGCATCAGGGGTCGAAATTCAACATGCGGGATCGTTCTACCCTAGACATCACCTGCTGGTGTACGGTCAGGAGGCCCACCATGTTGGCCAGAGCAGCTGACAACACTGGGGCACAGAAACCAATTTTACAGCTTTTGGAGCTGACAATATTTATAATTTCCCAAGGAACAAAACCTACTTAATGACTTCAGCTAGAATGACCCCCACAAAGGCCATCCTGTATAACCACACGTGGCAGGCTCAGACACCTGGCTTTCACAAGCCTCGAAAGTCTATATTATTTATAGGGTCTTTTCTATATTCAGATGCTTTTCTAAAACCTCCGAAACCAAATTTGTATTTGCATTTGTTTCTTTGAATAGTGTCTGTGTGTACATGACTAATGAGCTTTCACCATGATGGAAAATATTGACTTTACTAATATTTTTAATGTCCGGGTTTGGAAAAATATTGAGAAACAACTTAATACTGAGCATAGAAGGAGAACCGTAGGTAGGGATAGCGTGCATGCATAACACCCATTTCTATAAGGAAGGAAGAGTAAACTGAGGTCTCAGCTATGGACAGGATTTTGTTAGTAATATCTGGATGGAGTTTAAGGCAGTAATATGTGGTTAGCCCTGCAGCCTTGCAGCACTGGGGTCCTGGGTTCAAATCCCACCAAGGACAACATCTGCAAGTCGTTTGCATGTTCTCCCCGTGTTTGTTTGGGTTTCCTCCAGGTTCTCAGATTTCCCCCCACATTTCAAAGACAAGATAAGATGATAAGCTGTTTCAATTGTGAGCTCCAATGTGAGGAGCTACTAAAAGGTGGCACTCGAGTTCATCCACTTCCTTACTGAAGTGCAAATTTGCATATTTCAAAATAGTATCCCACAGCTCCTCCATAATAGTCCCAACCTCCTCTTCCCATTTTATTTTATGTGGGTGTTCCAGAAGAAAGGTGTGTAATATATCTTTATACAAAGAAGAGATTACTCCTCTAGTACCTCCCCCACTACTGCAAACATATTCCAGCACCAAGTCGGATTGCACGACCACACTCTTTGTAAGATTTTGAGCTGTAATAGAGTGCTTTAATTGAGTATAGTGGTACCACTCAGACCCCGGCAGCTGGAACTCTCTCTGGAGTCGTCAAAAAGGCTTTAAATGTCCTTCACCGAGGGGCGTGTCCAGCAGCCGATGGCGCCGGTCGCATTGTGAGGAGGCTCCGCAGCACGGACCGAATACACAGCAATACCGCGGCTCTCCCGCTCCCGCTTTGAGACTAGCGACAGCTCAGCACCTCACACAACCTCCGGTCATGCCCAGGACCGGGTCCCGCCGCCGGGAGACCACCAACAAGCTCACTGATTACTTCAATCAGGAGCCCCACAGTGGATCCAAGATGGCGCCGGCCGGGAACAGCCCAGCGTCTCCCTCCAGCGCTTCCACTCGGGCCTCGCGGTCCCCTCGGTCCCCCAGACGCCAGGAGCACCGAGGCAATAATGTGAGTAGAGAGGAGTCCCCTCTCACAAAACGCAACATGCGAGACATGCTGGGATCTATGAGGGACGCGATGCTGGGGGAGATGCGCTCCATGATGGCAGACATTAAGTCTGAAATGGCGGCCTTAGGAGAGAGGACTTCCACTATGGAATCCAAGATGGAGGAGTATGCGTCGGCACATAATAACTTGGCAGACAGCTATGACATGATTGACAGGGAGATGGGCTCAGTAAAGGCAACGCTGTGTCACCTAGAGGATGGACTCCGTAAGAATAATGTAAAGTTAAGATGGTGAGGATCTTCCGATGACTGTCTCAGCCTTTCTATCAGCTGCCCTCCCAGATGCTAACCCTGCTTTAATGGAATTACAAAAAACATACAGGTTACCTAAACCTACGAAGCTCCCTAAAGAGGTCCCGAGGGATATCCTGATCTCTTTCTTACATCCTAAGGCGAGAGACATCCTGCTCCAAGCGATGAGGTCCAATCCTTCTCTCCCCTCACAATTTGCCAAAGCCTCTGTCTATCCTGACCTTTCACCAGGCACACTGGCTAGAAGAAGGGAGTTTGCCCCCAGCTGCCTCATCTTGAGGGAGAAAGCCATACAATATGCATGGGGCACACCAGTGTCTGTTAACTTTCGATATAAAGGCAATAGACATTCTTTCTCCTCTCCCACTATGCTACGCAGGGCTCTACGCTCCTGGAACTTATCTGCTCAGGTCTCAAACTCCCTCGCCCCCGGCCGGAGGGTCCCCAAGGACCTGGTTCTGGAGAATGCACCTGAGGTCGACAAGGGATCGGAGGACTCCGTATCGGTCTGTGTGGATTAATACACCCTCCTTTGGAACACATACGGACTCCCCACGCCGAGATCCAGTACAGGTTTTGGACACTTAAACCTCCCCTCACTGTCAGAACTCGGGGATACTTCCTCACCTGTGGGTCAAGACCTGGGGAAACTCGAGTGTGGTTCCCTGCCTCAACCCCCCCAGTCAAGGCCCTATTGGCCTGACTATACTCAAGTTTATTTAAGTGTGTTCCCCTCCTCCCCTCCCCACCCATCCCCCCCCCCTTCCCTCATCCCCCCCCCCCTCTCTAGTTCACCCAGCCACACCTCCTCCCCAACCTTCCAACTCCCTCCTAGTTGGGCATCCTTACTCTCCCAGCTCCACTCCCACCCGCTACCTCTTCCCCCTTTTCATCACCTACCTTCTGCTCTCATTTTCCTCCGCAGCTCATCTTGGACTGTTCTCTCCTATACCTTTCCAAGTGACCTCGCTCCGTGATCGCTGGTAGTGAGTAAGTATGAAAGGGAACGATTCGGCTCTCTCGGGGACTGGTTCCTCTTTGAATCTAGTTTCTCTAAATGTTAAAGGACTGAACTCTCCGGTGAAACGCTCCTCCCTTTGGAAGGAGGCCAGGAGACTTCACGCTGATGTGATGTGTGTTCAAGAAACACACCTTTTAGCCGAAGACAATTTTCGTGTGAAAAACTCCTCCTACCCTCACATCTACTTTGCAAACCACAATGTGAAAAAAGCAGGAGTATGTGTGATGGTAAGCGCCAAGGTGCAGTTCCAGCTGAATTCTGCTGAAGCGGATCCGCTGGGTAGGTACCTGATCCTGAAGTGTAACATATCAGGGGAATTGTATACACTGGCGACTGTCTATGCCCAAACTCGGGCCAATTAGGGTTTCTGAGATCCCTGTTTAAAAAACTCAACCAAACAAAAGAGGGGGCCCTGGTGGTGTGTGGGGACTTTAATCAAATCATGGTGGCGAGACTGGACTCCTCAGCCCCACACGCAAGGAAAGGGAGGGAAATGGCAACACTATGCAGTGAATTCAGGCTCCACGACATTTGGCGGTATCAACATGCAGAGGAGAGGGATTACTCTTTCCTATCTGGTTCCCATAATACCTATTCCAGAATCGACCTGTTCCTGGTTGGAGAGGAGACCCTACCATTCTGCACCTCCTCCTCAATTGGTCTGATCTCTTGGTCGGACCACGCCCCAGTATCGCTGGGAATCAGGCGGGGTCGAATGGGAGCCAGACCGCGTCGTTGGAGAATGAATGTCGCTCTGCTTTCAAACCAACAGATCTTGGAATCCCTGGAAGGGAGTTTGGAGGAGTATTTCCTCAGTAACGATAACGGGGAGATCTCGGATGGCACACTCTGGGCCGCTCACAAGGCGGTTCTGCGTGGGCTGCTTATACAGAAGGCCTCGCAACAAAAGAGGGAGAGGGAAGCCTGTTGGAGAGACTGGTCCGACCAAATAGGAACCCTGGAAAAAGTAAACAAAACTAACCCCTCCCCCCAATTGACTAGTCAGATCTTTGACTTGAGAACTAAACTTAGGGCCCAGCTGCTTTATCAGCATGAACTGGGGCTACGAAAACTTAATACACAGTATTATGCTGCAGGGGATAGGGCGGGTAAGCTCTTAGCTAGGAGACTGAAGAAAAGAGTGGCTAACACAATGGTGACCTCTATGACTTCTACCAACGGTATGACAGTTAGAGACCCGACTGAGATAGTGGAGGTCATGGCGGACTTCTACACAAAACTCTACAACCTTGCCGGGGATCCCCTGACACCGCAACCTTCTCTGGAGGACATCCGGGCCTTCCTGGCGGGAGTGCAACTCCCAGTGATCCCCCCTGAAATTCTCTCCACTTTGAACCAGCCATTCACCCTCTCGGAGGTTACGGATGTCATCAACACACTCAAATGCAACTCTGCTCCGGGACCGGACGGATTTGCTAATGAATATTACAGGGCTTTCTCCCCCGGTTGGCCCCTATCTGCTCCGATTGTTTCATCAATGGCAAAAAGAAGGGAAGCTGGGTACAGATGACCTGGAGGCTACGATCTCCACCATCTTGAAACCTGGCAAACCCCCAGACAACCCTGGCAGCTATCGTCCCATCTCGTTACTTAACACGGATGTGAAGATATATGCCAGAGTACTGGCCTCTAGACTGTCGAAGGTGATCCCACTTTTGGTGGATGCGGATCAGGTGGGCTTTGTGGGAGGAAGACAGGCCAGAGATGGCACCCGGCGGATGCTGGATCTGGTGGAGATTGTTGAGAACCGTGGGGTCCCCAGTGCATTCCTGTCTCTTGACGCGGAAAAGGCGTTTGACAGGGTGCACTGGGGATACCTGCGAGAGGTCCTGGGGAGGTTCGGATTTTCTGGACCGATTTTGGCGGCTATACTGGGGCTTTACTCTTCTCCGGGAGCTCGGGTGTCCACATCGGGATATTTATCCCGCCATTTCAACATTACAAATGGGACAAGACAGGGGTGCCCTCTGTCGCCCCTGATCTTCGCCCTTGTTATGGAACCCCTGGCAGCCTCGATAAGAGCCAACCCGGATATTGCGGGCATACTTGTGGGAAAGAAGGACCATGTCATAGGACTCTACGCTGACGACGTAATCATCACGTGCACTGACCCAGACAACTCCATCCCAGCCATATTAAAAGAATTGGACAACTTTTCAAGGATAAAGAGAATTTTGTTTACGTACCGTAAATTCTTTTTTCTTTAGTCATCAATGGGAGACCCAGACAATGGGGTTTTGGGCTCTGCCCTCCGGAGGTCACACTAGGTACTACAAGTTTGTAGACACCGCCTCCTCCGCTTATAAACCCCCACCGTAGGAGACATCCTCAGTTTAGTCCATAAGCTGCGAGGAGAAATTAAACCACACCCGAAACATCGGGAAGAATGCCGTGCACAGACGGTTCAACAACCCGGTAAACACTGTCTCGACAGAGAACAGAACAAGTGCAAAATATGCAACGGAACAACTGGGTGGGTGCTGGGTCTCCCATTGATGACTAAAGAAAAAAGAATTTACGGTACGTAAACAAAATTCTCTTTTTTCTGGTCGTCATAATGGGAGACCCAGACAATGGGGATGTCCTAAAGCAATACCCCAGGGCGGGAAGAGTTCCTCAACAGACGGATAACACATGGTTCCCTCTAAAGGTGGGCAAACCGCCGCCTGGAGAACCCGCCTGCCCAAACTCGCATCCGCAGAGGCATGGGCATGCACCATATAGTGCTTAGAGAAAGTGTGCAGGCTGGACCAAGTGGCCGCCTGACACACCTGTAGAGCAGAAGCTCGATGTCGCAAGGCCCAGGAGGCACCTACAGCTCTCGTAGAATGTGCCTTCAAACCCACCGGGAGAGGCAAACCAGAAGACCGGTACGCCTCCTGAATGGGAGCCTTGATCCATCTGGCCAAGGTCGACTTCGAAGCCGCGGCCCCCTTACAGCGACCCTCGTGAGGACAAATAAGGAATCCGAACTCCTAAAGGAGGCGGTCCTGGACACAAAAATGCGTACAGCTCTCACGAGATCCAGAGTATGGAGGTCGCGCTCAACCTGATGAACGGGAGCGGGGCAAAATGATGGGAGAACAATCTCCTGGTTTAGGTGAAACGTTGAAACCACCTTCGGCAGAAATTCAGGCCGTGGGCGCAACACCACCTTGTCTTGGTGAACCACCAGAAAGGGAGACTTGCACGAAAGTGCGGCCAATTCTGAGACCCGTCTCAGAGACGTAATCGCCACCAGAAAGACCACCTTCTGGGACAGACGAGAGAGAGAGACGTCTCTCAGTGGCTCAAACGGCGGTTTCTGCAGTGTCGCCAGGACCATGTTTAGGTCCCAAGGGTCCATAGGTCGTCTATAGGGCGGGACCACCCGAGACACCCCCTGCAGAAATTGACGTACCTTCGGGAGGAGCGCCAAGCGCCTGTCAAACAACACTGAAAGTGCTGATACTTGACCTTTCAGAGAGCCAAGGGATAATCCCAACTCCAACCCCGACTGTAGGAAGGCCAACAATGTCGGGATAGACAAAGGCCACGGTGAGCGGCCACCAGAGGCACACCAGGTAAAAAAGATTTTCCACGTTCTGTGGTATATCTTCCTGGAAACAGGTTTCCTTGCCCGATTCATAGTGGCAACCACTGTAGGAGAGAAACCTCTGGATGTCAGCAGCCAGGCCTCAAGAGCCATGCAGTCAATCTGAGGGCCCTGGAATTGAGGTGGAAGAATGGGCCTTGCGCGAGTAGATCTGCGCGTTCTGGAAGAGCCCACCTGTGTCCGCCTGACAGTTGCCACAGGTCCGGGTACCAAGACCTCCTGGGCCAATCTGGAGCCACTAGAATGGCCACTCTGCATTCTGTCCTGATCTTCCACAGGACCCTGGGAATCAGAGCCAGAGGCGGAAACACATATGGCAGCTGAAAGCTGGACCAGCTCAGGATCAGGGCGTCCGCCCCTAGAGACTGGGGATCCCAAGATCTCGCCATGTATTGGGGCACCTGATGATTCAGCCGTGAGGCCATCAGATCCACGTCCGGAGTGCCCCACCTGCCGCAGATGTCCCGGAAGACGTCTGGATGTATGGACCACTCTCCGGCGTCCATCCCCTGTCGGCTCAGATAGTCGGCCTCCCAGTTCTCGACCCCTGGGATGTGAACTGCGGAGATCAGGCAGCCGTTTTCCTCCACCCAGAGTAGAATGCGGTGGACTTCGGCGAGGGCCTGAGCACTTCTGGTCCCTCCCTGATGATTTATGTAGGCGACGGCCGTCGCATTGTCGGACTGTACCCGAATGGGCTGTCCTGACAGAAATTTCTGAAACGCCAGTAGCGCCAGAAAGACCGCCTTGATCTCCAGCACGTTGATCTGCAACACCGACTCCGACTGAGTCCAGAGGCCTTGAGCCCTGTGGTGCAAGAACACCGCCCCCCAGCCCTTCAGACTGGCGTCGGTGGTCACCACTAACCATGACGGTTTTAGGAAGGACCGGCCCCGTGACAGGTGATGTGGCTGGAGCCACCACTGTAGAGAGTCCCTGGTTGGTTGTGACAGTGTCACCAGCCGATTCAGAGAGATCGTCCTCTTGTCCCATCTGCGAAGAATCTCCAGCTGGAGAGGACGGAGGCGAAACTGTGCGAACGGCACCGCCTCTATCGCCGCTACCATGCGACCCACCAGTCTCATCAATACCCGTAGGGATGACTGTGGAGACAGGAGGACATTCTGCACTCCTGATTGGATCGCAAGCTGCTTGGCTTGAGGTAGGGACACCAGGGCCGAGTCCGTGTGGAAGTCCATGCCCAGATATGTCAATGACTGGGTCGGAACCAGGGTCGACTTTTGAATGTTGATAAGCCACCCGAACCGTTCCAGGGACTTCATGGTCACCTCCAGGCTCACCCGACAAAGGTCTTCCGATGGCGCCCTGACCAACAGGTCGTCCAAATAGGGTATGACGGCGTGTCCCTGCGCATGCAGGAGAGCCATCATGGAGGCCATCACCTTTGTGAACACCCGTGGTGCTGAGGCTAGCCCGAATGGCAGTGCCACAAATTGGAAGTGCTCTTCCCCCACTGCGAATCTCAACCAGCGCTGATGAGCTGGTGCAATGGGGACGTGAAGGTAAGCGTCCCTGATATCGATGGACGCTAGGAAGTCTCCCTGTGACACAGCCGCGATCACTGAGCGCAGGGATTCCATGCGGAACTTCCGAACCAACACGTGACGGTTGAACAACTTGAGGTCCAAAACCGGGCGAAAAGAGCCGTCCTTCTTTGGGACAATAAAGAGGTTGGAGTAAAAACCCCTGAACCTCTCTTCCGTGGGCACAGGGACCACCACTCCGTCTCTGCGGAGTCCCTCCAACACCAGGTGAAAAGCCTGAGCCTTTTCTGGAGATGGAACCGACCGATGGAATCGGGGTATTGGTTGTGACGTCAGCTCTATCTTGTAACCTCTTGAGACTACGTCTCGAACCCACTGATCTTGAATGTGAAGAAGCCACTTGTCCTGAAAGCGAGACAGGCGGCCCCCCACCTGTGGGGAGGCAGGATGAGAGAGCGAGTCATGTCGAGGCGGGCTTGGGGGTGGCAGCCGCTGCCCCCGCCGGCTTCTTCTGACGACTCTTGGAACGCCACTGAGTAGCAGGCTTGCCCCCTCGGTCTGAGCGAGTGGACGCCGTTGATGACTGTGAACCGGAGCGAAAGGACCACTGCTTAGGGTTCCTTTTCACGGTGTACCGTGGCTTAGGCTTATTCTGCGGGATCTTAGACTCAGCAGAATCCTTTATCAATTTGTCCAGTTCGGTGCCAAAAAGCCTGTCACCAGCGAACGGAAGATTTTGTAAAATCTTCTTAGATGTGGCATCTGAGTCCCAAAGACGCAGCCACAACAGCCTGCGGATCGCAATTGCATTGGCCGAGGCCACAGCAGAGCGAGTGGCAGTTTCCAAAGATGCCGTCCTGGCATAGTCCGCATAGGCCCTTGCTCTCTCAGTGAGAGTCAGGACCTCTGGACTGGACCTAGCTAGATCAGTGATACCATCCAAACAGATAGTAATCGCTTGTAGGGTCCAGACCGCGGCAAAATTAGGGGCAAACGAAGACCCCACAGCCTCATAGGAAGACTTGGCGAGTTGCTCGACCTGTCTATCAGTAGCATCCTTCAATGAGGAGCTATCAGAGGCAGAAAACAAGGAGCGCGCAGCAATCCTAGTCATCGAAGCATCCACCTTGGGAGACTGCGACCATTCCTGGAGCGCCTCCTGGGGAAAGGGAAAGCGATTGTCCTTAGTTTTACGGACATAACGCCGCCCAGGATGTAACCTGGGAGCTTTAATCACCCTTCCGAAATTAGTGTGGTCCATGAAGGAGCCACTTGGTCTAGCCTCTGGCCGCAGCCATTGATAGACCTCCTTGGGGTGTACAGTCACCTCCTCAGGAGGAGTGACAAGACGCAATGTCTCATTGATGGAGGACACCAGATCCTCCACCCCATCTGGAGGTTCAGACATAGACCCAAGAGTAGAACCCCCATCATCTTCCTCACCATCAGAGGAACGCTCCTCCTCAGAGAGAGTCTGGAGCTCAGGAGAAGCCTCACGGGCTCGCTTAGGGGGTCTTACAGCAGAAGTAAGAGACACCCGGGGGTAACTAGGAGGAGTAGCTGGGTTTTCCAGTCTCCTATGCAGTGCCTCCAGGGTTTGCGACATGGAGGACATCTGGGACAGCAGAGATTCATTGATCTTATTCTGCGTTTCCCATGGCCCTGGGATCACCTGAACCTCAGGGTATAATCCCGGATTTGCAGACTCAGTAGTAGCAGACCGGGCCTCTGGGCGTCCGCAGTTATTGCAGGACCCCTCCACCAGTGTCCCGTTGCATGTAACACAGGCAATGGAGACCACCGCCGCCTTAGCAGCATGCTTCCCAACTGAGGACATCTCCACAGTGAGGGGAATAGAAGCCAAAGTTCACAAACAAACCGGGAATCCCGGTGGCTTACCGACCGCAATAAAGCGGTAGGAGGAAGCGGTGTGTGTGTGTGACCTCCGCGAGTTCCGGTCTCCCTTGTAAGTGCAGACACGCGCTGCAGCCAGATCCCAGCCGGGAAGTGAGGGAGAAGATGGCCGCCGACAGTGAAGATGTGGGCGGAGCCAGGAACACGCGGGAAGAACACACAACACGCCCAGCGGTGATGTCACCATAAGGGCTGCCTCCTCCTCCTCCAGACTGCCTCAGCAATGGAGGTGCCGGAGCCCGCAGCGCGGGAAAAGAATGTGAATATCACCACACACACTCTCAGACTGCATGTACACATAAAACACCCGCAGTCTACAGCCTCAGCCCCTGTGAAACACAGGGCGGTCAGCCAGGGTGACCCCAGCACAGGGTCACCGCCAGAACCGCGGACCCGAGGGTAACCGCGCGGTCTGAGTGTCATGACACAAAATGCCAGACACTACCCCCAGGCACAGCAGGAGACACACCAGGTGCCTCAGTGCCGGTCCGGTCTGTAAGCACCTTTAGGGAGGCCTCGGACGGGGGTACAGCACCAGTCCGGAGTGTAAGCACCATTTAGGGAGGCCTCGGACTGGGCTGGCTCCGTCCGGTCTGTAAGCACCATTTAGGGAGGCCTCGGACGGAGCGGAGCTGTGCAAGGCTCCAGGCTCCCCCTTACCAGAGCCTCCATGGAGGGATGGAAAGGAAAGGAGCGCGACAGCGTACCGGGAGAACACTGAAGTGTCCAGGCTAAAAGCCCTCCGGTACCTCCACCAGCGTGTTCCGCAGAGGGTGAGTGGGGAGGCTGTCGGGGGTCCCGAGCGGGACCATTTTACCTTGTCTTCATACGCCATCACGTAAGCTGTGAGAATGCAGTGAAGTGCAAGCAAAGCGTGATCCTCCGAGCACACTAAGTTTAAAACTGAGGATGTCTCCTACGGTGGGGGTTTATAAGCGGAGGAGGCGGTGTCTACAAACTTGTAGTACCTAGTGTGACCTCCGGAGGGCAGAGCCCAAAACCCCATTGTCTGGGTCTCCCATTATGACGACCAGAAAATCTTATTATAAATTGAACATGGGAAAAACCATGGCCCTACCCATCAATATCCCAGAGACGCAATTGACATCCCTCTCATCCAAATTCACCTTTGCCTGGGCCCCGGAGGGCATCCCATACCTGGGAGTGACCCTATGCGCCTCGAGAAACATGGCGCGTCTAAATTTAACCAAACTTATGGCAACCTTGAGAGTGGCGATGGAAACTGGTCCTCTCCCGCTGCTTTCTTGGATGGCGCGCATACAGGCATTCAAAATGTTGTGGCTCCCAAAACTACTTTACTTATTTCGGTGTGTCCCACTGGGATACCCAGGCAAACTACTGACTCTATTACAACGACGTATAAATTCATTCATATGGGCAGGGGGCAGACCAAGAGTCCGCAGAGATGTAATGTACCTGAAGTTGAAAGGGGGAGGCATGGGGGTCCCAGACGTCACCTCATACCACAGAGCCACTCTTCTGGAGGCCACAGGGGAACTATGGAGACGACAGGAGACACTGGGCTGGACTCAGCTGGAGACTGAGATTGCGCCGGAGGCTGCCCCAGGAAGGCTCTTGGCCGGGACTGCACTGGGACCGGTTGGGGTGGTGCACCCCTTGGCTACGGTCCGTGCTCTCCAAGTGGTGTGGAAAAAAATCCCTACCCACTGGTCAAAACTTCCCCCGGAGCGTATTTCGATGGAGGCCTTTCGGGTGCATATTCCCTCTCTGAACCTCACTCCCTGGCTGAAGGCAGGTATCAGTACTTTAGGGGATCTCCTGGAGAGTGGCAAACTGCTTACATTTGACGCCTTTTGTGAGGGAAGACAGAATTTAAGACATACCTTTTTACAATATTCACAAGTTCGCCACTTCCTATCCTCAAAAGGATGCACTCATGATCTGAGGCGACCTTTACCCTCCCCACTCCAACGACTGATGTTCTCAGCCACTAGAATCCCGAGGGGTCTCTCCTCCCTGTACGAGGACCTAATAACACAAAACTCCCCCTCTAAACTAGCATACATGGGAACATGGGAGGCAGACTTGAACTTCCAAGCAGATCAGGATGACTGGGAGGGGTCGATCAGGTGTGTAACTCAGGTATCAAGATGTATAAACCACCTAGAATCCCTCAAGAAGGTTCATCTCTGATGGCACACTCCTCCGGCCAGGATAGCCAGATTCACACGTGGAGTCTCCCCTTTATGCTGGAGGCAGTGTGGTCGGAGAGGAGACCTGGCACACATGTGGTGGCACTGCCCTAAAGTGGCCCAATTTTGGGCACTAGTCGCAAACTTGATGAGCACGGTAACGGACACCCACATTCCGTTATCACCTCAGTTAGCTGTTTTAAACATAGGAGGCGAAGTCTATCCACCGATTATCCGCCATGTGATCACCTATATTCTAATCGCAGCAAGATTATGCATTGCAGCAGCATGGAAAAATTCGTCCCCGCCCACCGCCAGGGACCTTATCCAAAAGATTAACACAATCTTCACACATGAATATTATCTTGCAATGGACGCTCCAAGGAGGAGATATGTCTCGGATGCATGGGACTTATGGGCAACACACCCCTCAGCGATCCACCCTCCTTCCTAGATATACGGAGTTCTCGAGGTCACAACCCCCTATTCTTCAACACCTAACTCTTTTACTGACTCACTTCTCTACTTCTCTCCCCAGCTATACTTAGTTCCCCCCCCCCCTCCCCTCCTTTTCCCCTTTGATTCCCCCCCCCCTCCCCCCCCCTGTACCCTTCCGCTAACCCCCTCCCCTCATGTGTTTAAAATACACTAGGCTAGGAAATAATTTGGTTAACCGGCAGTATGAACCCACTGTCAATTACATATCAACGGAGTAATTATCTGACTGTAGATGACGGCTACGCAACCACACGCTCTAACTCGTCCTCCAAGGAGCTATTAAGTGATAACTGCAGTGTTTCATATGTATCACAGTATTCTTGCTTTAATCATTGTTTCCTTGCCGCAATTTTCCTCTGCATCCGAGGCCAACCCTTCCCTCCCCTTCCCCCCCCCCCCCCCCCTCAGTCCTAAGCCCGCGATCCCTATTCTCCCCTAAACCTTCACTCCCTTAACCAAGTAATGTTATGTCATGTTTGATGTCTCTTTATCTCCACAACGCTTGTCATAGCTACTGTAATTTGTTATCTTTACAATAAACATTTATTGAAGACTAAATGTCCTTCACCTATAATTTGGTACATATAAACTATACCCTTGTGTCTCCACTTCCTAAAGCTACCCATTTTCTGGATTTCCGGAAGATTAGCATTCTCCCAAATGGGCATGAATCTGTTTAGTCTAGTCATCCCCCTCATCCTTTTAAGCTTGTCCCATACTTTGTTTATGTGCCCAATGTGGGAGAAATCCCGCCCATGGATCCCATCATGCAGTCTTCCACTCCAAGTATCAGCGGGCTATCTAAGACAAATTCCAGCACCTCCTTATTGGCTCCACCTTTCCCCCCACTGGACCATCCTCTAAGATGTTGGCACTGCACAGCTATAAAATAAAGTTCCAGGTTTGGCACCGCCAACCCACCCTCATCCTTTGGTCTCTGTAAAGTCTCTAACTTAATTCTAGCCTGCTTTTTGCCTCATATCAGGTCTCTCAATAGTGAATTAATCGCCTTAAAGATTTTCCTCGGTATCCAGACAGGTGCATTGTGGAGCAAGTACAAGAGTCTGGGCATCAACACCATTTTCAGTAGGTTGGTCCTCCCCACGATTGACAAGTGCAGTGTGTTCCAGGCATTTCACCTTTACCCTCAGCGTTTTTAGTAACGGTGCTATGTTCAAACTCATATATGTTGTTACTGGCAATGAAACCTGTATGCCCAGGTACTTAAAACTATCAACACACTGTAATTTATTAGTCCCTTCGTCTTCATGCGTCCAGCCGACCCCACTATCCACCTTAAGGAGATGCGATTTAGACCAGTTAATGCTCAGTCCAGAAAACTTTCCAAATTCCTCTAGTATCTGCACGGCATGATCCAATGAGGCCCCGGGTTCTTCCAGGAACAATAATACATCATATACGTACAAAGCTATCTTCTCCTCTATGCTCCCATATTTAAATCCTTTAAGGGCCCTTTCACATCAGCGTTTTTTGAAATTCGCGGCAGATGCGGTGAAAAAAACGCATCTGCCGCGTTTGCCGCATAACCGTTACACTTGCGGCGCGGTTGCGGTAATCCCCATAGAAAGTATAGGGGGACTTGCGGCAGGTGCGGCAAGTGCGGTTTTGCACTTGCGGCAAGTGCAGCCGCGAAAAAAACCGCAGTCAGCCGCGGTTGTTTCGCGGCCGCACCTGCCGCAAGTGCAAAACCGCACTTGCCGCACCTGCCGCAAGTCCCCCAATACTTTCTATGGGGATTACCGCAACCGCGCCGCAAGTGTAACGGTTATGCGGCAAACGCGGCAGATGCAGTTTTTTCACCGCATCTGCCGCGAATTTCAAAAAACGCTGATGTGAAAGGGCCCTAACCTCCATTGATTTCCAATAACTGCAGCTAGGGGTTCTATTGCGATTGCAAAAAGCAGCGATAACGGGCATCCCTGTCTCGCTCCCCTCTGAAGCTGTATCCCCTGGGACACCACCCCACTTACTTTAAGTCTGGCAGAGGGTTGCGAGTATAACGGCTGCACCCAACCAATTAATTGTGGACCAAAACCCATCCTCTGTAAGGGCCGCTTTACACACACCAACTTCTGTGTCCAACTTCTCAACAGATCTCTGGTTGAAGTGAAATCATGGACACATTGTTCCATTTGTACACAGCCACAAAATGGAGCAATGTATCCATGATTTCACTGCAATCAGAGATCTGTTCAGAAGTTGGACTCAGAAGTTGGTGTGTGTAAAGCGGCCCTTACACTTGCCATAAGTATCCCCACTCAACACTGTCAAAAGCCTTAAGGGCCTGTCACATGCGTCAATGTCGTCAGTGAGATGATCGCTGACGACATTGACGGCTGATCGCTGGTGAGCTGTCACACAGGCAGACTCACCAGCGATCAATTGACCAGAAACATCGTGGAAACGATTTAAATATCGTTTCCACGATGTCTTGCTCCCGCTGCCAGCCTGCTGGAAGCGGGAGCAGGCTGGTCTCCAAGGTAAACTGCGGGTATCTAGGCAGCGCGCGCTGCCTAGATACCCGACGTGTACCTTAGTTACCAGCCTCCTCCGCTCACTGGCTGGTATCTAAGGTACACAGCGGGTAACTAGGGACCCTAGTTACCCGCTGTGTACCTTAGATACCAGCCGGTGAGCCAGGGGCGGACCTTGCTGCCCGGGGGCCCTGGTGCAGCCTTTGAGGGGGGGCCCTGGTTTGCCTGGTTACCTGCGTGCGTCCAGCGGGGCCCCGGAGCAGCGGCAGAGAGAGGAGGGGCGGGCTCAGCAGGGGGAAGCAGGAAGCTTCCCTGGTTAACCCCCTCTCCTCTGCCACACTGGCACAGGGACATGGGGGGCGGCTGGGGACCCCCCTGCAGGGCTAACCTGCGTCCAGCAGGGCCCCTGTGAGCCGGAGCAGCAGCAGAGAGAGGACGTGCGGGCTCAGCCGGGGGAAGCAGGAAGCTTCCCTGGTTAACCCCCTCTCCTCTGCCACACTGGCACAGGGACAGCGGAGCGGAGGAGGCTGGTAACTAAGGTACACGTCGGGTATCTAGGCAGCGCGCGCTGCCTAGATACCCGCAGTTTACCTTAGTTACCAGCTCCCAGCGCTTGTGAGAGGCGCTGGGAGCTGGAATATCGCTACTCCCGGTGTCACACGCAGCGATGCTGCGTGTCCACCGGGCGACAATCGCCAGGTTTTAGAGCAGGTTCTAAAACCTGGCGATCATCAACCAGCGATTTATCGCTGGTTGATTCACTATGTCACACGCGTCAATATCGCTGCAACGTCACGTGCAGCCGATATCGTGCAGGCGATATTGACGCGTGTGACAGGCCCTTTACAGGCGTCCAGCGAGACAATCATACTCCGGCCTGGGTTGTCAGATAGCAACTGCAAATTCAGATATAATCTCCGTATGTTAGTGGCTGTTGATCTATTGGGCATAAACCCGCACTGATCCATATGAATCAAATCGCATACAATGCTAGTCAGCCTATTTGACAACACCTTGGGCAGAAGCTTCACGTCAGCTGTCAGCAATGAGATTGGCCGGTACAAGTCTGGGGTCTTTACCCTCCTTAGGAATTAGAACTATGGCAGCTTCCCTCATCGAAGCAGGTAGATTTCCCCTATCCCTCGCCACCTCTAGCACCTTCAATAAGCGGGGTAGTAAAGTTTCTTCCAGTTGCTTATAAATTTCTACTGCCAACCTGTCCGACCCTGGGGCTCTATCACTAGACATGCCATGAAGAGTGTCCTCTAATTCATCAATTGTGATAGGTGATTCCAATTTATCTCTATCCCTCTCTGACAGTACAGGTAACACATCCTGTTGAAGAAATGTGTCCACAGCTCCCACATTTGTCTCACCACCCTGTAAAAGTCCTTAAAGACTCCCAGAATATCCGCCACCTCTGTAACCAATGTCCCATCTGCAGAAATCATACTATGTACAGATGAGTTCTATCTGGGCAGCAGCTATAACCGACAGTAAATGGCCAACCTTCTCACCTTCCTCATAAAAATTAAGTTACCGGGAGAACACCAGGTGTCCAGGCCCTAGGCCCTCCGGTACCTCCACCAGCGTGTGCCACTAAGGGTGAGCGGGGAGGCTGTCACCGGTCCCGACTGGGACCTTATTACCTTGTCTTCAGACGCCATCACGAAAGTAGTGAGAATGCAGTGAAGTGCAAGCAAAGCGTGATCCTCCGAGCACACTAAGTTTAAAACTGAGGATGTTCCCTGCGGTAGGGGTTTATAAGCGGAGGGGGCGGTGTCTACAAACTTGTAGTACCTAGTGTGACCTCCGGAGGGCAGTGCCCTAAACCCCATTGTCTGGGTCTCCCATTATGATGACCAGAAAATGCCCGTTTCTTTGCCGCCTTATATATAAGTATCTCGTTAACCTCTTCATGTGCTTCCGGAAGTGCTTGTTTTTTTCTGCTGGCGTATTACACTGGGTCGCCGCCTCCTCTGCTCTATCCAAAGCTTGCATTCCATCTTTCTCATCTGTCTTGTTTGGGTTTTTCGTCTGCTAATATCGCGAAAATTGGATTCCTTCTACATGGATACAGTGAACCGGTCACCTGTTTTGGGCGTTATAACCTGTGCTCACCACCTTTAACATACTGTATCTGGGGTTCCTGTAACCCCTTTATATCCTCAGATGTGCCTCTCCATACCTCATAAAACAACTTTTAATGTTTCCCGAGCTGTCAGAGCCGCCCTGCTCCATGCCAACACCGCCCCATCCCATGGAAAACGCTGCCTCTCATAAATGACCGTGACAGCATTCACAAGTCTCGCATCTGCACAGTGGCGTGCCTCACTATGAAGCCGCACAGTGCCCTACGTTTTGGCCTGCCGCACCCCTTCAGACCCTCAAAAAATAAATTAGCATACAGCGCGGAACAGATTAAAACTTGTTTTCTGAGATATGCAAGGGACGTCTGGGGATAGAGAGGGGTTACAGAAACCCCAATTACACCATGTTGAAGGGCGTGAGCACACTTTATAACCCCAAAAACAGGGGACAGTTTCACTTTAATGAAACATCATTATATAGAAACCAATATATCATCACAGAAACTCATACACAAACACTGGCAAATTCAGGTCATCCAACATCACATACCGTATATTCCGGCGTATAAGACGACTTTTTAACCACTAAAAATCTTCTCCCAAGTCGGGGGTCGTCTTATAGGGCTGACTGTGTGTGCTGCTGTGACGGGGCTCTCCGCGGCTGACTGTGTGTGCGCGTCTGCCTGCGGCTGACTGTGTGTGCGCGTTGCTGCGCTGCTTGGCCTGACTGTGTGTGCGCGTCTGCTGCGGCTGACTGTTGTGCGGCGCGTTTGCCGTCTGCTGCGCTGACTGTGTGTGGCGCGTCTGCCTGCGGCTGACTGTGTGTGCGCGTCTGCCTGCGGCTGACTGTGTGTGCGCGTCTGCCTGCGGCTGACTGTGTGTGCGCGTCTGCCTGCGGCTGACTGTGTGTGCGCGTCTGCCTGCGGCTGACTGTGTGTGCGCGTCTGCCTGCGGCTGACTGTGTGTGCGCGTCTGCCTGCGGCTGACTGTGTGTGCGCGTCTGCCTGCGGCTGACTGTGGTGTGCGCGTCTGCTGCGGCTGACTTGTGTGTGCGCGTCTGCCTGCGGCTGACTGTGTGTGCGCGTCTGCCTGCGGCTGACTGTGTGTGGCGCGTCTGCCTGCGGCTGACTGTGTGGCTGCGCGTGTCTGCTGCGGCTGACTGTGTGTGCGCGTTCTGCTGCGGCTGACTGTGTGTGCGCGGTTGTCTGCGGCTGACTGTGTGTGCGCGTGTCTGTGGCTGACTGTGTGTGCGCGTGTCTGTGGCTGACTGTGTGTGCGCGTGTCTGTGGCTGACTGTGTGTGCGCGTTGTCTGTGGCTGACTGTGTGTGCGCGTGTCTGTGGCTGACTGTGTGTGCGTTGTCTGTGGCTGACTGTGTGTGCGTGTGTCTGTGGCTGACTGTGTGTGCGTGTGTCTGTGGCTGACTGTGTGTGCGTGTGTCTGTGGCTGACTGTGTGTGCGTGTGTCTTGGTGACTGTGTGTGCGTGTGTCTGTGCTGACTGTGTGTGTGTGTCTGTGGCTGACTGTGTGTGTGTGTGTCTGGACTGTGTGTGTGTGTCTGTGGCTGACTTGTGTGTGTGTGTGTGTGTCTGTGGCTGGACTGTGTGTGTGTGGTCTGTGGCTGACTGTGTGTGTGTGTCTGTGGCTGACTGTGTGTGTGTGTCTGTCTGTGGCTGACTGTGTGTGTGTGTCTGTTGCTGACTGTGTGTGTGTCTGTCTGTTGCTGGCTGTGTGTGTGTGACTGTGGCTACAGAGGGATATTTGGGGATGATGGAGGCTGCAGAGGAATATTGAGGATTGAGAAGGGCTGTCCTCCCCCACCACCACTGGCATGACCCTCTCTCCATGGCACCTACCCCCCTCCCCTTGACGCTGGCACGCCCCCATCTTTGCCTCTCTTAAACACCCCCCCCCCCCCCCCCCCCCCCCCGGAACTGGCATATCCACTCACCCTTCCCAGCGCTGGCACATAACCCTCTCTGTGTTTATAGTACATGGAGGACTATGGGGGTGCATTACACTATATGGATAACTATGTGGTGCATTATATTATCTAGAGGACTATGGCGTGCGTTATACTATATGGAGGACTATGGGGAGAGCATTATAATATATGGAGGACTACGGGGGTGCATTATACTATATGGAGCACTGTGATGATGCATTATAATTTATGGAGACAATTATACTATATGGAAGCCATTATAATACTTAAGAGGGCTCTGGGGGAGCATGATAATACTTGAAGGGGTATGAGGGAGCCTCTATACTTTATGCAGGGCTATTTGAGGGCTGTGTGGAGGTCATGATACAGTGTGAAGAGATGTAGGTCCATTATACTGTATGGAGGACTGTGTGGGGGTCACAGTGAGGATCATACCGTAGAACTGGGGTAGTCTTATACGGCGAGTATATTCCAAATTCTATATTTTAACTGGAAAAGTTGGGGGTCGTCTTCTACGCCGGAAAATATGGTAGACTGCACCAAAACTAAATATGAAATCTCCATTGCAGGCAGGAGATTTTCCCTGGTGATAAGGATGAACGTGGCATCATCCTCATGAATCAGAAGAGGAGAAAGGCGGGACGGACATCACTGCAATCAAGCCAATCAGACCGGATCAAAGAAATGTACTGTATTTTGCGGATTATAAGACACACTCCAAATGTAGAGGAGGAAAATATTTAAAAAATGGGGGTTAGTCTTATTACCTTACTGTTTCATATTCAGAGTGCAGCTTGCCAGGGGGGCACAGTGGAGTGGGTCGGTGGGGTCAAAGGAGGCTGGGTTGGCGATGATGCCGGCCCAGGGCTTGGAGGAGGGGGAGGGGGGGGGGGGTGGAAGCAGGATACATGCTCCTTTGATCTGGGAGTGCCACTGATCTGAGGGCGTGGTGGCGACGGAGCGGGTCAGGATGGTCACATGAGGACGGATGATGCTGCCAGCCCGGGGCTTGTACAAGGTAACATAGTGGCATGAGGGTAGTGCCATTGCTCCGCGGGAACTTGATGCAATGGGCTTCTAGAAAATGGCTGTAGAGTGTGCACAGGTGAGCTATCGGGAGAGTGGGAGCACAATCTGCGCAGGTGCCACCTCCGCAGCCATTTTCCTGTAGTAAACTTGCGGCAGATTAATAGTGCCCGCATGCTCCAACGAGCCCCGGGCCTGCAGCATTGCTGAATCGGCCTCCTATGATCTTTCTCCACCACCACAGATCAATGGTGCCCATAGCCAGCTGCTGTGACACCCTCCGCTCTGAGCCCCAGGCCTGAAGCATCATTGACCTGGGTTCTGTGAACATGTTCCACCACACCACCCTGGTAAGCTATATCTGGATTGTAAGACTCACCCACATTTTTTTCCTCAATTTTGAGGAAAATAAGTGCTTCTTATAATCTGGAAAATATGTTACATACAGAGTGGGAGAAATTAATAAGGTATAGGGTGTACAGGTGCAGTCAGGGCATAATATGCACCTTCCTAGAATGCAGCATAGGTAGGTGGTGCCTTTAACTTAGAAACAAAAGACCTAGTGACAGGTTGACTTTAAAGCAGAACTGTCATTATTACTTAATAAATCAATAGTCCATGTGAAAATAATGCAATTTTGTAATATCTTGTCAGATACATGTGCTTCTTTCTTTGCTAGAATTGATATGTCATTAGCAATATTCTCAATTCTGAAGAAAAATCTGTATTCAATGAAGACTTTCCCATTACTGGGATAGGAGATGACAGATGTTACTGATGAGATTCTATGAGGTTTGGAGGAGGGAGGAGCCAGAAGATCTACTTCTATCTACTTAGAATCTCATCAGCACCACTGCCATCTCCTATCTCTGTAATGGGAAAGTCTTCACATAATACAGATTTTACCTCACTATTGAGAATTTTGATAACGACTGATCAATTCTGGCAGAGAAAGAAGCGCATTTGTCTGATAAGATATATTATTCAGTAACAGCTGGAGCCTGCAGGTTGGGCACCGCTGGTGAAAGTACTAGAAGCTAGACAGATTCAGGAGCCATGTCACTGAAATAACTTTCAGCAGAAAACACAAAAGCTAAAATCAGTAGCTAGATTGGCTGCCTTGGAGCTAGATTAGACTTAAAAGTTATTCCCATATTATCCCCCAAGCATATAAAAGGGGGAAGGCATGCAGCCCTCTCTGCAGAGTCCCAGCATCAACTGCCAGTGGTCACAGCGCATTCTGCAGGTTGCAAATCACACACTCTCGTCCGCACCAGGGACGCGACATGTTGCATTCTTAGTGCGGACGAGACTGTGTGATCTGTACGCAGGCATCCGCCTGCGCACAGATCACATATGGGAGTGAATGGGTGCGCACAGTCATGCGCGGTCAAGCGTAGCACCGTGCACTCCCATTATACAGATAGGAGCTTGCGGCCGCTGCGGTCATACTGCGGATCCCCTCTGCAGAACGCTGCGGAGGGGTCCGCAAATGTGAACCCAGCCTATAGAGAACACATGAATGCTTGGCCATGCTGAGTGCTCACATGTACGGAAGCATTGGGGCAAACAGACTGCAGAATCATGTGTGTATGGCGAGCTGTATGGATAGGTACATAGCCACGTAGGGGTAAACTGCATGAGGAGACTACATAGAACTGACCTGTACAGAAAATCCTTTTAGAGCTGAAAGTGGTGAATGCCATTAAAGTGAACCTGTCACCCCTTTGGGCGTTCTAAACTGTGCCCAATAGCTGTAACATCATGTAATAGGGACTCCTGTAACCCCTTTATATGCCCAGACATCCCCCTGAATACCTCAGAAATACACTTTTATTCTGTCCCATGCTGTATGGTAATGACTCCTAAAAAGGTCCAGGAGGATCTGATCTCTGTGGTCCTCACCACCTCCAGCCTGGAACACCCGCCCCACTCTTAAAATTGCTGCCCCTCCCGTGTACGGCCATTGATAGACACTACTCTCGCGACAGGTTCACTTTAAAGGAAACCTAAAATCACATACACATTCCATTAAAGGGATTGTCCTCTTTCAACAAAGTGGTCACAGGCTCAGTTAGGTTTACTTACACTTTCCCTGCCCAGAGCTGCAGCTCTGTAGGTGTTTAGCTGAAGTGGTGAGGACATATCAGCAGTGCTATAGTCAATCACTGAGCTCAGGGGCTCGTGCAGTCTACACTGAAGGCAGAAGTTGGCTGAAATAGGCAGGGCTGTGGAGTCGGTAAATCAAACCACCGACTCCAACTCCGACTCCGACTCCTGAATTTCCCTGGCTCCGACTCCTTTGACTCCGACTCCTTCATTCATGGCTCGTTTTTAAGTGATAAAATTATTGTAGGTCAATGGTAACATTAGGCTTTAATCATTATAATGACATAATAATAAAGATATTTAGATAGAACATAATAATAATTCATAATAATAATATTCAGCACATTCTGCATTGAACTACTAGACCAAATTCATTATATATTTTAGGAGTCGGAGTCGGAACATTTTCTACCGACTCCAACTCCACCAAAATAGGCAGCGACTCCAACTCCACAGCCCTGGAATAGGACAATTTTTTTTCAGCCCACTGGCACCATAGCGATATACAGAATAATAATAGCTCTCTATACAGTGAAGGAAATACATATTTGATCACTTACTGATTTGATAAATTTGCCCACTGAAAGACATGAACAGACTATAATTTTATAATTCAACCATTAAAGGCCATGTCACACGCTTCAATTTAATGAACGATGTTGTTAGCGATCACATGCACGCGCGATCGCTAACATCATTGTTCAGATCGCTGGTGAACTGTCACACAGGCAGACTCACCAGTAATCAGGACCAGCGAGCAAGCTGGTATCCAAGGTAAACAGCGGGTAACTAAGCGCCGCGCGGCTCTTAGTTACCCGCAGTTTACCTTGAATACCAGCTCCCAGCGCTTGCTGTGAGGCGCTGGGAGTTCGCTGATCACTGGTCTCCTGCAACAATGCGGCAACCATCGATAGATTTGTGAACACGTTCACAAATCTGCAACCAACGACTGATTGTTGATCATTGACAGGTGTCACACGCAATGATGTCATTCACGACATCGCTGCAATGTCACCAAAATGGTCACGTTGCAACGATATCGTAAATGATATTGAAGCGTGTGACGTGGCCTTAAGGGCCACGTCACACGCATCAATTTCAAGAACGATATTGTTAGCAATCACATGCACGCGTAATCGCTAGCAATATCGTTCAGATCGCTGGTGAACTGTCACACAGGCAGACTCACCAGCAATCAATGGACCAGAGACATCATGGAAACGATTTAAATATCGTTTCCACAATGTTTTGCTCCCGCTGCCAGGCTTCGGTAAGCGGGAGGGTCCCTAGTTACCCGCTGTGTACCTTGGATACCAGCCGGTGAGCGGAAATGGCTGGTAACCAAGGTATACATCGGGTATCTAGGCAGCGCGCGCTGCCTAGTTACCCGCAGTTTACCTTGGATACCAGCTCCAGGCGCTTGCTGAGAGGCGCTGGGAGCTGGCTGATCGGTCGTCTCCTGGTGTCACACGCAGCGATGCTGCGTGTCCACCGGGGCACCAACGATTGATTTGAGGTCCTGTCCTCAAATCTAACGATGAACGATCAGCCAACTGATCGTTCATCGTTTGTAGTGTCACACGCAACAATGTCGTTTCGACATCGTTCAAGCATCACAGAACACGTGACTTTTGAACGATATCGACAACGATATTGTTACGTGTGACGTGACCTTAATGGTGGGTTTACACGCCGCGATATCGGCGTCCAACTCCGACCCAACTCCGACAAAAAGTCACGTGGGTCGCGAGTTGGAGCCGATATCGGGCGCGCGTTGTACGGTTTGAGCGTACAACGCGATCCTGGAACGATGCCAAAACGATATCGGAGTTGAATAGCTGAGCTATTCAACTCCCCGATATCGCAAGGCCGTTGTAGCAGGATCGCTGCGTGTGACAGCCCAACTCCGATGCGTACTCGCACCTCACCCATTAACTCCCATGTTAAATGGTCGTTACTGGGTTGGTGGGCGTACACATCGGAGGGACGTTGTTTCCCGATATCGCAGCGTGTAAACAGGCGATGCGATATCGGGAAAAGCGCTCAAAAAATGCGCGCTCCCGCGGCGTTGCCTCCGATATCGTGGCGATATCGGGACGTGTAACCCCACCATAAGAGTTCTGCATCCTACAGACCAGCTAGATGCTCCTAATCAACTAGTTACCTGCATTAAAGACACCTGTCTTAAATTGCCACCTGTATTAAAAAAAGACTCCTGTCCTCACACTCAATCAATCAGTCAGACTCTAATGGCGGGTTTACACGTCGCGATATCGCAGTACAATTTCAATGAAAAGTCACGTGATTCGATCGTTGGACCCGATATCGTTCCTGCGTTGTATGGTGTGAACGTCCAATACGATGCAGGAACGATGTCAATGCGATATCGGGGATTGAATGAGCGTGCTATTCAATGCCCCGATATTGAAGGGAGATTGGAGCAGATCGTGCTGTGTAAACGCCCAATTACGATGCGATTTGAAACGTCACCCATTCACTCCCATGTTAACTATGCGATCCTGGGTTGGGAGGCGGAGACATCGCACGGACGTTGTATTTCGATATCGCAGCATGTAAACAGTCAATGCGATGCGGGAGGAACGTGCACTAATTGCGCGCTCCCGCGCCATTGAGTTGCGATATCGAAACGATATCGTGGCGTGTAAACCCACCATAATGGTGGGTTTACACACACCAATCATTGTATCCAATCTCTGAACCAATCTCTGGTTGCAGTGAAATCATGGACAGATTGCTCCATGTACACAGCCACAAAATGGAACTATGTGTCCATGATTTCACTGCAACCAGAGATCTGTTCAGAGATTGGATACAATGATTGGTGTGTGTAAACCCACCATAACCTCTACAAAATGGGCAAGACCAAAGAGCTTTCTAAAGCCCCTCGTCACACCTAGCGAGAACGCTGTTTTGTCACAGGTTTTGACGGACCAGCAACCTTACCAGTGATCTCGCTATGTTTGACACGTAGCAGCAACCACACTCCCGCTGTGACATCGCCGATCATGTCGGAATGGCCTAGACCATTTTTTGATAGTCAGGTTCCCGCTGGGCAGCATGCATCGGTGTGTTTGACGCCTTAACAACCTCGTTGGAGACTCAGAACTCAGCCACGTAGGTCTGAGTCGTCAGACTAGCTGCTGTGCGACAGGGTCGTTATACGGGTCACTGTATCGTTGCTGTGTCATTGAGTAGATCTGACTGTGACATCTCACCAGTGACCACGTAGCAACGTTCCAGCAATTCTTACCAGGTTGTATCGTTGTCGGGATCACTGGAACGTCGCCAAGTGTGACGGGACCCTAAGAGTGTAAGGGAAAAGATCCTAGACCTGCACACGGCTGGAATAGGCTACAAAACCATAAGTAAGACGCTGGGTGAGGAGGAGACAACCGTTGCTGCAATAGTGAGAAAATGGAAGAAATACAAAATGAGTGTCAATCAACATCAATCTGAATCTCTGAGCGAAAGCCTCAAAATCTTAATGATTTAGAGATAATCTGCCAAGAGGACCAAAATTCCTCCTGACATGTGCGCAAATGTCTGACTGCTGTGCTTGCCAAAAATGGTTTTGCCACCAAGTACTAAAGAGAACCTGTCAGGTCATTTTTACCCCCTATCCTACCACTATCTGCCCCTGCACCTTGCTAGCACATCCCTCTCTGAGCTACAACTGCAATATAATGTTTGAGAACAAAGATTTATTAACTTACATTTTCCTATGGCAATGAGGCATCCAGGCTACCGTGTCTCTGTGTCGCCATTCTCCCCGCCTCACTGCTGTTATCACGCCCCGCTGGTCGTCATCATTCCTTCTCCTGCGCGCCCCCTATTTTTAAATTCCCGCCTCCTCATAGTATGACGCGCAGCTGCAATGTCATTTCCAGTCTTGCGCAGCGAGAGGGTGTAAAGGCTGCACAGGCCAGCTCCGGCACATGTGCAGTACGCATATTGAGGCCGGGCCGTAAACCCGATAAGCCTCCACAATGTAATAAACCAGAAATGATGTCCAGCTGCGTCATACTAGTAGGCGGGATTTCAAAATAGCTGGGGGTGCAGGAGAAGCAATGATGATGCCCAGCGGGGCGTGATAAGAGCAGTGAGGGGGGAGAATGGAGACCACCCATGTCAGCACATGCTGCAGACTGGAGCTCTCATAACTATAGGAAAATGTACCGTATATACCCGTGTATAAGCCGACCCCCCTACTTTTGCCCCCAAAACTTGAGAAAACGTATTGACTCGCGTATAAGCCGAGGGTGGACCCCAGCACAGGTATACAGCCCCCAGCAGTGTGGTATACAGCAGGTCCCCAGCTCAGTATACAGCCCAGCAGTGTGCTATACAGCAAGTCCCCAGCACAGTATACAGCCCCAGCAGTGTGGTATACAGCAGGTCCCCAGGCACAGTATACAGCACCAGCAGTGTGGTATACAGGTCCCCAGCACGGTATACAGCCCCAGCAGTACCATTATACAGGCCCCCTCACAGGATGGCCCCCGCATGGAGCGCTGCGCACATACATTACCTGGCTATCAGCTGTCACCCTCCGGTGGCGATTCGGTGCTCCTGGCTCCGGGCTGCATCTTCCCCTGTGTCTTCCTGCTTGTGGCCGGGGCTCATCGCGATGACGTCATCGCGACCCCGGCTGGTCACATGACAAGCAGGAAGACACAGGGGAAGATGCAGCCCGGAGCCAAGAGCAGCGAATCGCCACCGGAGGGTGACAGCTGATAGCCAGGTAATGTATGTGCGCAGCGCTGCATGCGGGGGCCATCCTGTGAGGGGGGGGTAAGGGGGCGCCATACTGTGAAGGGGGTCTGTATACTGGATATGACTCGTGTATAAGCCATGGGGGGGAAATTTCAGCCCAATTTTTGGCTTATACGGGAGTATACATGGTAAGTTAATAAATCTTTCTTCTAAAGCTTTATAGTGCAGTTTTAGATCAGAGAGGGATGGTTAGAGATGAGCTAGCAAGGTGCAGGAACAGGTTAGGGGGCTAACAGGTTCCCTTTAAGCCTTGTTTGCCACAGGGATCAAATACTAATTTCTCTCTGCAAAATGCAAATACATATATATAATTTAGACAATGTGATTTTCTAGATTTTATTTTTGATATTCTTTCCCACTATTAATATTAACCTACCCTCAGGGTACCATTACACATCGCAACATTGCATGCAATTTCACTGGCAATTTGCTGGTTGCAGTGAAATCATGGACACATTGTTCCATTTGTACACAGCAACAAGATAGAACAATGTGTCCATGATTTCACTGCAACCAGCAAATTGCCAGTGAAATTGCATGCAATGTTGCGACGTGTAACGGTACCCTTAACGTATAGACTGTTCATGCCTTTGTAAACTTGCAAAATCAGCAAGGGATCATATACTTATTTCCCTCACTGCAGATTTCACTCTCTGAAGCAGCATAGATGCATAAAGGAAAAAATAAGTTATGAAGCAGTAAACTCCTGGGTCTGGTGTGTAGGGCAAGACTGAAGAAGGAAAAGAAAGCCACACCCCTCTGGGCTTCAATGACATCTTGTAGACCATGACATGCACCAATGGCAGCATTACCACCCAGGTGTCAGATGTGCTGACACCTCCCAGCCTTGTAAGGCTGGTTTCACACTACGGAATTTTTATTTCCGATGCTGTCCGATAAAAATGGGACAGCATCGGACCGATTTTGGCCCCCATGCAGCCCTATGGGCATCGGACCAAATCGGATGTGCACTAAATGCCATCCGATTTGGTCCGATCCGATTCTGTCCGATTTTTTTATCGGTGCAAAAATCGGAGCATGCTCCGATTTTTGCACCGTAAATAAAATCGGATTGCACCAAATCGGATACCATTTAGTGCACATCCGACCCGACCCAATGTTTTTAACATGGGGCCCTATGGAGCAGGGTCCGAGGAAACATCTAATGTGTCCTCGGACCCGATTTTACTGTACTGAGCATGCTCAGTATAGTAAAACTGCTCCTAACAGCAGCAGGGGTTAAAAAAAAAAAAAAACAATGTATGCTCACCTGTCCCCGAAGCCCCCGCCGTCTCCCGCACGGTCCGCAGCTCCCGGTGTCCTCGCGGTGTCTGCAGAGGTCTTCTTCTGAAAAGGACCTGCCGTGATGTCACAATCACGTGACCGACTGTTACACCATGTTAACAGGTGGTCACGTGATTGTGACATCACAGCGGGTCCTGTTCAGAAGAATAAGACCCCTTCAGACATCGGGAGGACACCGGGAGCCTGCAGGACCGTGCGGGAGACGGCGGGGCTTCGGGGACAGGTGAGCATACATTGTTTTTTTTTTTTTTTATCAGCCCGGAGGGAGCGATTTTATGTCAGAATCGGATGCCAATTTGGCATCCGATTCCAGGCATCAGAGGGAGCCGATGCTGTCCGATTTTATCGGACAGCATCGGCTCCCTCAAAAATTGTAATGTGAAGGTAGCCTTACTGCAGGGCTCTCCAGGAGCCACTACCCACAGGGCAATCCGGGACCACCCACAGGACCCTCCGAGAGCCCAGGACCACCCACAGGACCCCTCGAGGGCCCAGGACCACCCACAGGACCCCTCGAGGGCCCAGGACCACCCACAGGACCCCTCGAGGGCCCAGGACCACCCACAGGACCCTCCGAGAGCCCAGGACCACCCACAGGACCCCCAGATGTATCATTTTCTGTTTCCCTTTATGCTGCAGAGGCCATTATTATAAGCCCATCCCCTCCATGTATACTGATGTGGGCTGTACAGGGGCAGTATATAGAGGTGCCAGGCTCCGGACCTCACGCACAGGGCATCAGCAGGGTGTACGTGGCCAGGCATCACCCAGGAGCACCACTAATCACTGCACATCTGTCCTGTGACACCACACTGCCACCCATAGGAGCCGGCTGCAGAATGCACCCCCCGGCTCCGCAGCATCCCCCGCCTCTCCGGCCCCTCCAGCATCCCTTACCTTCCCCCGGCCTCACCTCACACGGCGGCCCGGTGTACAAAGTGGCCACTGCAGACAGCGGCCCTGCTCGGATCAGGCCACAGCTCAGCGCACAATTGAAACCCCGTGATTAACAGCGGAGCACCAACAAGGGCTGAACAAGCCGCACCGCCCTGTGCACACATACCGTTTTCCGCCCACCGGACACTGCTGAACCGTCTGAAAACGACGAGACTCCGACGCCGGGTCCTGCAGAGCGGCCAAGCTGGAGGATTCTCTAAATGGGCGGAGCCAGGGGCGGGGCTTAAGTACAGAGTGGGTGGGGAATAGAGAAACAGCCAATGGGAGAGCCGCATTCCGGAACGCGTAGGGAGGCGTGGCCGACAGGCGAACAAAAAAAATAATCGTAGTCCCACGGGCAAATTTGAAAGAGAAGATAGGATTGGACCGAGTGTCCGGAAATGGCCGAAGATCTCCGAGTGAGCCAGGAGGATGGCGGAAATCACCGAGGGAAATAACTGGAGGGTAGTGATGGGTAAAATGCGATTTTTTGGTGAGCCGGCTCTTTTGGATCGGCTCACCAAGAAGAGTCGGCTCTTTTGGCTCCGAAAATGGCTCTTCATTTTCTATTACCTTTGGCTTTAAATTTGAAGCCAAATTCTGGTATGTTTTAACCCATGATTGTATACCTTTTAGTAAAAATCTACTCATGTGCCAATTTATGACATAAAACAGAATAGTTTCCAGAATAACCAGATTTTATATTATTTGCTGTAAAAACTTTAACAAACACAAAATGAACATGCAAAATAGCAACAAGATACTTATCAGTGCCACATTTTAACGCTCCCTTCACACTTGGCGTTCGCTGTCTGCTGTGTGACATGTGGCCTCTGCATCCAAGCGGATTTAGATAAGGAATTTGCTGCGGAATTCACCCGTCCATTGACTGCAATGAATTTTGCATATCGGATACAATTGTCATATCTGGCAATTAGAGATGAGCGAACATAATATTGTTCGATTCCATTATCGAATTGAATTCAAACATTGTTCGATAGCAGTTTTGCTATATTATGCTCGCAATTGCGAACGCAACAGCATGCGTTCATAATTGCGAACGTTCATAATCGCGAGCGTACATTCGCTTTGGTTCTACTCAACAGCGGCCGAGAACCATTTTTGTACAGGTCAGTATTGAACCGCATTGCGAATAAACACAATGCGGCCGCTAAAATAGCGAATATTAGTGATTTTAGCCGCAGTATCGCGTATATTCACAATGCGGTTTAATTTAAACATTCAAATTGGAGCGCACAAAGTGTTCGAAATTGCCAGCACCGCACAAAACGAGAAATGTTTGATAAAAAAAAGTGCAGAAATCAAACAAGTGCAATTCAATTAGCTCAACACTACTGCCAATTGTATGCAAAATCGGATGTGATTTGAGAGTGCTGTACTGCCTTGTATAGTACTAGTTTTGTGCATGAAGTTGGTCCCTCAGATTGGCACTGCTATCATGTAACAGGGGCTGCTGGGAGGTTATTCACATACCAGAAACAACAGAACCATTCCAAGTTGCACTAGCAGCTAATGGTGCATTTACACAGCCGATGCAGCACCCGAGCCTGCGATCCAGTGATGCTCAATCCAGCGATGGTATGTTTGCAGAAGAGATCCTTATCTGCCCTGCCCATATGCATCGCTGGATCATTTGTTCTCTTCCATTCAAGTGAATGGGAGAGAACAAGGGACGCACATTTACATCCGCTGTTTCTCCCTCGCTCAGCGAGGATTTACAAGCTGGCGGTAAATAACTATAATCGGGCTAAATCCAGATGTCAATGTTCCTTTAATAAAGTGCCTAACTGCCTGACTGCTGCTTGTCACAGATTGGAGGGGGGCAGGGCTGTGAGTCAGTGCTATGTGCGGCGGCAGGAGGAGCATGGATAAGATCAGAGTGACTACTGCCGGGAGGGAGGGGCCGGGAGGGGCGGGGCAAGAGGGGACTGACTGTGGAACGTGAACTGGCAAAGAGCCGTTTCAATTTCAAATGGCTCCCTGCCAGGAGCCGGCTCATATGATTCACTATAAAGAGCCGGCTCATTCAGGAGCTACCCATCACTACTGGAGGGACTGGAGAGTTGTCAGAATGGAAGGAGCAGGAGGTGGTGAAATGGTGAGGTGGTGAAATGGTGAGATGGTGAGGTGTGAGGTGTGAGATGGTGAGGTGTGAGATGGTGAGGTGTGAGATGGTGAGGTGCTGAGGTGGTGAAATGGTAAGAAGGTGAGGTGTGAGATGGTGAGGTGGTGTGGTGTGAGATGGTGAGGTGGTGTGGTGAGATGGTGAGGTGGTGTGGTGAGATGGTGAGGTGTGAGATGGTGAGGTGGTGTGTGAGATGGTGAGGTGTGAGATGGTGAGGTGTGAGATGGTGAGGTGGTGTGGTGAGATGGTGAGGTGTGAGATGGTGAGGTGGTGAAATGGTAAGATGGTGAGGTGTGAGATGGTGAGGTGGTGAGGTGTGAGATGGTGAGGTGGTGTGGTGAGATGGTGAGGTGGTGAGGTGTGAGGTGGTGTGGTGAGATGGTGAGGTGGTGAGGTGTGAGATGGTGAGGTGGTGTGGTGAGATGGTGAGGTGGTGAGATTGTGAGGTGGTGTGGTGAGGTGGTGAGATGGTGAGGTGAGGTGGTGAGGTGTAAGATGGTGAGGTGGTGTGGTGAGATGGTGAGGTGTGAAATGGTGAGGTGGTGAGATGGTATGGTGAGGTGTGAGATGGTGAGGTGTGAGATGGTGAGGTGGTGTGGTGAGGTGGTGTGGTGAGATGGTGAGGTGTGAGATGGTGAGGTGGTGAGATGGTAAGGTGATGTGGTGAGATGGTGAGGTGTGAGATGGTGAGGTGGTGAGGTGTGGTGTGGTGATGTGGGTGTGAGTGGGTGTGGGAGTGGGAGATGGTGAGTGTGATGTAGGGTGTGGTGATGTGAGTGTGAGATGGAGGTGGTGGGGTATGTGGGAGTGGTGAGGTGTGGTGGTGAGTAGTGGAGGTGAATGTGAGGGATGTGTGAGTGTAGATGGTGATGTGAATGTGGGTGTGGAGTGAGAGATGTGGGTGTGTGGTGGTATGGTATGGATGGGTAGATGTGGAATGTGGTGAGTTGATGTTTGTGAGTGAGTTTTTGTGAGGAGTGTATGTTGGTGAGATGTGAGGTGGGTGTGAGGGTGGTGGGTGGTATGAGTGGGGAGTAGTGAGATGTGTGGTGAGAGGAATGTGGGTGAGATGTGTGGGAAAGGGGGTGGAGGTTGGGGTGATGATGAGGTGTATGAAGGAGGTGAGGTAGGTGTGGTAAGGGATGGTGGTGGGTGGTGAGTGGTAGTGGTGAGATGGTGGGGTTGTGAGTGGTGAGGTGAGTGGTAGGTGTGTGGTGAGGTGGGTGAGATGGTAGGTGTGGTGAGAGGTGAGGTGGTAGGAGGAGAGGGTGGTGGTGAGGTGTGAGATGGTGAGGTGTGAGGTGGTGATTGGAGAGTGTGAAATGGTAAAGGTGGTGGGGAGGTGTGAGAGTGTGAGGTGTGTGGTGTGAGGTGGTGAGGGTGAAATGGTGAGGTGGTGTGTGAGGTGTGGATGGTGAGGTGTGAGTGGTGAAGGTGTGGTGAGGTGTGAGATGGTGAGGTGTGAGATGGTGAGGTGTGATGGTGAGGTGGTGAGATGGTGAGGTTGTGGTGTGAGTGGAGGTGTGAGATGTGGATGGTGAGGTGGTGAGATGGTGAGTGTGAAATGGTGAGGTGTGAGGTGTGGTGGATGGTGGGTGTGTGTGGTGAGGGTGTGGGGTGGTGAGTGTGGTGTGGGTGTGTGAGTGGTGAGGTGTGAATGTGAGGTGAGGTGGTGTGGTGAGTGGTGAGGTGTGAGATGGTGAGATGGTGTGGTGAGATGGTGAGGTGGTGAGATGGTAAGGTGGTGAGGTGGTGAGATGGTGAGTGGAGTGGTGGTGTGAATGGTGGGTGTGAATGTGAGGTGGTGAGGTGGTGAGAGGTGAGGTGGGTGGGTGGTGGGTGTGAGGTGGTGAGGTGTGAATGGTGGGTGGTGAGATGGTGGTGGGGTGAGATGGTGAGGTGGTGAGATGGTAAGGTGGTGTGGTGAGATGGTGGGGTGTGAGATGTGAGGTGTGAAATGGTGGGTGTGAGGTGTGAAATGGTAGGTGGTGTGGTGAGATGGTGAGGTGTGAGGGTGGGGTAATGGTGAGTGTGGTGGAGATGGTGTGGTGGTGGTGGTGGGTGGTGAGATGGTGGGTGGTGAGATGGTGAGGGTGTGAGATGGTGAGGTGTGAGATGGTGAGGTGATGAAGGTGGTGTGAGGTTTGATGTGGTGGTGAGTGGTGAGATGGTGAGGTGTGAGATGGTGAGTGGTGAGATGGTGGATGTGAGATGGTGAGATGGTGAGGTGTGAGGTGGTGAGATGGTGAGGTGTGAGGTGGTGAGATGGTGAGGTGTGGAGGGTGAGGTGGTGTGGTGAGATGGTGAGGTGTGAGTGGTGAGTGTGAGATGATGAGGTGGTGAGATGGTGAGGTGTGAGATGGTAAGGTGGTGTGGTGAGATGGTGAGGTGTGAGATGGTGAGGTGGTGAAGTGGTGAGATGGTGAGGTGTGAAATGGTGAGGTGGTGAGATGGTAAGTGGTGTGGTGAGGTGTGAGATGGTGAGTGGTGAGTGTGAGTGGTGAGGTGGATGGTGAGATGGTGAGGTTGTGATGTGAGTGTGAGATGGTGAGTGTGAGATGGTGAGGTGTGAGATGGTGAGGTGAGATGGTGAGGTGGTGTGGTGAGGTAGTGTGGTGAGATGGTGAGGTGTGAGATGGTGAGGTGTGAGGTGGTGAGATGGTGAGGTGTGAATGGTGAGGGTGTGATGGTGGTGGGAGATGGTGAGGTGTGAGATGGTGAGGTGTGAGATGTGTGAGTGTGGTGAGTAGTTGTGAGTGGTGAGTGTGAGATGTGAGTGAGATGGTGAGGTGTAAAATGGTGAGGTGGTGAGATGGTAAGGTGGTGAGGTGAGGTGTGAGATGGTGAGGTGTGAAATGGTGAGGTGGTGAGATGGTGAGATGGTAAGGTGGTGTGGTGAGATGGTGAGGTGTGAGGTGGTAAGGTTAAGGCGGCCTATCATACTCCCTAATAGAAGTCCTTTGTACTGTAGACAGTGAAATGGGCTATCCCTCTGAACATTACTCTTCTACAAACTCCACCAAACCAAAAAAGGTCTACACAGATTGTATAATGACCATCCATGTAAGCTTAGCCCTATGCCCCATTTCCTCAAGATGCCTGGACCATCAGTGCAATAAGCCCCTGTACCTTGTGCAACCCCTATCCTGTCATAGATTGTAAGCTCTTTTGAGCAGGGTCACCTTCATTTCTTGCTTTATTTATTGTATTTTCTTTTTTACATTGATTCTATGCCTATTGTTTTGTATCCAATTATTCTACTGTATTCTCTACTTTAATTACTGTATTATATTTTCTGTACTCTAACCCTACATTGTAAAGCGCTGCGGAATATGTTGGCGCTATATAAATAAAGCTTTATTATTATTATTATAAGGTGGTGAGGTGGTGAGATGGTGAGGTGGTGAGATGGTAAGGTGGTGTGGTGAGATGGTGAAGTTAGTGGGGAGGTGTGAGATGGTGGTGAGGTGATGGTGTGAGATGGTGAGGTGAGTGATGAGTGGTGTGGTGAGATGGTGATGTGAGGTGTGAGGTGTGAGGATGGTGAGTAGGTGAGATGGTGAGGTGGTGTGAGGTGAGGTGGGTGTGAGATGGTAGTGGTGTGGTGGGTGTGGATGAAGTGGTGAGTGGTGAGTGTGAAATGGTGAGGTGTGAGGTGGTGAGATGGTAAGTAGGGTGAGGTGTGAGATGGTGAGGTGGTGGTGTGGTGAGATGGTGAGGTGTGAAATGGTGAGATGGTAAGGTGGTGAGGTGTGAGATGGTGAGGTGTGAATGTGAGGGTAGATGATGAGGTGTGAAATGGTGAGGTGGTGAGATGGTGAGGTGTGAGATGGTGGTGTGGTGAGGTGGTGAGCTGTTAAGGTGGTGTGGTGAGATGGTGAGGTGTGAGATGGTGAGGTGGTGTGAGATGGTGAGTGGTGAGGTGTGAATGGTGAGATGGTGATGTAGGTGGTGAGGTGTGAGATGGTATGGTGTGGTAGAGTGTGTGAGGTGTGAGATGGTGGGTGGTGGTGAGTGGTAGGTGGTGTGGTGAGTGTGAGTGTGGATGGTGGTGTGATGGTGAGATGTGGTGGTGGTGAATGGTGAGGTGGTGAGATGGTGAGGTGTGTGGTGAGATGGTGAGGTTGGTGTGGTGAGGTGTGAGATGGTGAGGTGGTGAGGTGTGAGATGGTGAGGTGTGAGATGGTGAGTGGTGTGGTGAGATGGTGAGGTGTGAGATGGTGAGGTGTAGATGGTAGGTGGTGTGGTGAGGTGAGATGGTGAGGTGTGAATGGTGAGATGGTAAGGTGGTGTGGTGAGGTGTGAGATGGTGAGGTGTGAAATGGTGAGATGTGAGATGGTAAGGTGGTGTGGTGAGATGGTGATGTGCTGAGATGGTGTGGTGAGATGGTGTGGTGAGATGTTAAGGTGGTGTGGTGAGATGGTGAGGTGGTGAGATGGTGAGATGAGGTGGTGAGAGGCTCGTCATGAACACCGGCGTTCTGGGGAACATTTCCACATACAATGGACGATGCTGCAGTTGGTTTCTTATTTGGCCATTTTTTCATTTTCTGATTTTTACAGGTTTTTCAATAAAAAAGAAAGCATTCTAAGTATATAGGGCCCTTTCACATCAGCATTTTTTGAAATTCGCGGCAGATGCGGTGAAAAAACCGCATCTGCCGCGATTACCGCATACCGGCTGCACTTGCGGCGCGGTTGCGGTAAACGCCATGCAAAGTATAGGCGTACTTGCGGCAGGTGCGGCAAGTGCGGTTTTGCACTTGCGGCAGGAGCGGCCGCGAAAAAAACCGCAGCTGACCGCGGTTTTTTTTCGCGGCCATACCTGCCGCAAGTGCAAAACCGCACCTGCCGCAAGTACGCCTATACTTTGAATGGCGTTTACCGCAACCGCGCCGCAAGTGCAGCCGGTATGCGGTAATCGCGGCAGATGTGTTTTTTTCACCGCATCTGCCGCGAATTTAAAAAAACGCTGATGTGAAAGGGCCCTAATACTATGCAGTCATGTGCCCTGTTGTGAATACACTGAAAAACGGATACAAAAATTAGAAGACTGGCACAAAAATGGGCATCAAGGTGGGCACTGAAGTATGGTTTTGAAGGGGTTAAATGGCTTTGGGCCACTGATTTACATACCTAGTGATGCCCCACATCAAATTCATGTCACTCCAGCCTGGCCCAAATGGGTTCTGGGCATCAAAACTGGAGATTGTAGCCCTAAAGAAGTGGCAATGAAACGCGTAGGCAATTGTATGTTCCATGTGTGTGAATAAAGGTTGTGTGTGCAAGCATCAGCTCCATTGTGGTCCAGCGCGGATTAATCCCAATCTTCATTCGTGTGTCTTCATCTGTTTGTAGCACCCCTGCGACCAGGGTGGCCGCAGGTAAGAACTGCAGCCAGGAGGTTGGAGACAGTTTTATATAAACACCTTCACAAACACACCCACAGACACAAGACCCAACCCAGAGCCCGGGACTCTAGGTGGGCAAGGGGTGGTAGGGCCAGTCACAGTGGGTGGGACGTAGGCAAGATGACGGTCTGGGTACATAAGGGGAAAACCAGGAAGTGTTGGGCAGTAGGCCAGAGGGTGCCGAGCAGTAAAGACCAAGAGGAGCTGAGCACCGGACCAGTGCAGCTGGATCCGGGGAAAATGGCAGCGGTGCTAGAGGACGACTGAAGGAAGGGATCCCCTATGTACGCCGTAGTCACATGGGTAGGAAGGAGCCTGGTGATCACTTATGTAGGGCTCAGAGCTTACATACCCACACACAGGGAGAAGCCAAACAAGAGCCTGAGCTACCTACCTTACAGCACAGAAGGGAAAGAGAAGTTGAGAAGGGCCTGAATGGTATTAAGCAAGAGAAGGGTCTTAAGACAGAAACCTGGCTGCAGTAGAGCTAACTGAATGGTGAAAGTAGTGAGTTAATGTGTAAGAAGTTGAAACAACTTTGTGAACCAACTGAACTGTGAACTGTTCTGAGAAGTTGTGAAGAATTCAAGAAAACCCAGTGAACCCTACTAGAGCCTCCAGTGTTTGCTTCTTTGCATGTTAAACTGTTATTTACCCTGTCAGGAGCAGCCCGACCCACGGAGGGCTCATTCATCCGGCTGCAGCACACCCATCCTCCTCTCAGAAGCAAGCAGCAGCGGTGGTCCCCATTGACCACAACCCGTGGGTGGCGTCACTACTATCCCTGTAAATAACCCCTTTACTTGTGGGCTCGGGACACGGTCCGGACCAAGACCACCGTGATAACCCCCATGATACCCCGGTACCGAGTACCCCATCCCAGTGGGCTCCACATTTACATGGTATCTGCAGCGGCCAGGCTTTTACACTTAGTTGTGACTCTCACAACCTCCACAGGTGAGTGGACCACCTTAGATAAATTGGTGTCCCACTTTTACGGCCTTAGTGCGCTCCCCTCTCTCATTTTTTTACATCAAATTCATGTCATTCCAACCTGGCCTAAATGGTTTCTGGGCATCAAAGTGGGCAGAGACACAATTTTCACAGATTTGAATTAGTAACAACTGTTTGTAAGGGGTTAAATGACTTTGGGCTACTGATCTAACACCTGATTTACATACCTAGTGACGCCCCACATCAAATTCATGTCACTCCAGCCTGGCCCAAATGGGTTCTGGGCATCAAAACTGGCATCAAAGTGGCAAATCGCTTATTTTCACAGATTTTAATAATAACAGCTGTTTGGAAGGGGTTAAATTGCTTTGGGCCACTGATCTAACACCTGATTTACATACATTGTGACATGAATTTAATGTGGGGCAACACTAGGTATGTAAATCAGGTTACTTATTTAAATCTGCGAAGATGGGCGATTTGCCCACTTTGATGCCAGATTTCATGCCCAGAACCCATTTGGGCCAGGCTGGAGTGACATGAATTTGATGTGGGGCATCACTAGGTATGTAAATCAGGTGTTAGATCAGTGTCCCAAAGCCATTTAACCCCTGAAAAGCAGCTGCTACTTATTCAAATCTGTGAAAATTGGGTCTCTGCTCATTTTGATGCCCAGAACCCATTTGGGCCAGGCTAGAGTGACATGAATTTAATGTGGGGCAACACTGGGTATGTAAATCAGGTGTTAGATCAGTGGCCCAAAGCCATTTAACCCCTCAAAAACAGCTGTTATTTATTCAAATCTGTGAAAATTGTGTCTCTGCACACTTTTATGCCAGTTTTGATGCCCAGAACCCATTTGGGTTAGGCTGGAGTGACATGAATTTGATGTGGGGCATCACTAGGTATGAGTATCAGGTGTTAAATCAGTAGCCCAAAGCCATTTAACCCCTTCGATGCCATACTTCAGTGCCCACTTTGATGCCCATTTTTGTGCCAGTCTTCTAATTTTATTTATCCGTTTTTAAGTGTATTCACAACAGGGCACATGACTGCATAGTATTATGTATATAGAATGTTTTCTTTCTCTTGAAAAACCTGTAAAAATCAGAAAATTAAAAATAGCTGAATAAGAAACTGCCAAATAAGAAACCAACTTCAGCCCAAATAAGAAACTGGACGAATAAGAAACCAACTTTAGCATTGTATACAATGGCACCAGATGTTTTCCCATTACGGACAGCGCTATAAATAACAAGAAGCAGCTCTGTTATAAGTGCCGACGCTATACATAGTTAGAGAGGACACTGTAATGAGGGACTGCACTGTACATAATAGGAGAGGACAATGTAATAAGGGACCCACTGTACATAAAAGAGGACACTGTAATAAGGGACCGCACTATATATAATAAGAGAGGACACTGTAATAAGGGACCGCACTGTACATAATAAGAGCGGACACTGTATAATAAGGGACCCACACTGTACATAATAATGAGAGGACACTGCAATAATGGACCGCACTACAGAATAAGAGAGGACACTGTAATGAGGGACTGCACTGTGCATAATAAGAGAGGACACTGTAATGAGGGACCATACTGTAGATAATAAGAGAGGACACTGTATAATCATGGACCGCACTGTACAGAATAAGAGAGGACACTGTAATGAGGGACTGCACTGTACAGAATAAGAGAGGGCACTGTAATGAGGGACCGCACTGTAGATACAGTTGTGGCCAAAAGTATTGACACCCCTGCAATTCTGTCAGATAATAGTTTCTTCCTGAAAATGATTGCAATCACAAATTCTTTGGTATTATTATCTACATTTAATTTGTCTTCAATGAAAAAAACACAAAAGAGAATGAAGCAAAAAGCAAAACATTGATCATTTCACACAAAACTCCAAAAATGGGCCAGACAAAAGTATTGGCACCCTCAGCCTAATACTTGGTTGTACAACCTTTAGCCAAAATAACTGCGATCAACCGCTTCCGGTAACTATCAATGAGTTTCTTACAATGCTCTGCTGGAATTTTAGACCACTCTTCTTTAGCAAACTGCTCCAGGTCCCTGATATTTGAAGGGTGCCTTCTCCAAACTGCCATTTTTAGATCTCTCCACAGGTGTTCTATGGGATTCAGGTCTGGACTCATTGCTGGCCACCTTAGAAGTCTCCAGTGCTTTCTCTCAAACCATTTTCTAGTGCTTTCTGAAGTGTGTTTAGGGTCATTGTCCTGCTGGAAGACCCATGACCTCTCAGAGAGACCCAGCTTTCTCACACTGGGCCCTACATTATGCTGCAAAATTTGTTGGTAGTCTTCAGACTTAATAATGCCATGCACACGGTCAAGCCGTCCAGTGCCAGAGGCACCAAAGCAACCCCAAAACATCAAAGAACCTCTGCCATGTTTGACTATAGGGACCATGTTCTTTTCTTTGAATGCCTCTTTTTTTCTCCTGTAAACTCTATGTTGATGCCTTTGCCCAAAAAGCTCTACTTTTGTCTCATCTGACCAGAGAACATTCTTCCAAAACAGTTTAGGCTTTCTCAGGTAAGTTTTGGTAAACTCCAGCCTGGCTTCTTTATGTCTCGGGGTAAGAAGTGGGGTCTTCCTGGGTATCCTACCATACAGTCCCTTTTCATTCAGACACCGAAGGATAGTACGGGTTGACACTGTTGTACCCTCGGACAGCAGGGCAGCTTGAACTTGTTTGGAAGTTAGTCAAGGTTCTTTATCCACCATCCGCACAGTCTTGCGTTGAAATCTCTCAATTTTTCTTTTCCGTCCACATCTAGGAAGGTTAGCCACAGTGCCATGGGCTTTAAACTTCTTGATGACCCTGCGCACAGTAGACACAGGAACATTCAGGTCTTTTTGGAGATGGACTTGTAGCTTGAGATTGCTCATGCTTCCTCACAATTTGGTTTCTCAAGTCCTCAGACAGTTCTTTGGTTTTCTTACTTTTCTCCATGCTCAATGTGGTACACACAAGGACACAGGACAGAGGTTGATTCAACTTTAATCCATGTCAACTGGCTGCAAGTGTGAGTTATTGCCAACACCTGTTAGGTGCCACAGGTAAGTTACAGGTGCTGTTAATTACACAAATTAGAGAAGCATCACATGATTTTTCTAACAGTGCCAATACTTTTGTCCACCCCCTTTTTTATGTTTGGTGTGGAATTATATTCAATTTGGCTTTAGGACAATTCTTTTTGTGTTTTTACATTGAAGACAAATTAAATGAAGATAATAATACCAAAGAATTTGTGATTGCAATCATTTTCAGGAAGAAACCGCGTATTATCTGACAGAATTGCAGGGGTGTCAATACTTTTGGCCACAACTGTAATAAGAGAGGTCACTGTGTAATCATGGACTGCGCTGTACACAATGTGGTATGGCGGCCACCCATGGTCTGAATGGCTGGTATACACCATATAGGCAGAAGTCTGCTTAACAGCATAGCAAGAGTTAAGCTTGCAACTTGCTGGAGATGTGGATGTGTCTCAGGATGTTTTAATGGAGTCTGTGTTTGACGTGGGGGACTGAAAGACACTGAGGCATGGAGAGCTCAGGTCCTGGAGGCCTGTGTGGACTGACTACATGCCTTGTGTGAGGTAACGGACTGTATGCTTTTGGAAAGCCGAAGGAAGGCTCATGTTTAATTTGCACCGTGTGGTTTATGCTGTCCTGAATAAACCAACTGGACCTATTTCATAGAAGAGACTGTTACTTTGTTTATGGTTTTATGCTGCTAAGCGAGTGTATCCCGGCCTGCTCCGTGATTGCCGTATCACAATAATAAGAGAGGACACTGTAATAATGGACCACACTATACACATAATTAGAGGACACTGTAATAAGGGACCGCACTGTACATAATAAGAGAGGAAACTGTAATAAGGGACCGCACTGTACATAATAAGAGAGGACACTGTAACAATGGACTGCACTGTACATAATAATAGAGGGTACTGTAATGAGGGACCGCACTGTATATAATAAGAGAGGACACTGTAATGAGGGACCGCACTGTACATAATAAGAGAGGACACTGTAACAATGGACCGCACTGTACATAATAATAGAGGGTACTGTAATGAGGGATCGCACTGTATATAATAAGAGAGGACACTGTAATAATGGACGCACTGTACATAATAAGAGAGAACACTGTGTAATAAGGGACCGCACTGTACATAATAAGAGAGGACACTGTAATAATGGACCGCACTGTACATAATAAGAGAGGACACTGTAATGAGGAACCGAACTGTACATAATAAGAGAGGACACTGTAATAATAGACCACACTGTACATAATAAGAGAGGACACTGTAATAATAGACCGCACTGTACATAATAAGAGAGGACACTGTAATGAGGGACCTCACTGTACATAATAAGAGAGGACACTGTAATAATAGACTGCACTGTACATAATAAGAGAGGACACTGTAATGAGAGACCGCACTGTACATAAGAGAGGACACTGTGTAATCATGTACCGCACTGTACATAATAAAAGAGGACATTGTAATAAGGGACCCCACTGTACATAATAAGAGAGGAACTGTGTAATAAGGTACCGCACTGTACTTAAAGGGATCCTGTCACCCCCAAACCACCTCCTAAGCTATTAAAAGCTGTCCCTAGAGCATAGAAAACACTTACCCTACACTCCTTTTAGCTCCTAAATGCATATATTGAAACTGAATATAAACGTTATAAAAGTACCTCATTACTGATGTTAATGAGTGACTATGGTATTCATAGTCACCCAGCCAGGCTGTCCCTCTTCATAATATCACGCCTGAATAGGCGTGATCTACATCATACATTCAAATGTGCGCCTCCCCACTCTCCTATTCCTGCCGGGCTTCAGTGTGGGGCTGTATGACGTGATTCGCGTCATTTCCGGTGCCGGGTGACGTATGTACACCTGCGCCGCTGTTAGAGCTTCAAGCCCCGTACTGCGCTTGCGCATGCGCAGTGCGCGTTATGAAGCTAACAGCGGCGCGGAGCTAAAAGGAGTGTAGGGTAAGTGTTACTATGTACATAAGAGAGGACACTGTAATAATGGACCGCACTGTACATAAAAGAGGACACTGTAATAAGGGACAGCATTGTACATAATAAGAGAGGAAACTGTAATCCTGGACTGCACTATACATGATAAGAGAGGACACTATAATAAGGGACTGCACTGTACATAATAAGAAAAGACACTGAAATGAGGTACCACACTGTATATAATAAGAGAGGAAACTGTAATAAGGGACCACACTGTACATAATAAGAGAGAACACTGTGTAATAAGGGACTGCACTGTACATAATAAGAGAGGCACTGTAATAATGGACCGCACTGTACATAATAAGAGAGGACACTAATAAGGGACCGCACTGTACATAATAAGAGAGGACACTGTGTAATCATGGACCACACTGTACATAATAAGAGAGGACACTGTGTAATAAGGGACTGTACTATACATAATAAGAGAGGACACTGTGTAATAAGGAACCGCACTGACATAAGAGAGGACACTAATAAGGGACTGCACTGTACATAATAAGAGAGGACACTGTAATAAGGGACTGCACTGTACATAAGAGAGGACATTGTAATAAGGGACTGCATTGTACATAATAAGAGAGGACACTTTAATAAGGAACCACACTGTACATAATAAGAGAGGACAATGTAATAAGGGACTGCACTGTACATAAGAGAGGACATTGTAATAAGGGACTGCACTGTACATAACAAGAGGACACTGTAATAATGGACTGCACTGTATATAATAAGAGTGGACACTGTGTAATAAGGGAATGCACTGTACATAAGAGGACACTGTAATAAGGGACTGCATTGTACATAATAAGAGAGGACACTTTAATGAGGGACCACACTGTACATTATAAGAGAGGACACTGTAATGAGGGACCGCACTGTATATAATAGAGGAAGCTGTAATAAGGGACCGCACAGTACATAATAAGAGGACACTGTTATTAGGGACCGCACTGTATATAATAAGAGAGGACACTATAATCATGGACCGCACTGTACATAATAAGAGATGACACTGTAATGATGGACCGCACTGTACATAATAAGAGAGGACACTGTAATAATGGACCGCACTGTACATAAAAGAGGACACTGTAATAAGGGACAGCATTGTACATAATAAGAGAGGAAACTGTAATCCTGGACTGCACTATACATGATAAGAGAGGACACTATAATAAGGTACTGCACTGTACATAATAAGAAAAGACACTGAAATGAGGTACCGCACTGTATATAATAAGAGAGGAAACTGTAATAAGGGACCACACTGTACATAATAAGAGAGAACACTGTGTAATAAGGGACTGCACTGTACATTATAAGAGAGGACACTGTAATAATGGACCGCACTGTACATACAATAATAAGAGAGGACACTGTGTAATCATGGACCACACTGTACATAATAAGAGAGGACACTATAATAAGGGACCGCACTGTACATAAGAGAGGACACTGTGTAATAAGGAACCGCACTGTACATAAGAGAGGACACTAATAAGGGACTGCACTGTACATAATAAGAGAGGACACTGTAATAAGGGACTGCACTGTACATAAGAGAGGACATTGTAATAAGGGACTGCACTGTACATAATAAGAGAGGACACTTTAATAAGGAACCGCACTGTACATAAGAGAGGACACTGTAATAAGGGACTGCACTGTACATAATAAGAGAGGACACTGTAATAAGGGACTTCACTGTACATAAGAGAGGACATTGTAATAAGGGACTGCACTGTACATAACAAGAGGACACTGTAATAATGGACCGCACTGTATATAATAAGAGTGGACACTGTGTAATAAGGTACCGCACTGTACATAACAAGAGAGGACACTTTAATAAGGTACCGCACTGTACATAACAAGAGAGGACACTGTAATAAGGTACTGCACTGTACATAATAAGAGAGGGCACTGTAATCATGGACCGCACTATACATAAGAGAGGACACTGTGTAATAAGGGACCGCACTGTACATAAGGGAGGACACTGTATAATCATGGTCTGCACTGTACATAATAAGAGAGGACACTGTAATAAGGGACTACACTGTATATAATAAGAAAGGACATTGTAATCATGGACTGCACTGTACATAATAAGAGAGGACACTGTAATAAAGGACTGCGCTGTACATAATAAGAGAGGACACTGCAATGAGGGACCGCACTGTACATAATAAGAGAGGACACTGTGTAATCATGGACCGCACTGTACATAAGAGAAGACACTGTAATAAGGGACCGCACTGTACATAGTAAGAGAGGACACTGTAATAAAGGACCGCACTGTACATAGTAAGAGAGGACACTGTAATAAAGGACCACACTGTACATAGTAAGAGAGGACACTGTGTGATCATGAAGCGCACTGTGCATAATAAGAGAGGACACTGTAATAAGGGACCGCACTGTACATAATAAGAGAGGACACTGTAATAATGGACCGCACTGTAGATAATTAGAGTGGATACTGTGTAATCATGTACCGCACTGTACATAATAAGAGAGGACACTGTGTAATAAGGGACCGCATTGTACATAATAAGAGAGGACACTAATGAGGGACCGCACTGTACATAATAAGAGAGGACACTGTGTAATAAGAGACCACATTGTACATAATAAGAGAGGACACTGTAATGAGGGACCGTACTGTACATAATAAGAGAGGACACTGTGTAATCATGGACTACACTGTACATAATAAGAGAGGACACTGTAATAAGGGACCACACTGTACATAATAAGAGAGGACACTGTAATAAGGGACCACACTGTACATAGTAGGACACTGTAATAAGGGACCAAACTGTACATAATAAGAGAGGACACAGTGTAATAAGGGACCGCACTGTACATAATAAGAGAAGATACAGTGTAATAAGGGACTGCACTGTACATAATAAGAGAGGACATTGTAATAAGGGACCACACTGTACATAATAAGGGAGGACACTGTGTAATCATGGACCACACTGTACATAATAAGAGAACACTGTGTAATATGGGACCGCACTGTACATAATAAGAGAGAACACTGTAATAATGGAAAGCACTGTACATAATAAGAGAGGAGACTGTGTCATCATGGACCTCACTGTACATAATAAGAGAGAACACTGTGTCATCATGGACCGCACTGTACGTAATAAGAGAGGACATACAATGATAGTGATATACACTATCATTTGACAGAACATAGCAATACTAGCAACACTTTCAGTACAATGAACAGGAAAACAACCAATTGTCAGCATATTAAAGTCATATAGAACAATAGAAATTTTTTTTTATATCGTTAACTGATTACCCAAATGATAAGGAACCGAGCTCAATAGAGGCTGTGCAGATGGCTCATGAAGTGTGACAACAGGAAACGGGCAATTATATAAAGGCTTTTGTGAAAGATAGAAATAACACAAGTACTATCCTATTTCATGTAATTGAAAAGTAAGAGGTGATGGGAGATAGGGGTATAAGGATACTACCTTAAAATATCCATAAAGAAAGAAGGAGGCGGCACTCATTGGACCGGTGAAGACAGATCCTGTGTTGAAGAGTAAGCACTACTCGAGATGGGCTCCGTCATCCCGGCACCTCCCTCCCCGCACCCTCCACCTGATGTAATACCGCGACTGGAATAAAGAAACCTGTCTTCACCGGTCCAATGAGTGCCGCCTCCTTCTTTCTTTATGGTTAAAAATGACTATGTCCTACGGCTGAGCAACGCTGGACCTGGTCCTGTGCCACAATTTTAATCGCAGCAACATAAGGTCAGTGCCTGGTTTTCTTTCTACATGCAATTTTTCTACTTTAGAATATGGTCCCTTGGGAAGTGTGAGAAGTGGAGGAGTCATTTATAACAAAACGTGTAATCTGAATAATTTTCTAGGAGAAATACCGTACTTCTTTTTTCGAACAATCTCAAGGGTGCTTTGACTGTGTATGATAATATTGACCCTGGTTTATTCCCCTAATACTTTTACTATTATTGCTTGTTAGATTACTGTTTCAGACCCTGGAATAACCCTCCACGTTTTTGTTGTTCTCGCCTTTGACTCCATGTCTGCACACATAGAACTCCGTACTACAACTAGAGCTATTCAGTGAGTTAAAGGAATACCTCTCATCTGATTCTGTGTTGGTCCATCCAAACCTTGAACATACTATTGTAGTGGATGTTGATGAGAGAAAAAAAAAACAATTTGGCCACTTACATAATATCCATTGCATTTGGCAGAATGCTGTTAGCCCCTCTTAGGGGATAACCCATGTCTCCCAACACTGATGCTCAATCTCCTACAACCCTGGCACGGGGGCAATTGTAGCATCTGCGCCCATCCATGCCACAAGGAGGAAACTGGTGGTATTACTGGACACGAGGTTACCCCAGGACGGCAGCCACTCCAGGCAAAGTGAAACATAGTGTCAGAGCACAGCCTATTAATGACACCCAGCTGTTAAACAAGGCGGGCTGTTCCGCACCAAAAATATGCTCCACAAGTGACTGACGCCCCCTAGAGGGCCCAGCCTCAAACTGCAGAAAGATAAAAAAAATGCAATAAACATTTTTTTGGAAAAAAAAAATGTGAGGAGTTGGTTTGATATTTTGGACCAAAATAGCGTAAGCTCGTAGCCCCCGTCACGGGCTCTCACGCCTACGAGTACCTAGCCATATGTTAAACCATATGTATAATCTAAATTGAGAACTCATCGAATAGGTTACATAATTATCAGAGAAGAGAAAAAAAAAACAATTTGGCCACTTACATAATATCCATAACACTGGATATGCAATGCGCAGTGTGAGGTCCGTATATACACCCAAAGGGTGAATCGACGTCACAGCGCCGGACATGATGCAATTTGCTTCATTCCAGCTAAACCCGCCCATCGATCCGACACAGGATCATCAACAGTCATTTTCACGCCCATTGGGCGTGAAAAACAACTGTGGAGGCAGCGATAAGGAGCTAGAGGGAACGCCTTTTTTGACTCCTCAGGGCAGCAGAAGCCGCAGATTTGCCAGGTAATAAATGTGATTATTCCACTTTACATAATCTCTAAAGGGAAAGAGAGGAATAGCTTAAAACCTTATAGGAAGGTGCAGGGACAGGATTTTAGAGACTGGGGACCGATTTGGAGGGGTAAGGTTCCCTTTAAATGTATGTCATTTGCTGAGAAAATCTATGACATCAGGAATGTTTGTCGGCAATGAAGTGGGCCGCAGAGGAATGGCGCAATTTCCTAGAAGGTGTGAAATAAAATGACATGGGTCATAAAAATCTGACATATTCAAAATCATCCAACAGACCAAAGCTGCATTTACACTGCAAGGTAATCATAAATGAGCATTGTTAGAAAAGCTTGTTTTAACAAATAGGCTGCCAACCACCTGATGAATGACCAATACGCTCATTCATCAGATGAAATTATCTTTTGCACACCACAAAGCATCATCGTTGTTGGAGGTGCATCGTCCTATGTAAACAGGACTCAAGTTACTAAGAATCATAGATTGCTCACAGATTGCTAGCATAGATTGCTCACAGTGCATAATTGTTTGTGGTATGTCTGTATAAACAGGCATATAAGCGACCATGGATCAGTAAAAGTTTACCGATTGGCAGTTGTATTATGCCGCCGGTTGGTCTATGTACATGGACACTAGACAAACTAGATCAGGTTTGTTTTCTAGAGTTCATTTTGTAATATTTAGACCTGGTGCTAAAAACATAAAGTCAAATACATTCTCCTGAACTTTCTGTCTCAGACTGAAGACTTTCAATAGATTCCGATTCTTGTTGAGGGAACCACCGTGTCCTTTGCTTCTTTAGATTTGACTGAAAATCTCAAAATCTAGCCTCGGACAATGTTCCTACCTAAACCGTCTGCTTCACTCACAGGTTATTGGCTTGCCTGCATAAGGCAAAGGGGGCAGAGGCTTGGTGAGTGCTCCAATCCAAAACATGTAAGCTTGTGATCCACTTCACGGATCCCCACTTATGACAAGTCCTAGCCACTAAATCCTAGCCACTAAATCTGTGTCCAAAATCAGCAAAGGATGTAATTAGAAATTTCTTATCTTACCATGGCAATAGTTTGGTCAGTCGACCATTGCAGTCATGCAGGGTGCAGCTTTGCCTTAATTATAAAGGGAAGGCATTACTAGTTCAGGACACCAGCCTCCAATCACCAAACACCTCCTTAATCTTTGAGGGCAGCAACCACTGAGTCCTGCATAATGAATAGGATTCACATAGGACGCTGTTCACACAGGTTACCGCAATGTGTGCCCAGCCTCTTACATTAGCCCCTATCTCAGCAGGCGGGCTGTTATGGCACTACAACACTGCTACCTGCCAGGACAAACATCCCATATGGCCTAGCTGCACCCTGCAATATAAAGAGTGCAAAAAAAAACCAATAACAATTCAAGAAATTGCGGGGTATTAGTTTGTCTTTTGGTCCAAAACACGTAAGCTTGTGATCCACTTCACGGATCCCCACTTATCACAAGTCCTAGCCACTAAATCCTAGCCACTAAATCTGTGTCCAAAATCAGCAAAGGACGTAATTAGAAAATTCTTATCTTACCATAGCAATCCCGCCCAAAGCACTTTAGCTTATTAATATTGCATAGGAATCAAAAAAGTGATATATTTTTTTTTTTTTATTTTTTTTAGTTAAATAATTTTTCATTCATAAATAAACTTATGGATGACATTATCTTTCACAGAGTAACATGGCCATATAAATGCTAGAGGGGTCTGGAGTATGTTGTGCCAAAAAATTCCTTTTAAGACAATTAGCACAAGTCTTCAAACAAATTAAAGTCTGTATTTTTCCATGGTCCCCACTACTGCCAAATAAATAGGATCTACACTGAGTTGTATATTCCTGATTTTAATCAATAAAAACACAATCAATGCGAAAAATGGTTTTGAATCTTCCCAGTCTCTAGCGTGAACTCTCAGGAGACCATGTAAGGCAGAATGAAACAAGAGGTTTGTTTCTACAGGAGGATGACTTCTTGAGAAACTGGAGATAACATCCTGCTCTTTTTTTATCTGCTGCACTGTTGATATGTTGGAGCTCTGAAAGAGATGAGATATCCACAACTGCATTAAGACATTGACGCCTGAATTGATTGTTGTAATGTGACAAGTGTTCCCTTGCAAAAGAACATCAAAGGTTCATTCACAAGTGTATTAGCTCTTAGGTTGCAGCCGCTCTGGAAACTGAAGAATCTAATTTGTCTAGAAATTGCTCACTGTACGGATTGTGAATGTATTAAGTTGCCATCTCCTGTGTAATAGGTAATGGATAAAGCATTTTCTAAGATTTGGGTATGCGAAAAATAAAAGTTACATTTTAAAGCCGCCCCTATTACAAAGCCGATGGAGATAAATTTCCGTAGAAATATAGTGTCTGTATATATGCAACAACCTAATTATTTTTTCACAAATCTAGTTCACGTTTATGTAACATCTGGTCGAAACATAATTAATTTGGGAGCCAAACTGGTAACAGGAGCTTCAAAGGCTTGAACAGCCTGATGAAGGAAGCCTCAGACGGGTAATTCGCTCACATATGCATTTTATATTCTTCTATTAATATAGCCGTATGAGGGTTTATTTTTTGCAAGATGAGCTGTGCTTTTCAATCGCATCATTCATTCTCAATGGATATACAAGTGGACGTAGACCGCGCTGCCAAAGGAAAGAACCAACCAAGTTGTTTCCCCGAGGAAGGAGTTAAGGTACCGTCACACCTTTCAACATCGTTTCCAACGACATTCAAAGGTGACGTTTTGAACGATGTTGAAACGACATCGTTGTTGCATCATTGCATGTAAACGCATGATTCAACAACGATAGTTCAAGTCAGAGTTGACAGGTTTTCCTGCATGCAGGAAAACCTGTCAACTTCAACTTAAGCAACCTGCGGCATCGTGTGGAGTGACACCGCAATAGCGATGTCACAGCCGATCCCGCCTATTCGCTGCATTGCAGCGGATCCCAGCCCAGCAAGCGATCACGCCGCCAACATCATAGCGCTTTCACTATCAACATCTTGCCATGTGACAGCTAGGCTGCGATGTCGGAAGCGAGCGCGCACCCGCGGCATCACATCCAACATCACAGCCGATGTTGGAAGGTGAACCGGGGCCTTTAGGAATACACTTTGAAACACAACGGATGAATAAAGACCACCACTTTGGAATTGGAATATACACCACTTTGTTTTTCTTTCCGTTGGCAGCGTGGTCTACGTCCACTTTTATATCCATTGTCTTTGCTTATTGCTGTGTGACTCACATGGTTTGTGGATTCTGCAACAGTTATATAAGTAATCAAAACTGGTTGTGTGTCACATAACCTGCCCAGGTGAGCGAACCCAGAAAATTATCTCCGATGTTTATTAGGATAAAACCCTATGTGTGCTCCTTTATATCAACAGTTCCATTACACCATTTATTCTGATACGTACTGAAAAAAAACAAGAAATGATTTTAAGTGAAGTGAAATTGCAAAATAAGTGCATTTCCACAATATTGTTTTTTTTTATTTAAGTGGTGAAAAAAAATTCAGAAAATTAAAAAATATATATATTTTTATGCTTTTCTTGCCATTTACCGAGACCCGTAAGGTTTTCGTTTTTCGGGATCTGGGGTTGTGTCAGGGTTTATTTTTCTACCCAGAGCTTACATTTTTACTGATACCATCTTGTGGTAGATACGAGATTTTGATCTCTTTTTATTGCATTTTGTTGCAATGTTGCAGCATACAAAAAAAAAAGCGTTATTCTGTCCAATATTGGGAGATTTTTGAACATGGCAAAACCAGATATGTGTATTTAAAAAAAAAATTTAATAGAGCAAAAGTGATTTGAGCTAATGTGGGTTTTTTATGTGTTTTCATTTTTTTTTACATGATATAATAGTCTTCCTAGGGGACATGAAGCTGCAATTATCTGATCGCTTGTGCTATACAGATCAGTGCAAAAATCAAATTGGTTTCTTTATTATATATGCCCTATTAAAGGGCCTGATGCAGCTGTTCCCTTTATGTCCTTTATAGAAAGGCCTTAAATGTCCTTTATAGAAAACATGGCCCGTCTCTTAATTTTCTATATCCTTTTGTTCCATTTGTATGTCATAAATATCCATCCAAAAACGTGACATTTTGTTACATCATATTCATCACTGTCCCCGACTATGATATAATATGGGCTTCAACAAGCTTCTGCTGTAGTACTGCATTTAGACTCTAGCTCAGGGCAATTCATATGCGCACAAAGGCTGCAGTGGATTAAACAGGGAGGCAGTGGCAGGAGTGTGCATTGAAATCATGGGTTCTCATACCAGAAGTTTTAATCCTCTTCCCCCCTTACTTATTAACTGATAATTGGCTGGTTCACATAAGAACATATCACAACTTCTCAGCTCTTTCAAAGTAATTTTTCTCCAATAGAAGTGTGGTGCCCTTGCGGTTGTACTGCACCTTTCCAATAGGTGTAGTATCATGCTCTCAGGTAAGATGGGAAAGCCCTGCTGAGAAACACCTACACACACTCAACACCTGTCCAAACTCCTGACCATGGAGATGCTGGGCGGAAGAGGCTTGCTGATAGAGCAGTCCCCATTTGCTGGCTGGAGGGAGGAGAAAGTCTAGGGGGTGAGAGGAGTTAGTCAAGTTAGTTAGGGTGGAGAAGGAGAACAGCATGGAAGGAAGATGGAGTAAGTTCTTAGGACATCAGGCAGCTATGGAGAGAGCAAGACCCATGCAAGAGGGTCGGCTGCTGATCCCCAGGCCTAAGGACCCAAATCTACAGCTGACTGTCTGGGTCAGGTAGAGGAACGAGCTGCACAGGGGTACTGGCCCCAATTCGATCTGGAATCTGCAGGACCAGCCAAGTAACTGGAGGTCACTGATCTTCATGTGCAGTGGCCACTACCGTGGACTCTCCCAGGCGAAGGGACTACAGAGGGTCAAGAACACTTGCAAAATAGTTGCTTAGAAGGACCCGTAGTCGCTTGCTTTGGGACTTGTAACCACAAGGACAAAAGGAAGGAAAGGAGTAGCAGAGTGTCAGACAGAAAAGGGCAGGAAAGAAAGGCTTATACTCCATGCCTCAGCAGAGTGGACCTGGACTTGTAAGCTGGCCAAGCTGCAACCTTGGAGAATACAGTACCCCTGCTAGGTAGTCTCTGCACTAAGCTGCAAGTAAAGGTGACCAATAAGGACTGCAACTCCTGTGTCTGTCTACTCCTTCCTGCGCCTCTCTGCATCAACAACTACTACCATCATCATCCACATCACTGCCTTACTATACCCCAGGGCCCTTTCTGTCTGAGGGGAGTGCTCCATCAAGCTGATACAACACCTATCCCTTGGGGGATCACCAATCTGAAAAGAAACCTCAGATGGCATCATGATGAACTTTATTTGCCTTTTAAATTCTCCTCCTTAACATGCTCAGTCAGGGCCATGACTTCCATCAGACTGATACCCTGGATTGTCCGAGAACCCTCGCCTTTGCGACTGATGCAGAAGCCCCAACCACACTGTACAAAGAATCTCACAAAATTCTTCACACTGTATAATTACTTGCATACAGTACAATGGCCCTCAGCCCTCCATAAAGTATAAACACTCCTTCATAGCCCTCCAGATTTATAATGGCAACCACATAGCCCTCCAAATATCATAATCCACCACCCACATAATATAATGCATCCCTCATAATTCTACATATAGTATAATGGGCGCCACATAGTCATCCATTTAGTATAATGCGCAGCCCATAGTTCTCCATACAATATAATCCATATTGTATAATGCAGTCCTGATTTGAACTGACAATAAATTTGCAGATCTGCTCTGCCTAATTTCCTAACATTGGTCAATTTTTTTTTATCACATTGCACTCGTCCATTTTTAACACCAATGTGAGAGTACCCTAAAAGATCTATAAACACTGAAGCAGCAAACTGAAATACAAAATTTTTGTCAGCCCCTAAATTTGTATATATAACTGTATAAACCCTAAGTCCTCATATATATTCCTAGTCAGTATGCCCAGACTCTTAAGGTGCCCACCATCAATGTTAGTAGCGATAATGCTGCAGCACTTTTTCACTGCTTCCAAAATGCTGCATTGCACAGTGGATGGGATTAATAGAGATTCCATGCCCACTGTGCTTCTTTTTAAGACTAAGTTCACATGACCTATAATCATCTGTTTGTAATAGATGCAATGGATGTCAGACAGGATACACTTGTGTGATGAGAATAATGATGATAGATATGATATGGATAGAGAGAAAGATAGAATAGCTGCTAGATCGAAAGATAGATTTATAGATGGATGAATATATAATGTCAAACCGCTATATAATGCCCTTCCCACCTATAAATTGTAAGTTTGCACCCTTTAGTGCCTTTCATGGGGCACTCAAGGGTGTTTAGCCTTGTATTTATGCAAAAAATAAATAATAAAAAAACACGTGGGGTCCCCCCAATGTTTGATTGTCAGCTAGGTTAAGCAGACAGGTGGGGTCTGGTATTCTCAGAGGGGAAAGGTTATGGCTATTGGCCCCTCTCCAGCCTAAAAAATAGCAGCCATAGCTGCCCCAGAACTGGCGCCTCCATAAGATGTGCCAATACTGGGGCTTTGCCACCTACTGTTACCAGGCCCTAGTGCGACGACATACAGGGTAATGCTCTTAGGGGTTAATGTCAGCTTTGTAATGTCAACTGGCATCAAGCCCAGGGTTAATGTTGGAGAGACATCTACAAGGTAGCCAACATTATTAAACCAGTCAGTGATAAAACAAATAACCACATCAATAAATCATTTATTTGAATTTGAAATAAACTCCCAACACATTCCCTTTTTAACCATTTTATTTAAAGAATCCAAAGGGAATAAAAACACAAACAACAAAAAAATTAATAATCCGCAGGAATCCATCAAATCCTCTGTAGTCCATAAAATCAACCCTGCAAGACATAAAAGAGAGAATTAGTGAATAAATAAAGACAAGAGATAATCCATCATTAACCATTTTATTCCCTAAATCCAGGAAGGTCCGGTGCAGTCCAGTCAAGGTCCACAAAGTCTCACTATCCCTGCATATGGAGGACAGTCCAGTGTAAGCATCCTCCATATGCTGGGAGAGCAGTCACTGCCCGACTTCCTACAGTGTGACGCATGGTGACCTCACAAAGGTTTCCACTGTCATACAGTGGGTATCATGAAGTGGGTAATCCCTTGAGCATGACCTGAAGTAACCTCAGTGACTTCTCGCGTGACTTTGAGAGCAATGATGACAGAGAGTTCATCTGAGGTCACAGCTGAGGTATTGTCGGAACTGTGCGGGCTGTAACCTCAGATGAACTCTCTGACGTCACCGTGGTCACTGATGCAGCTTTATCAGTGTGAGAGAGGTTAGATTTCAGTGACTGCTCATTGTAAGCAACATGCTCAGAATGGATGGGTCTGACAGCCGCAGCTGAGAGCGGCAACGTCCGAGTTCATCTGAGGTCACAGCTGGTGCAGTTCCCACGGTACCTCAGCTTTGACTTTAGATAAACTCTCTGACGTCACCGCTCTCAGCCGCGGCTGTCAAATCAATCCATTGCGAGAGCGCTGCTTGCGATTATCAATTACTGAAATGTCACCTCTCATTGCATTGTAGCAGAGCTGCAGAGCTTTGTCTTGGGACATCATGTTGTGGATTTACCATAGGAGCTGGGTATGTTTGAGGTTTATAAATGGGTATAACAGGGTGTCTGTGTGTTTTATTGCAAATAAAGGATTTTTCTGTGGGTCTGTTTTTTAATAATTTATCTATTGGATTGGTAAGGTGGGGGGTCTCTTAGAGGTCTGAACATCACCAATCCAGGGGTTGATGACACCTGTAAATTCTCAGCTGTGATTAACCCCTTCTATTACCCCATTTGCCACCACACCAGGGCATTGGGAAGAGCCAGGGCAAGCGCCAGGATAGGCACGTCTTATGGAGGTGCCAGCTCTGGAGCGGCTGTAGCCTACTATTTTTAGACTGACGAGGGCCAATAACCATGGCCCTACCCACCCTGAGAACACTAGACCCCAGCTTTCGGCTTTACTTTGGCTGGTTTTCTAAAATCGGGGGGAGGGATCCAATGCTGGTTTTTTGCAAAGTATTTATTTATGAATAAATAATTTGCAATTGGATGACCAGCGAAGGTAAAGCCACCAGCTCTGGTCGCAGGTTCCAGTCATCTGCTTTCTTTACCCTAGCTGTCGATCAAGAATAGTAGGGACCCACAACATGTTTTTTATGTTTCATTTAGTGGCTAATAACTGAAATGTATTCAATGTATCATCAATGTATTACAGGACGTGAACTTAGTGACCTGTCCTGCCTGTTTTCTATTAACCGCATGTTAACTTCTTGTGCAGAGACGCTTGAGTCTCTTGCATGGGAAAGCGCAGCAGAAGCAGTATAAATAGTCTGCATCCAGAACTAGTGATCGGCGAACCGGTCGGGATATGTAGTGTTCCGGACCAGGTTCGGACTGTTAAAGCAAACAAACAATAAGCATAATATACTTACCGTGTCTGCATTCTCCCTGCAGTGCCATGGTGCTGCATCACTTCTGTGCCGCTCATTATCTTCTGGGTGTATGTGATTGACTGTTTGAGCCAGAAAAGAGAATATTCCTAGAAGATAATGAGCGGCCCGGAAGTGACGCAGTGCAGCTGGACAGCTGGAAAGGAGAACGTGGACTCGGTCAGTATAATGATTATGTTTATTACCATTTGCTTGCTTTAACAGCCCGACCCAGTCCCGAACACTACAGACCCTGACAGGTTCGCCCATCACTATCCAGAATGCCACAAACAGTGGCGATCAAAAGGTTTGCATTTTTTAAAATGTGATTATTTCAGTCTGGTTGTTGTGATGACATTTTCCTGGTGATTTTAGTAAACCAGAAAGAAATGGCTGTTAGCTCTAAGGCTGAAGGCACACTGTCATGCATCAAACACAGAGCGTGTTTGATGCATGACAGTGATGTGAGTGAAATGCGTGTGTTTGGGTGTGTGTGGTGTGAGTGTAGTGCGAGTGGTGAGTTTGCATGGCTGTATACATGTGAGTGAGCTGCGAGTGTGAGGTGTGAGTGTGCGTGTGGTGCGTGTGAGTGTGATGCTGTCCATGGTTGTAACCCCCTCTGTAAGCTCTGCGCTGCATGTAAGCACAGAGCCTGTTGATGTGGCTAATAAAAACCGGTGTATGAAGGTTAATGTGCTGTTGGTGTGTTGCCATCATGTGTAGACAGAGTGTGTACACTCTGTGTACACATGGTGACATCCCACCCTGGCAGTGGAGGGGTTAATAGCAGGATTTATGTGATGTGTTATAGTTTCATTTTTATCAAAGCTGTTCAGCTTCAGCACTCAGGGTGCTGTCCGTGGTCCTGTAGCAGTGCTACGCTGTTTGCGTACGCTATTGGTGTAAGTACCAGGGACAGCACCTCAGTTTTACAACACTGCCGCTGGTCTTCAATTTAACTTCAATTAAACTACAGGACCACGGACAGCACCCTGAGAGCAGGAGCAGAGAGGCTTTGATAAAAATGAAACTATAGCCCGACAAATGCCGGGATCACATAAATCCTGCTATTAACCCCTCCACTGCCAGGGTGGGATGTCACCATGTGTACACAGAGTGTACACACTCTATGTACACATGATGGCAACACACCAACAGTACAATAACCCTTCATACAACGGCTTTTATTAGCCGCATCTGCAGGACCTGTGCTGACATTCAGCGCAGAGCTTGCGGAGGGGGTTAAAATGATGATTAAGCCCTATCACTTTAATCTTGCAATAGCGGATGAGTCTTTTACAATGATGTTTTAGTGCTGCTGTGCCTGTGACAGCGCTGACACATTATTGATTACCGTACCTGCAAACCGACACATTCAAACTTGGCGGCTTTGACAGCCGCTACGTTTGAAGCGATTTTGTCAGCACACTCGTGCGACTATTGCACAGTGTGCTGTATGGGTGAGAGATTGTCTCACACCCATACACTTCTATTACCCTCTTGCATGCATGCTGTGACTGCACTCGCTTTCAACTCGCAATGCGAGTTTAGTGCAGGGGACTCACACCAGTGTGCCCTGCCTGATAGGGCAACACTGGTTCAAGTGCAATGTGAGTTTTTCTCGCATTGCACTTGCTCGAGTCTCACGCCAGTGTGTTTCTAGTCTAAGGATGAAAATGGTGTTTAAAATTGTTTTATCCCTTTATGTGTTAGTTTTCGACATTTGTTGAGCCAAATGTTTTGCAAATTATGTCATGGGTTGGCTAATTTTGCCTATTTTTGTTTTTCGTTTGTGTGTTTTTCGAGTAAAATATGGGAAAGACAAAGCCAAATTTGTCACCAGATATCAGGGAGCTTATTATTCTGAGATAAATCAGGCAAAAACCGAAAAAAAGTTGCTATGGAGTTCAAATAAAAGCACCAGCGTCTTTAGATGTACAGAGGACGGGATTTTCATGAATTCACATCCACTTTGCTTGGACAGTTAAATACTGCAGAATTTATGTAAAGAAAAATCAAACAGAAAAATGGAGCATTTACACTGAATGTACATATGGCCTAAGGCTATGCCCAGACACTTTGGTTTTTGGTTTTGGAAATCCGCAGCAAAACCTGAGGTGTTGACACTTTGTGCAATGAAGTAAAACCAGTGTGTGGACAGTTTTTTCCAGAATAACATAGGTTTTGCTTGGAACCAAAACCGCAGGAAAGGATTAGCATACATTTACATAAAACCAAGGCAAAATTTGACCCCAAATCCACAGCAAAAACGCACCATGTGAACATAGCCTAAATGTCCAAGGAAAGTGGATATGATTTAATGAAATCTCTGCCCTCAGTGCCTCTATGCTGTGTGCAGAATTATTAGGCAAGTTGTATTTTAGAGGATTATTTTTATTATTGATCATCAACTATGTTCTCAATCAACCCAAAATACTCATAAATATCAAAGCTTAATATTTTTGGAAGTTGGAGTTTTTTTTTTTTTTAGATTTGGCTATCTTAGGAGGATATCTGTTTGTGCAGGTAACTATTACTGTGCAGAATTGTTAGGCAACTTAATAAAAACCAAATATATTCCCATCTCATTTGTTTATTTTCACCAGGTAAACTAATATAACAGCACAAAATTTAGAAAAAAACATTTCTGACATGCAAAAACAAAACCCCAAAACATTGGTGACCAATATAGCCACCTTTCTTTATGATGGAATAAAACGATGTTTGGGTGAGCGCTGGGATATGAAGACAGCTACACTTCAACAAGTATTTTACCTGTAAGTATATTGTTCAAATCACACTAGGTCCTCTCCCACAACATGTTTCGACGCTCAGGGCATCTTCCTCAAGATCCACTTGAGGAAGACGCCCTGAGCGTCGAAACATGTTGTGGGAGAGGACCTGGTGTGATTTGAACAATAAACTTACAGGTAAAATACTTGTTGAAGTGTAGCTGTCTTCATATCCCAGCGCTCACCCAAACATCGTTTTATTCCATTGCCTGCATATCCATCTCCCTATGGGGAGAGCGGTGGAGCAGCTCCGGAGGAGAAGACAAATCTAACAGAGGAGAGGAAAACACGTGACGGATCACGTGCAATTACACAGGCGGACACCGAGGAAAAAGGGAAAGAAATCCACACCGTCCAGAGAGAGACCCCGTGCACTCACTACGTGAGCCCCCCTGTTGTGCGGACAGCACAACAGGAAAAGGTGAGTGTAACGGTGACTTAACAGAGGGTGGATATAAAACATAAAGCAGCGTGGCGCAACCAATTTCTATATCTCATTACCTTTCTTTATGATGACACTCAACAACCTTCCATCTATAGATTCTGTCAGTTGCTTGTTCTGTTTACGATCATTATTGCGTGCAGCAGCCACCACAGCCTCCCAGACACTGTTCTGAGAGGTGTACTCTTTTCCCTCCCTGTAGATCTCACATTTTAGTAGGGACCACAGGTTCTCTATGAGGTTCAGATCAGGTGAACAAGGGGGCCATGTCATTATTTTTTCTTCTTTTAGACCTTTACTGACCAGTCACGCTGTGGAGTAGTTGTTGCATGTGATGGAGCATTGTCCTGCATGAAAATCATGTTTTTCTTGAACAATACTGACTTCTTCCTGTACCACTGCTTGAAGAAGTTGTCTTCCAGAAACTGGCAGTAGGTCCGGGAGTTGAGCTTCACTCCATCCTCAACCCGAAAAGGTTCCACAAGTTCATCTTTGATGATACCAGCCCATACCAGTACCCCACCTCCACCTTGCTGGTGTCTGAGTCGGAGTGGAGGTCTCTGCCCTTTACTTATCCAGTCTCTGGCCCATCCATCTGGCCCATCAAGAGTCACTCTCATTTCATCAGTCCATAAAACCTTTGAAAAATCAGTCTTAAGATATTTCTTGGCTCAGTCTTGACGTTTTATCTTGCGTTTCTTGTTCAAAGGTGGTCGTTTTTCAGCCTTCCTTACCTTAGCCATGTCCCTGAGTATAGCACACCTTGTGCAGCTACACATTGCAGATCTGAAATATGGCAAAACTGGTGGCAAATGGCAATTTGGCAGCTTCACGTTTGATTTTCCTAAATTCATAGCAGTTATTTTGCGCCTTTTTTGCCCGACACGCTTCTTGCGACCCTGTTGGCTATTTGCCATAAAACGCTTGATTGTTCGGTGATCACGCTTCAAAAGTTTGGCAATTTCAAGACTACTGCATCCCTCTGCAAGACATCTCACAATTCTGGACTTTTCAGAGCCCATCAAATCTCTCTTATATCCCATTTTGCCTAAGGAAAGGCATTTGCCTAATAATTAAGCACACTGTAGTGTTGTAGTGCAGATGACGATGAATCCAGAAGCACACACAGATATGCTGAACTGCTCAGTCGAGCGCCATACTTTAATGAATCTCTTCCCTTTCCCAGCTCCCCCTTTTCCTGCCACCGCTCCTCCTTCATCTTACATCACTGTTACTAGGCAGAAAAGCAAACAGGGAAGACAACAAGCAAACTACAGAAGATATAACAACATTACATCTCTTATCATCTTACGTAAAAAAAAAACAAAGTAAATAGTTAACCGTTCAAAAGTTCGCGTTGTAGAAAATTCTTTTTTTTTCTACTGCAGAACATAGTCCGCAAGGTGGACTGGTGGCCCTCGATTTGTTCTCCCAGGATAACGTCGAGACATCTCATTTCCAGATAAACTCGGGGGGTCTTCTGAGGTATCTCCTATGGGAACAGCTGAGTTCATTGTCTCTGGCAGTATGTCGTCGCTATCTACTTGCTCTGCATGCGTCGTCTCTGGGACATAGCCACGAAGTTTTTTAAAAAGGGACACATTTCTAGTGACCTGATGAATTTGGTTTTTAGCAGTAATCATGGTGCCTCTGATTTGTGTGGCCTGAAAGGGCTCGGGATAGTATGGCGATGCAAATTTGTCGCTAGGTCTCAGTCTCTTTACAAGAACCCAATCACCTACCTTTATTTCCGGATGCTTGTAACGGCGGCTACGTTTTTCTGCATACTGCTTCATTTTATCCTTAGAGACGGAATCATTAATAGCAATTGGGGTTTGGACAGGAACTGACGGAATGCATGGGATTTTGACGCGTAAGGCCCTGCTGAACAATGCCGTTGCTGGTGGTATCCCAGTAGTGGAGTGTGGTGTGGCTCGGTACTGTCTAAGGAATCTATGTAACTCTTGCTGCGAGTCCTTGTGCTCCATGGTAGCAATCCTCAGGGTCTTGTTGATTGATTGCATGAATCGTTCCACTTCTTCATTGGCTTGAGGCCAGTACGGAGTTATTTTCCTGTGGGAGAAACCAAGATAGGTTGCCAATGACTGAAAGTCTGTGCTACTGAATGGAGGTCCATTGTCCGTCTTCACTGTCTCGGGTATGCCATAAGCCGAGAAAATGTTGTCTAATTTTGGTATAACAGCCCTGGCCGATGTTGTCGAAACATGTTCAATGACTGGAAACCAAGAATAGTCATCCATGACCACCAACAGGTAGGAGCAGTCCGGTAAAACACAAAAATCAACACTGACAGCAGTCCATGGGCTCTTTGGCAGGGGTGTCATTTGTAAAGGTGCGCACCTATGGTCAACTATAGTTGCTTGACAAGGAATGCATGTTTGAATCAATGCCTCTACTCTTTTGTCCAGTCCTGAAAACCATACTTTTTCTCGAAGTAATTGCTTTGTTTTTACCGCCCCTAGATGAGCCTCGTGGGCCAGATCAAGTACACGGTCCTCCAGTTTCTGAGGTATCACCAGGCGATTGTCACGCAACAGCAGATTTGAGTCCGACACTGAGAGTGAATGTCGTGCATTAAAGAAAGCCTCCAAGTAACCTACTCGATCCGGTGGTTGAAGGCGAGCCTCAGCAAGAAAACAGCTCCATTTCTTAGACCGAGCAGATTCTATCACCAACTGAAGTTGGGGATCAGAGTCCACTGCCTATTGTATTTCCTCCATGGTCATAGCTCTTGGCACTGAATGTGCGGCAACGAAATTTACATGTTCCTCCGCTAGAATAGTTGCTGGAATGTTGTCCTTAGTAGGTTGTGGTATTGGGTGTCTTGAGAAATAGTCCGCCGGGTTTCCAACTCCTACCTCATATCTCAGTTGCAGATGGTAGTTCTGTAAGCGGAGCAACCAGCGTTCAATTCGTGGAGGGGGTTTGGAAGAGTGTTTGTTGAAAATTGGAACAAGCGGTTTGTGGTCACTTATGACTGTGAACTTGTGTCCAAAGAGGTACAGATGAAAGTGAAGGCATCCCCACACAACTGCAAGAGCTTCCCTTTCAGTTTGTGAATAGCGCTGTTCTGTATCTGTTAATGCTTTGCTTGCGTAGGAAATTGTAGAAATGTTGCCATTGTTGGACACTTGTGTGAGAATTGCACCCAGGCCTACCGGGCTAGCGTCTACAATCAGTTCTGTGGACTTCAATGGGTCAAAGTAAGCCATGACAGTGTCACTGGTTAGGCTGGACTTCATTGTGTCATGCTTGATTATCAGTACCCCATGACCAAGGAATATCTTTCTTTGTGAGTTGTCTCAGGGTTCAGAAATAGTGGCTAGCAGTGGCGTACCTACCGCGGTCGCAGGGGTCGCGGCTGCGACCGGGCCCGCCCCCGGGGGGGGCCCGCGCCCCCCCCGGGGGGCCCCGCACCCCCCCGGGTGGCCCCGTGACCCCGTGACCCGTCCTGACAGCCGGCCGCTGCGACCGCGATATCCCAGGCCGGGGAGGAGGGAGGACGGGAAGTGAGAAAGCTCACTTCCTGCTGCTGTGCCCGCCCCTCCTCTCCTCCTCACTGCGGACCGCGGCGGGACAGTGGTGAGTGTGACTAGCAGGCAGCAGCACTGCAGCAGACAAAACCGCTCTGTGTCTCGGCCGCGGCTGAAGGAAGGCCTGAACACCGGCTCCGGTACCGGGAGGAGGTCATCATGTCCCTGCACTAACCCTGTCCATACAGGTGAGCGGACAGACTGACGTCATCACTGCTGGGGGAAAATGTCCTCGCCCTGCAATGTAATAAACAGCAGGAAACAGGGAATAGGCTGCAGTGACCGGCGATCACCGGGGAGGAGACCAGGGAGAGACCGGGGGCAGCAGCATGGTGATCAGGGCAGTACGGTGAGACTGAGAGCTGGCGCCAATGTGTAGTGTGTACAGTGTGTGATGTGTACAGTGTGATGTGTATAGTGTGTACAGTGTGTAGTGTGTACAGTGTGGTGTGTAATGTACAGTGTGATGTGTGTAGTGTGTACAGTGTGTAGTGTGTACAGTGTGTAGTGTGATGTGTGTACAGTGTGATGTGTGTAGTGTGCACAGTGTGATGTGTGTAGTGTGTACAGTGTAGTGTGATGTGTATAGTGTGTAGTGTGTACAGTGTGTAGTGTGATGTGTGTACAGTGTGTAGTGTGATGTGTGTAGTGTGTACAGTGTGATGTGTAGTATGTACAGTGTAGTGTGATGTGAGTACAGTTTGTAGTGTGATGTGAGTACAGTGTGTAGTGTGTACAGTGTGATGTGTGTGTGTAGTGTGTACAGTGTAGTGTGATGTGTGTAGTGTGTACAGTGTGATGTGTGTAGTGTGTACAGTGTAGTGTGATGTGTGTACAGTGTGTGTATGTAGTGTGTACAATGTGTGTAGTGTGTACAATGTGATGTGTGTAGTGTGATGTGTGTACAGTGTGATGTGTGTAGTGTGTGTACAGCGTGATGTGTGTAGTGTGATGTGTGTAGTGTGTGTACAGTGTAGTGTGTGATGTAATATGTGTACAGTGTGATGTGTGTAGTGTGTACAGTGTAGTGTGATGTGTGTACAGTGTGTAGTGTGATGTGTACAGTGTGTAGTGTGTACAGTGTGAGTAGTGTGTACAGTGTAGTGTACAGTGTGATGTGTGTAGTGTGTACAGTGTGTAATGTGTACAGTGTGATGTGTGTACAGTGTGATGTGTGTGATGTGTGTAGTGTACAGTGTGATGTGTGTAGTGTGTACAGTGTGTGGTGTGTACAGTGTGATGTGTGTACTGTGTGATGTGTGTACAGTGTGTGTAGTGTGTACAGTGTAGTGTGTGATGTGAACAGTGTGATGTGTGTAGTGTATGTGTGTAATTTGTGTACAGTGTGATGTGTGTAGTGTGTACAGTGTGTAGCGTGCACAGCAGTGGCGTACCTACCGCGGTCGCAGGGGTCGCGGCTGCGACCGGGCCCGCCCCCTGGGGGGGCCCGCGCCCCCCTGGGGGGCCCCGCACCCCCCCGGGTGGCCCCGTGACCCCGTGACCTGTCCTGACAGCCGGCCGCTGTCAATACCTATATTGATTAAATATTACACTATAAAACATTACAACAATACTATAGCGTGCTAAATGAATAGAGAAATTGTGAATTTGAGTTGATAATATTTTGGTATGGGGGGGGGGCCCCATTTGAAACTTCGCACCGGGGCCCCTAAGTTTGTAGTTACGCCACTGGTGGCTAGGTCGGGTATGAATCGTCCACAGTATGTGACCAGTCCTAGAAAGCTGCGAACCTCTGAGGCATTTTGAGGTTGACCAGCAGATTTGATGGCAGTGACTTTCTGAGGATCTGCTGACACACCTTGTCCTGAAAAGATGTATCCAAAAAAATATAATGACGTTTGGTTGAATTCACATTTTGATGGATTGACAGTTAGATTGCAGGCTTGCAGTCATTGAAACACTTGCTCCAGGCGACTGTCATGTTCTTCTTGGGTTGTTCCGTATATGAGAATGTCATCACTGACGTTGAGGACTCCCGCTATTCCAGACAGAACCTGACTGATAACATTTTGAAAAATTTCTGCGGCTGATGAGATACCAAAGTTCAACCTCTTCAGGCCCATATGAGTACTAAAAGTTGTTATGTACCTGGAGTCTGGATGCAACTCAAGTTGATGATAGCCGGAATTTAGATACATTTTTGAAAACACCTTTGCACCATTCAGATCTGTGAGAATGTCATCAATAGTAGGCGTGATGTGCCTTTCTCTTTGAATAGCTAGATTGGCATGCCGCATATCCACACAAAGCCGTATTTTACCAGGCTGTTTTGGTTTAGGCGCAACAACGATTGGCGAGACCCAGAGAGTTGGGCCTTCAACCTGTTCAATAACATCAGATGCCTCCAGGTCTTGCAATTCTTGCTCCACAAGTTTGCGGACATGAAAGGGAATACGCCTGTGAGGTTGGATGGAGGGCTGTATCGACTGATCAATATGTAACTTTATCTGAACGTCTTTTAGCTTACCAAGGCCTTTAAAGAGACTGGGGTACCTCTGCATAATATGTGGGACTGAAGAACCTGTAACGCTGTTGACCAGGTTCACCAGGCCTAGAGACACTGCGCTGCTGCAGCTGAGAAGCGTATCTGCAGAGCATTACACTACATAAAAAGTGTCCTTAATGGATTTCCCTTCAGCTGCGAGTTTTGACTGAAATTTGCCACACAGGGGCAACGCAGCTGTGGAACCATAAGGGAAAATCTGTAGGCTGGTATTTTGTAGAGCAGGTCTGTTCAGGAGTTGATTATAGATTGTATGACTGATGACATTGACTGACGCCCCTGTGTCCACCAGGGCTTCCACTGGATTGCCATTTATGAGGATGACTCGTTTTGGATTGTTAATCATGTGCACAGCCCGAGATCCTTCCTCAGTCACTGAGAATAAGTAAGTGCTTTGAGCCTCATCATTAAGCTGCAGTGCTTGGACCTTCTGTGACCTGGGCTGTACTGTGGGATGAGCAGATTGCTGCAGTGTAGATCTGCACACTTTTGCAAAATGGTTTAGTTTTCCACAATTATGGCAGGTTGTACCCTTTGCTGGACAAACGTTCTGGTGAGGATACGACCCACCGCAGTTGTAACAAGTTGCCGCCTGTACTTTTGGTTTCTGTGTAAGCTTTGCTATAGAAGATGGTGCTTCTGGCTCACTGCTCTCTATGAGTTTTGCCTGTGTCTCTGCAGTATCATTTATACGTGCTGTGTCTAATAGTTTAGCTAGGGTCATGGTAGGGTCTCTGAGTGCTTGTCTTCTTAACTTTGAAGAAACACATCCTTGTAATATCTGCATTTGGATTTCTTTGTCTACGTCTGTAAACTCACAGTAAGCTGCAAGGTGCCGTAGCCAGACATGATATTCATCAATGCTTTCTGTGGCTGATTGCTTTGATTGTCTAAATTTGAAGATTTCAAATGCTGCATTTCTGTGCGGGGAGAAGTGTTTGCTCAATGCTGCTTTGCTGAGCTCATAGTCCTTGTCCTCCCCTGTGTTAGGCAGAGTAGTGAAGATATCATAGACTTGCTCCCCTGCATAGTGTAATAACATGGCTTTCTTTCTTGTATCATCGGCTATGTTCATGGCTTGCAGAAATATCTCAAAGCGCTTCAGCCATTTATCCCAACATGCTGCTAGGTTTGCTTGGGACTGATGCACATCAAAAGCTGGGAATGCAGGTAGACAGGCCATGGTGAGCGCTGATGATCTTGTGGCACTGAAATACCTTTAGCTGATGAATGAACGCTTCCTCGTCGCCAATTGTAGTGTTTTAGTGCAGATGACGATGAATCCAGAAGCACACACAGATATGCTGAACTGCTCAGTCGAGCGGCCATACTTTAATGAATCTCTTCCCTTTCCCAGCTCCCCCTTTTCCTGCCACCGCTCCTCCTCCATCTTACATCACTGTTACTAGGCAGAAAAGCAAACAGGGAAGACAACAAGCAAACTACAGAATATATAACAACATTACACACACCTTATATAGGGTGTTGATGTCATCACACCACACCCCTCCTCATTACAGAGATGCATATCACCTGATTTACTTAATTGGTAGTTGGCTCTCAAACCTATACAGCTTGGAGTAGGACAACATGTATAAAAAGTATCATGTGATCAAAATACTCATTTGCCTAATAATTCTGCACAGTGTAAAGACACTAGTATTGTGCAGTTTTGATGCATTTTGTCAAGACGCCGTTGTATTTTTTGGCGCAGAATCAAAGCTTTTCTATAGTATTCAGAAAGCATTAAAAACATAGATTACATAAAAACGCAGCAGTCACATAATAATCAAAGAAGATTGTTATTGCATATTGTGGTAAGGAAATTACAGAATATATGTTAAATATGAACATGTGTTTAATATTAAATTTTGCTCAAACATTTTTATGGATTTAATAGAGAAGGAAAAATCACACCATTTTTCACGCCATTTACTGATCACCATAAATAATTAGATCACTGTGTCGTGCAGGTCGTTACAATTACAGGGACAGCAAATACATCTTTTATTTTCCTATCTGTGTTGTTTTTTTTTTAAGTACATTAAAAATGTCATTATTGTAATTGTTTCTTTTATTATTTTTTTTTATTAATTTTATAGGAAGAAAAAAACATTCATTTTATTCTCCCTCTAGAATACAGGGGTGTGGCACCCCAGGAGTCCGGTTGCCACAGTGACATTGCCTCCCTCACAGGGGGTGATGTCATGCCTGGAAGCAAGAAGGGGTCCTCTTGTCAGGTAACACCAGCATCCAACACTTTTCCTGACTCCAGACCAGAAGGGGGAGCTCTAAACCCCGTTTTAGGGGAGCTTCCCTATAAATTCTGGCCCGGAGGAGGGGTTAGAGAGAACAGAAGAGAATGTCTTAGGAGAGACTCGAGGAGAGACATCCTGGGGACTGGAGCTGGTTGGAACTCGTCCCAGGGCAGTGGAAAGCTAGTGAGAGGAAAGAGGAGCAGAGTCGAGGGGTACCCAGGGAGTGGAGCTGTGACCAAGGTCGCCCTGGAGGAAAGTGCTAGAAAACGGACTCCGGAGTCCGTGGTTGTTCTGGTACTGAAGTCCCGGCAGCGAAATCCAGAGGGCAGAGGATCGCAAGTCTCCTGGCCCGACTAAACACCCGACAGCACAGCAGCATACCAGAGCCCGAAGCTACCACAGAGGAGCGACACCTGTAATAGGCTTGAGCTGCCTGCCATATGGGTAAAGGCTAGGCACGCAGGAAGAGGGCTTCAGCATAGTTTTAGGCAGCGAGGACCAAACAGCACCATGCAGAAGGAAGGCCTCTGAACCCACCTGGCTAGGTGGATCTCCAATTGCTTCCCGGCTGCCCGGATCTCCATTACTATCTGTTACCAGTGCCCCAGCCTGCACCATCAACCATCAAGTAAAGGTAAAGGAAGCTTCAATCCTTGTGTCTTCCAGTCATTTCTCACTCCCTC